>CM076584.1:1417551952-1417954149 GCA_034641835.2 Pinus albicaulis | reverse complement strand
ATTGGTGTTACATAGTAATTTGTCACCATCCGTGCAATCCCCATCTCGCACATTGGAGGGCTTATTCTGTGACCTGTGAGCAGTGACATGGCTTGAAATCACTTTCATGAAATCCCTCTGAACAAGAGCTTTCAATGCCCTGAAGACATCTCCTTGTGAAAAACCTTGAAAATGGCCCTTTTTGCATTGGCGCGGGCAGACAGTTCATTACCCGCACTAATGGGGAAAATCCTTCAAAGAGGTCATGCCAATTGGCACTCTGTCCTAGATTCGCACTCACCCCAGCCAATTTAAGGAGTATTTTTTAAAAATAAATGGCGGAAGTTTCATCCTAACCAATTCATGAACCGGTATCTATCTTGAGTTGGGAGGTTTGGCTACGGATCTCCATAGAGAGGAAGTGGTTTTCCACCTCTCATGGAATCTTCCTTGATGATAGGGCCAATCCCATGATTATAGGGATCCCAACTCCCCTTCCTCCATCTATAAAAGCTTGCCCATCTCCATTGCAAGCTAGTCTTCAAGTTCCCAAATTCCCAAGAGCCTTATGCTGCAAGAGCCTCCATAATTCCCTTAAGGCCAAATTCAAGCAAGGAGACTATTGTCAAGATCCGAAGAGAGAGGTTTTTCCCATCCTTGACAGGCTTTTCGAGACGTGTTCTGCTGGCAACCCGCCGAAGGAGAATTTAGCGTCAGAACTATGGTTGTATTCTTCCTTTGATTGATTAATAATAAGCGACTATTGGTTATGGTTCCACTCTTGTTATTGTTTATGATGATGAGTTATGTCCTTTCTGACGGACATATAGTTGCATCTACTAGATTTTATGCTTGCATTTGTTTTGTTTCTCGCATGTGCATGTGTCCTATCATGCAGATCGTGGGGATCATGATCTGCCAAAGCTAAGGAACAGAAGCGCTACCTCTTCTACAAGCAACAACATTGGATTCCAGGTAAGCCTTCATCCCTAATTGGTTTATTTGCAATTAGGAACCTGCACTATGGTGTGAACGATTGTTGCTAGACCTGATCTGGGCTAGTAGGGATCGCCTCTGTCCGCAGAGGGGATTTACCTCCATAACAAATTTGCAACTCTGCTGGGGATCGTTAGCTTGTTGTTGTTTGTTTTATAAGCTATAGACAGAGCCTGAAGTTGGCCAGATAGCCTTCGAACCACTTTTGCTCTGCAATTGCAAAGTAGATCAAAGCTGGTTTAGTCAATCTCTGGTTTAGTTTGTAAACTGATCGTCTTGTATTTTCGATCGATTCTTGATTCTCCTTGCTTGATCAGCTCTTTTGGGCTGGTTCCTTCTGTGAATTTGGGTTTTTTATAGCTTGGTCATCACTCGTCTGCTTGTTGGTTTGCTCTTTTTTATTTTTGACTAGGAAACTTGACTGGCGCACTTTTTAGCTTGACAGTTGCGCCCATTGGCACAGGTCGTTTGTGTATCACCCGCGCCAATTCATCTATGGCGCTAGTTTCAGCCTCACAGTCGTGCCAATCCTATGACGTACTAGGGTTTGCTCAGTTCTGAGCTTCCTGAGCCTGATCTGTGTGTTTGTTCTTGATTTTTTCACTGCTTGAGTTTTTTGGAGCCTTGATTGACTGATTGTTACCTTCATCCTTTGGTTGTTTGCCCATTTCCATCGATTTCGCATTCTAGCCCTAGGTCATCTAGGTGCTATTTTGTGTCGAGCCTCCCTTGGGAGTTTCTTGGTCTCTATCGGTTCAGTCAACCTTGTGATCGCTTATTTGCATTCATTTGGTGGTTTTCATTGCCTCATTGCATTGTTTGAGTGATTGTTTCCTTCTTCATTTGAATTCTGCCTTGTCTCGTCTTAAGCCTAGATTACACGGCTCATTTGGAGTATTTGGGATTCTTTTCGTTTTGAGGGATTTTTTGTTGATTTGAGGTCTGATTGTACGTTTTCATTGAGTGAAATGTGATTGTTTTTCTCTCTTGTCATAATTTCTCAAATCGCTCTTTCATTAGTTTTCATTTTGTTTAAGTGCACTTTGCTATTAAACATTGAAAATAAATAAAAATAAAATTCTCTTTTGCTTTTCATTAGTGAATGTGAATTAGATCTTTTTGGTGTTATTAATGATTGGTAACTTTGAATGAAAATATTTTTAGTTTTCATTAGCTACATTAGAGACATCATTGGTTGTTTTCTGTTCATTTCGTTATTGTGTGAAAAGCTCTCAACTCTCTCATAAATAGCTTTCATCGAATGAAATGATATACTGTGGCATATAGAGTGCATTTAGGAGATTTTAAGACATTACATTCGCTAGGGCCTGAAAACTGAAATGTAATTGAAGATAAAATTTAAAATTTACTCAATTTACACTAAGGCAGCATTGAAACATTAACGCAACATTTAGTGGTCTAGGCTAGAGATGTGTTTTGGCGTCTTTAAACCTAGTAGTTGTTGTTCGCCTCTTGGCTCTAGATAGCGCTAGTACGGACTTGTGCTCCCCGTACCGTCGTGTATATAAAGGGATACGCCACTAGGTTTCTATCCTTTATCCACAAGAAGCCGAGTCTACTGCCCTATACCTGTGATACACCGGACACAGCATTCGGGGAGATTGCTTGCAGGTACGTTAAGTCCTTGGTTGATTTCTCCTTCATTTTGGAATCAAGGTGTATATTGCAGTTCACGGTTATTTGGTACACCCTTTGCCTAGTATTCCTGAGCAGTCATTTCCATCTTTTCTAACTCTTTAAATTTGAAAATATCACCAAGCGCTTGTCCTTTCACGCTTGTTTCCAATATGAAAGCGATAGAGTCACCTTTTGCCTATTTCTCAACTCTTGAAATATGAAACAATAGAGTTTTGTTTCAATGTCATAAAAATTAACTGCCCGCGAAATATTCCTAGTTAAAGTTAGTTTCCTTAGGGTGTTGTTCTAAAGATCGTTTCTGATGGCAACTTTTCTGGAGTTCACCAACCAAGGAATCCCCTCCGATGGGAATCCGGGTCTTTTTCCTCCTTTTCGAAATGTTGGTGCTCCTTATATGGCAACGTTGTCCCTTCCTGGGTTAACTGTTGGGTTTCCGGTTTGGTTGTTCTCAACCTCTGTGGTCCCTAATGTCCTGGCTACTGTTCAATCAGTTCCTCCACCTGAACAACATCATGTTGATTCTAAGGTGGAACTCTCCCCTTCTTCGCCTGTTTCTGCCTCCTCCTCTTCTACTTCGCCTAGTGAAAGTCTGGATTCGAGTAACTAGGTGGCTAAGAAGAAGAAGAAGAAGACAAAGAAGAAGAAGTCTGATAAAAGAGAGGCTAAGGCTCTAGCTACTGCTTCTAAAACATCTCCTCTTGATAAATCTCCCAACCCTTCGTGGAAAGTCAAGTTCCATTGCATGTTGTACACAGGAAATCATCTTCTTCGAGATTTCCCTAGCATTCCCAAGGTGTTCGAAGCATGGTCCAACAGTCATCCACCGTTACCTTTGGCTTCCAGGAGTCAGGTTGGGGGCATGTCTTCAGCTAGTGCTGGTAAGGCTCCTAAGAAGCAGGGTAAGATTACCAAGCCCTGTAAGTTGTGTGAAGGGAATCATCCCATTCACCTTTGTCCGTATACGGATGAAGCCAAGAGAGTCTTGGACAACTCAACTGTTTCTGCACCATGCCTCTCGGCTGGTTAAAAACAACTTTCTTTGAGTCCTCCACTAGTTGATCCTACGATTGGTCAAGAGTCATCCTTGGTTGATCCCGCTCCCTCAGAAATTCAAATTCAGGAATCCATTCTCGACCAACTAGTGGTTGTGGGATCGGTTGAGCTAGCCCCGTCTACGGTGCACCAGGTCTTTTCCATGGAGATTGGATCTCACATCCCTTAGGTTCTTCTTGTTTCTTCAGCTTCTTTAGACTTGGAGAAAGATTCTTTTGTCCCTGTATCTCAAGAAGCTGCTCCTCTGCCTCCTGTGATGGAGGTTCCAGAGGATATCCCTCCCACCTTCGAGATGGAGGTCGTAGAGGATGCTCCTTCTTCTGTAACACCAAGGGAAGACCATCTCAGTTCGATGGTAGCCCCTTGAGTAGTTTGGCCGCTTCCTTTGATTGGAATCAATTCGTAGGATACCGCCTTCCGTCTTATGTGCCTTTCGAGATCACAGTATAGGCTTTTGGCTGGTTGTACCCAACACCATTATAGATGAAGGCGCATCTGTTAGTGTTCTATCCTCAACTACTTGGCAAGATTTTGGATCACCGTCACTTGCACCTGTTACACAGAATCTGTTGGCATTTAACAGAAGAACTAGTCAACCATTAGGGATCCTTTCAAGGTTACCTGTTACTTTGGGAGGTAAAACCGTCCATATGGACGTGATGGTTGTTCCAGGCCCCTTGGATTTTAATATTCTTTTGGGGCGTGATTACACCTATGCCATGGGAGCGCTTGTGGTATATTTCCCACATGAAGGACGTATCATGACCATTGATAAAATTTCGTTCTTTGGTCCCGATGTGGCAGCTGTCCTGCCATCATCCCTTCCTGGTTTTTATCCACCTGTTGTATTTGCCCCACCACAGGTCAACTATGTGGCTACCTACCCCGTGCTTGTACTCAGTAACGATGTCGTCGTGCATAGTGTGATGGGGGCATTGGGTCCTGATTTCCAAGATGTTTTCCTTCCATTGGGAGTGGAACTCTTGGAAGCGATGACTTCTTGTTCATTATGATGAGGTCTGTCGGATAACAGTTCATTTTCTTGTGTCAAGCTCCTTAAAAAATGAAACAAGTTTGCAGAGCAAATTTCCTTGTCTTGTGTCAAGCTCCTTAAAAAATGAAACAAGGTTGTCGGAGCATGGTTCTTTTTCCTGTGTCAAGCTCCTTAAAAAATGAAACAAGGTTGTCGGAGCACAGTTCGTTGTCTTGTGCCAAGCTCCTTAAACCATGAAACACCGTTTCCTGAGGATACTTATTTTAATGTGTCAACCTTGTTAAAATAATGAAACACTTTCCCGTTCAATTCGAGTCTTTGATAAGTTCTCGTAAAATCCCAGTCCAGTCTTTCTCTTAATCTCGTAACTTGAACCTTCACTCCCTCCATCTGTTTACTCAAGTGCATGGATTGAAGCTTGGGGGGCATGTACCTCGAATTGAGACACCATGCTGGGGACATGCTTACTTTTTCAAGCATAGTTTGTTTCTGTTTCAAGCTTGTGTAAAAAATGAAAACGGTTTCAAGCATAGTTTATTTTTGTTTCAAGCTTGTGTAAAAATGAAACCAACTTCAAGCATATTTTCTTGATTTCAAGCTTGTGTAAAAATGAAACCTTTCCCATTGTACCTCTTTTGATTGCCATTTTATCAGCCTGTTTTTACCAGATGAGCCTTGGTTTTCTCACGCCATCGTCACTATCTGCTTGGCCGATCATATGCCTTCACTTGGTTGTTTTACCCGTTCCTGCGGAACCGCTGTGATGAGTGGTCTTGTTAGCTATCCTCTCAACCTTTATTTTTTTAGAGCAGTTCCAACATTACCGGAACCAGTTGCTACCCTTTATAACACTCGTTCCTCCAAGAGGAGTCAATTTTCAGCTCTTTTCTGACTCTTGAAAACTAAAAAGATTGCCGAGTCTCTTGTCATTTCGATCTCGTTAAAATGGACATGAATCGACATCTACCCAGTATACGTTTACCCCTTTTTCGGGCTAGGATAGATTATTTACAAAAAAGGAATACCCTAGCCTATTGCGACTAGGAGGTTTTCTCAGATATTGGTTTCTACCTTTTCGGGTCTGAGGAACTATTTACGAAAAGGGACCATTTGAGTTTACTTTTCCGCTGTCTTTTAAAACTCTCTAAATATGAAAAGACGTCGAGTTCTCCCTTTTTCAGGCTCGTTAAATCCTGATGACATTGGATTCAGTCGTAATGACGGTATCCGATTTCCTCCTCCCTAGGGCTCGTTAAATGTACTAGGATGGGTTTATATGACAAGCATATGGTATCCTCTTCAAGTTTATGTAAAAATAAAGAGGTACTTGCCAGAAATGGTGGGGAAAATGGAACCAAAATCGTTTTCGTGTCAGCAGTATGTCGCTCTTGAACATGGCACTTGTTTGCATTCCTGTCGGGTTGGGGACATCTCATCTCGTTTTTTCACTTGCCTCCGTGGGTTTGGGTGATCCTTTTTGACCTCTCATCTGCTCTTTACCTCGTCACTATGACCTCTGATCTTTTGATGTCAAATACTGCCAAGTCCACTCTTGTGCCGTTTACATGTTCAAGAGAAGTTGACCTCTGCAAATATCAACTCCCTCTAATTCTCATCTGATCCTGATTCACAAAAACATTATGTTCCTCTGTCTCGTGTCGATGATGTGGGAAACATTACAACCCACCTTCGATCAAGGTCACTTCCTGTCAACTTCAGCTCATTATCCAAGAAGCTAATCTAGATACTCCCTTCTGGTGCCTTGGAGCCTGCATGCCTCAATGGTAGGTTCTTCGCATTCGACGCGAGGTTTTCATCATTGACCTCTGATCGAGTGGTTCTATGGGTGTTCGACACCAACTCATTGATTCACATGCCGTAGACTGTACCTGTAGTACCTTGAGGATCATTGTCATTAATGGTGGTACCTCTCGTGTCTGTTAACAACTTTCATCATTGGCTGGTAATCAGTCGATGTTCTTACATGTTCGACTTCAGCTCACATATTTGCATGCTTGAACTTGTACTTTCTTCGGGTCGAGATGGAGCGCAAGAACCTGGATTCCTGTCTATTGTAATCCAGGCTGCGATTTTGTGGATTATTATGATTGATTACATGACTCACTTACTGGATGGCTGCGACCATAACTAAGTCTATTTATTGATCCTCACTGGATGGCTGCGCCCATGCCTTGGATCTGGATTATTGTATACTCTATTATGGATGGTTGTGCCCATACTGTATATATATCATGTATCTGAAGTATCAGTTGTACTTCTCCATGTAGGTTTTCTGACGCCAGAGTTTTCAGTTGGACACGTTCTCGTAAAGCATTTCACGCCTCTCTCTCTCTCTCGGGCCTCATGCTTTAGGGGGCATTTGTTACACAGTAATTTTTCACCATCCCTGCAATCCCTGTCCCGCACATTGGAGGGCTCATTTTGTGACCTGTGAGTAGTGACATGGCTTGAAATCACTTTCATGACATCGCTCTGAACAAGAGCTTTCATTTCCCTGAAGACATCTCCTTGTGAAAAACCCTAAAAATGGCCCTTTTTGCATTGGCGCAGGAAAACAGTTCATTACCCGTGCCAATGGGGAAAATACTTCAAAGAGGTTGCGCCAATTGGTTCTCTGTCCCAGAGTCGCACTCACACCATCCAATTTAAGAAGTGTTTTTTAAAAATAAATGGGGGAAGTTTCATCCTAACCAATTCATGAACTGGTATCTAACTTGAGTTGGGAGGTTTGGCTACGGATCTCCATAGAGAGGAAGTGATTTTCCACCTCTCATGGAAGCTTCCTTGATGATAGGGCTAGTCCCATTATTATAGGGATCCCAACTCCCCTTTCTCCATCTATAAAAGCTTGCGCATCTCCATTGCAAGCTAGTCTTCAAGTTCCCAGATTCCCAAGAGCCTTATGCTGCAAGAGCCTCCATAGTTCCCTTAAGGCCAAATTCAAGCAAGGAGACTATTGTCAAGAACTGAAGAGAGAGGTTTGTCCCATCCTTGACAGGCTTTTCGAGACGTGTTCTACTGGCGACCCACCAAAGGAGAATTCAGCATCAGAACTATGGTTGTATTCTTCCTTTGATTGATTAATAATAAGCAACTATTGGTTATGGTTCCACTCTTGTTATTGTTTATGATGATGAGTTGTGTCATTTCTGACTGACATATAGTTGCACCTATTGGATTTTAAGCTTGCATTTGTTTTGTTTCTTGCATGTGCAGGTGTCCTATCACGGAGATCGTGGGGATCATGATCTGCCAGAGCTAAGGAACGGGAGCACTACCTCTTCTACAAGCAACAACGTTGGATTCTAGGTAAGCCTTCATTGCTAATTGGTTTATTTGCAATTAGGAACCTGCACTATAGCCTGAATGATTATTGCTAGACCCGATTTGGGCTAGTAGGGATCGCCTCTGTCCGCAGAGGGGATTTACCTCCACAACAATTGGCCATGAAGTTTACAAGATATAATACTCCTCCTTGGATCCATTGCCTACATACACATGGTGGAAGAATGCATATAATCAGAATATAAAACATGTGTTACAAGAGCATGTTCTTCATGACAATCCTCCTCATATCAATGGAGTGGTGCATAGATCTATCCTCTTCCTCAAAGAGAGAAAGAGAAGGTTGATTAACTTTTCCATAGAGTGACATTGCTGCTCCATCTCCACATAGTACATACATCTTTGATAATGTTGATATAGTTATTTTTCAAAGCCCTCACAATAGTAGCTCCTCAAGATGATATTGTTGAGCTTCATGGAATATGTTTGGTTGAAACAGAACTCTTCATAGGCCCTTTGTAGCAAATTCTTCTTGAGGTTGGATGTTCTAGACAAGAAGATCTTACCATGATTATAGATGACTCCTTCTAGGATTGAATAGCTTCCCTTATTTAGCAATTCATCAAGAATCATGCATGTGCGAGAATCCTTGGAATATTCCACCAATAGTTGGGATTTCCAATATGGATCTAATCTCTCCAATAATGACAGTGCTAGTAACTGAAATGTCTGCCATGTTTTTGCTCTTCTCCTTGACATCTCCCATGTCAAAGGTGTATGTTGGAAGGCCATGCCTCCCCTTTCTCTCCTCCTTGACATCTCCCATGCCCAAGGTAAAATATCGAAGGTTGTTATTCCTTCCTTGCTGCCCTCCTTGCATATGCACATGATTAAAATAAAATGGAATTTCTTGGAAGTTAGTCTCCCATGGAAGGCTATAAACTATCCAAAAACTCCTTGGTTTCTCCAAAGTATGCATGTGTGACCACCATCTCCTATCATGTATGGAAGATTGCTCTCCAAATGAGTTTGTCCCCTAATTCTTCATAATCAAGGAATGCCTTCCTTGCTCCATGATGGTGTCATTCTTCATCCTTGCAACATATTTTCTTAGTGCAGTATGAGATGAGAGAATGGACAATGATGATAAGGGAAAAATACTTTTCGTTTCCTTGAGCTTTCCCCATACTCTTAGCGTTGTATTATGGTCTCCGAATGCTCCCTTACTTATTGGATCTATGAATGGAGCATCAATGCATGAAACATATTTCACCAAATCTGAATCAGGTGGTCTCCCAGGTGGTTTACCACAAGATAATGATGTCTCATGGCTCATTCCCATGTGTATAATAGGTGAGAACATCATAAAATTGCTTCCACTATGCAAATCCATCTCTAATTTTTGTGTGGAAGTATCATAATAATGGGGCATCACTCTTATGGATGCAAGAGTGGTTCTGATTGGAGAAATTTCCCCATCTTCTCCTCCATGCAATAGTGGATCACCACCTATCATATCAACACTTTGATCCTTCCTCTTTTCTCCTTCTCCTACCTTCTACAAGATCTCATAGTCTAAGGTGCTCCCTTTAGATGTAGTCAGCTCATGAACACCCAACATCTCCTTGGTGTCAAGGGTCTTGATCACAAAGGACTGATTTGTCATAGTGTGTGTTCCCAAAAATATATGCAATGTTGGAACACATTCCCTCCATTTTTTTGTCTCATTTTCTATCATCATAGACACTTGATACTCATTCTCTTCATGTGCAAGATCCTTGGGGCCTTCTTGTAGAGATACACGAGTCCTCCTAGTAGAAGTAATTGCTTCATCTCCATCTCCCAATGAAAATATATCTCCTCCTGATATCACATTGCTGGAGGATCTTTCTAGCTCTTCTTATTCCTTCTCTTCATCAATGGAGCAGACCTCATCATTAAGAGATCCTTTCTCTTGATCTCTTCTTGAAAAAGGAACCCTCATGTCTTCTTCTTGAGAAGAATTTTCTTGCTGAAGTGAGGCATTTGCCATGGGAAAATCATGTAACAGATCTTTAACCCCTTTAACAATGTTCTAGAATGGAGTTATCTTTATGGATCCTTACATCTCATGTAAATTTTTTGATTTCTCAGGCTTAGTTTGCTCACACAAATAATTTTCAGATGGCTTAACATCAAATCTTTTCACTAACCACCTAGTGAACTTTGCATAAGTAGAGATATTTACATTTTTCAATGAAGAAGATTCAAATAACCACTAGGCATATGCCTTACCTTGGAGGTGCAATGCTGCTACTCATATGGCCTCTTCTTCTGAAACTTGATGCAGTTGGAAATATGTGCCTAGCTTCTTTACCCAAGACTTGGTTGAGCTCTCAGGTGATCAAAATTAGGTAGAGAAATCCTACCCAAAGTGTGCTACATACACTCTCCTCTTCTCTTGTGTATGTTGGATCTTCTTTCTTATTTAAGTTGACAAAACTCTAGGAATCTTAGATGCTCTTTGAATATTTACACTGAGATTCATATTCTTTTAGATAGCCACCAAGAGTCTCCTCTTTTAGTGTCTCTTCTTTCGCTTCTTCTCTTTCTAGGAATGTAGGCATGCCACAACATTGTAGATCTGGTTGTGTGGTTGAATGATAACACAAATAAGATGAAGAACTGGGGCTTTCTTCATGTGAAAATCTCCAAAAAGGATCTGCATGTCTTTCATTCCTCATTCCCCTAATTTCACTTTTCAACTCATGCATAGTTTGGAACAGAGCTTTTGAAAACTCTTTCCCTTTCATTATTCCAGATAAATGGGTTTCACCCTTTTCTTATTTGTATTCTATGTAATCAATCTTATTCTTATACCTTTTCTTTTCTTGAAAATACATTTTGGCTTCTCAAAATGTATAGGCTGTGCCAAGATGATGCTCTGATACCTCTGTAGTATTCCAAATTGGAAATAGCAGCAATATTAAACAATAATGGAGAGAAATAACGGAGTTTAGCTAAGTAATATCAGGAGACAAATATGGAGACCCTTCTTTAACATTTATAACAGAAAATCATATGTACAATGTAGCCCATAAAATGTATAAGAGGAAATAGAACTCTCCAATGAAGAAAAATCCTCAAAAAGGGGTGCAACAACCATATATATCGACAGAAACTGCCTTGACAACGTTATTTTCATTAGGCTGCAAAAAATGTTGATTACAAATTAGATCTAGAGGAAAATAATGCATGAAAATTCAGATCTATGACAAATCCATACACTATAAAGTCTCTCCTTCAAATATCCCTTGGGGTTTTTAGCAATACAGGAAGCACATGGAGTAGATCTGAGATCTAAAGCTGCAAATCTGCAGAAATATTTAGATATTTAGAAATATTCAAATCTGGTCTGATGTATACAATAATATGATCCTATTCAGTGGATATCAAAGGTGAAGGGTAGATACCCAACACATGAAAATCACTTCTCCAAAATGATATGCCAAAAGTCCCGGCAACAACGCCTACAAGAAAACACAGATTTGAAAGAAAAATTATGTTGTAGGGTTTAAGATAGGTTTGGTATGATGCCAAGATCTCGATCTGATGCCCCAATGATCTAATACTCCCTTGCCAATGGAATAGAAGACTTTCCCACTAAAAACAGGCACTAGATTGGCGTAGATCTGAGTAGGTCTAGACTCCACTTGCTGCAGCTTACAAAGACAACGAAACCCTCAATAGGACCTACATTGTATTTGGAAGAAGAAGCTTGGCCTTCAGCCTGAGAGTGGACAAGAGAAGAAAGAATCTTCCAAGAGGCCTCTCAAGGAAAGAGATGGAATTCCTAAACTGGAAATACTTGTGCTAAAAAACACTATTCTCTGCTAAACAACAAGGAGAATGAGATATTTCTAAACAGAAAATATACTATGAAAAATGTAATCACATCAAAAACCCTCTCATGTTTCCATCCTCTTCCTTTTATAAGTTGAGATCTTGCAAAACCCTAAACCACTTTGAATGAATAGCTCCTTTCCCATGAGCCACCTCCATCTAAAACTGTGTTGTGCCTCATTTATCTCCACTCCTCCAAGATAGCATTGTTGATTTGGTCAAGGTTGACTCAGTCAAAATGTTTAGCCCCTTTCACACCTAAGGGTGCCTTATTATTTAGCCAATATATAGCCTTTTTCACATTTGGCATTGATTTATTTATCGTTTACGAGTTTTTACGATCCTCCCTTACAATTTTATTCATGAAACAGAAAAGAAAAAGAAAAATAAATATTCCCATTAGCCTGGGCTAATTGGGAATATTACACAGGACCATCACCTTGTGCCTCTTTTTTCATCTACGGACTAAGAAGCGCAGCAGGCGATGTTGTGATCTTAAGAGGTCATTCTCTAGAAACTTGAGAAGACCCCATTGTGCCAACAACCTCCATGAATTAGCATCCTAGGTGACAACAATGCATAGATCAGGAAAATCATGCTCTCTCCACAATATCCTGTCACCAAACACAATCACATCAGTGACATGAAATCAAAAAATCAACAAAAAATTTGCTTGGCTTCTCTCCATGGCTGTTTCCCATACAGGCGCACTTATCGTGCATCCGTATTAAACATAGATGACAAAAATCATGCACAAAGCCTTATACATGCACAAAGTACTTGCAGAAAACCTCATTTTCCCATGGAGTCTCTACACCTATACCTTGATTGTCTGCGCAACTAAAGCCAAAAAGAAGTAAGGGTTCATACCTAATTTGTATGGACCCCCACCAAGAAAGAAAATTGAAAAAATTAAAATTTTGTACATCTAGGGCCTTACCTACCACTAACAACGTGAATCTCGGGTACACAAGTTGACTGCAATGGCAAGAAAATCTCAACAAAAAAGGCTCAGCTCTAACCGCACATCTCTCAAACAGCACAAATGAACTGAAATGAGCCATATTGGTCCATATATCTCCCTTTTTGAATTATTCTATAGACCATAATGGGAGCTCAAAACACCCAATTGAAAAACCGAAAGTAACACAATGATCAACACCTCATAACATCCAAAGGAGGCTTCACACATTCACGCTTAAGGAAAAATCATTTTTTCATCTATGACAAGTATGCCTTACAATTTTTTTCATTCAGCACATTTGTCAATATATTTGAATGGAAAATATGATTTCGCTTGGGGGATTGTTTGTAGGTGCTACAAACCTACAAAGCACGACCAACCACATTTTTCCCTAACCAATGAAGGTTCCAGAGTAGGTATCATTATGCCCCCAGTATGATAGTCTCCCCAAAGAATATTTTCATTTCCAAACATCATTTCTCCAAGAGACTCAACCATAGGGTCTGGTCAGCCAACCCTATTTATAATCACCCCACCTTGCACATGAGAAAAATTCTCGTTGGTCACTAGAGCCTCACCCTCCATGGTTTCCATCACTCAAGTATACCATGCATCAAATAATATGAAACCATGACCATAACATCCAAATATGGGTAGCACTTCATGTTTATCCATCCATCATGAATCAACTCCAGTTTTACCATATCACGATAAAACCCCTTGCATGTACTATGATTTTCATAAGCAGATCAAACATGCACCACAATGTCCCACATTTGGCCTACCATACCTCCATTAACATATCTTATCTATGATACTTTGCTTCTCCTTCACCACCCCTGCACCGAGAGTAACCAATGGGGCCTTGAACCTCAACAAAAGAACCTTCCTCACATCATTGGTGAATGATAATTTTCATGTTTTTGGGGCATTCATCTCCGGGTTTGTACATCCAAATCCATTTTATATTCTTTTGGAAAGTGTAAAAATATTTTTAAGGAGAACCACCCCACCAATCCATCCACTTTTCTCCCTTGGCAACAATCCCTAATTTCCCTTGGTCAGAGCTTCACATCCTTCACCGAAAGACACCACGACATCCATAACAAACATATACCCACCCTATATGTCCTACTGACTCCAAGAATTTCCTCACTATAATTTTTTATGGCTGTCACCGCTCACATTTAGAAGCTTCGAACTTGGGCCACTGAAATCCCATAATCCTTTTCAGCCATTTCTCGTCATCATGCCTATGTTAGCCTATGTTAGCCTATCATACCCCACCTTATATATCAGAGACCTTGGTCCCTTGCATCAGTATTTTTCTCAGTCGGTTGAGTCTTCGTTCTTGTCAACTTCAACAACCATTTTCCAAGAAGGAAGTAGCACCTTGGATGGATCCTCACTTCAATAGGGGCATTCTTGGATGAAACTATGGGATTTTTCATTACGCATTGATGTCATTGATCCTCTTGAAATTCGACTACAACACAAGCTTTCATGTCAAGATGGTATCATACTTCACAACCATTGCACTTTGTCATAATTTGCTGAAGACCCATGCCATCATAAGCATCTCTTTTAGCAATTCTTATATGGGAAGGTCCCATTCATAAACCCATGAATAAAATGAGAATTTATGATAAAAATATGCCATGCTAAGACTATGCATGTGGGCACTATATTAAACCTATTGTCAAATCAAAAAAACCCCTAAGGGTGTCAACAATCATCGTCATCAAACAAATCAACAAGTCACTACCAAACAAGTGACATAGACAGAACCTCTATCTGTCAGATAGGCTTTAACTAGCCAAAGCATCAAGAACATGGGACATGTACGCAACCTAGAAATATTGATTTATGGTATTTCTTGCAGGTTTCCAATAGAACATGGTCCATCTTTTACTCACAGCAAGGGGTCTCCAACGTTAGGCTTCACGCAAGTTACTCTCCCTCTCTCTCTCAATATGGGTTATACATAACATAAACTATAATGTATTTTGGCTATACAATTCTTGCTAGACCTCATAAATTAGGGGGAAACTGTTATCACTAGAAAATTAGGAATATGATGCAGAGTGTTGTCCTTGATGGAAACCTACTTGATGAGGCAACCTACTTGATAAAGTTGATGGCAACCTACTTGATGAAATTGTCCTTGATGGAAACCCACTTTATAAGTTGCCAATGATAAGCAACCTAGGAGTTAAAGATGTAAGAATGATGTATCTCCATCAATACCAAAGGAGGAGCACTTGAAACAGAAATAAAGAAAAGAGAAAATGAAATATGAAGCTGAGGCAGTTTTAGAAGGGTTAGTTGGTTGGAGATCTGGAAATGCAGCAAAGACATCAGAGAAAACAGTGGAAAAGGATGTGGCAAAGGAATTGGCATCTAAATGCAATGGCAAAGAACAGAGAAAGAATGCATCTACATTTTGAGCTACAGAGAGCAGTATCAGTCAAGGAGTAGGGACAACCAGTGAATTGAAAGTTTTTCAGAGACAGTATAGGAAGAAAAATGCCATCAAACAGAAAAAGGTTCCACATTTTCTGTGAATTATATATATATATATTCTTGATAGAATTCAGAAGGATGGATAGTAGAGTACCTGTGGACAACTATGAATCATTGTCCGTAAACATCATAAACCCTATGGAAAGGATTCGAAATTAAAGATTTAGTGTATAAATTGAAGGAATTAATGGTTCCAGAGATATGATGATTGTAGCATAGTACAATGATCAGCTTGCAGAATCAAGAACTTGAATGTAGAAGCGGAACTATTACAGGATAGGAAGCAAAACTGAAGACAGAGTGACATTGTGTTGTGTCGAGGTCGGAAGGTAGCAACCGGTGTAAAGAATGTATGTTAAAAGACTCAAACGAAAATTGTGAACACAGCGTTAAATTTAGCAATGGATCTGTAATAAAAGGCAAAACATTAAAGTGCAGCTTAGTTATAATAATACATTTAAAAGGCAACGAAACCCTGCGTGGAAGAGCAGAACCATGACTGAGTGAACCGTGAAGATGGTTTACGATTTTCATCGCAACACCTATGTGGAGTAAGTGGTATTTCCTGGTTGAGGAGTGATTCCATAGAGTGCTCGACACGCGTTCCTGTGCGACTTCACCAAACCACTTTTCACTGTGCACCATCGTGCGTTATAGTTTGACCCAGGATGCCCAACGATATCGTTGAGCGCCGTTGATCTAGGAAGGGGTCATCGGACGGCCATCATTTGTTGAAGGTGTGCAAATATTAACACAGGTACAACAGACCATCGCACGTTAACGTTTGGCATCGGAGGTCGAGCGATATGCATATACGCCGTTGATCTGGGAAGGGGTCATCGGACAGTCATCATTTGTTGAAGGTGCGTGAAGATTAACACAGGTACGGTGGACCATCGCACGTTAACGTTCGGCATCGGAGGTCGACCGATATGCATATACGTCGTTGATCTGGAAGCTTGCTAATCTAACGGTGATCGGACGTTGGACTTGCGTGAAATTTACTTATGGTACCGTGTGCGTATTTGATTGGCTATTGAATATATTTGTGGGCCAGGGGTCAAAGGTTTATCATATTGTTTGAAAGCGTTAATATGTGAAAGGTTAACCTTAATCCTAAAATTAAGTTCAAAAGTATTAAATTAATCATTTAATTACCAAGATCAATAAAACAATGAGAGTTATGGAGACCTCACTGGATTATCTATTTTGACCCCATCCAGGAATACCATTAGCAAGTGAATGGTTTTGACCCAAGGTTTTAATAAAGACAAAAACTATATAAGGTGATGAGGATCATGAAGAACGGGGGGCGTGCGAAAGGGTCGATGATAAACGAATATCTTTTAGAGATATCTGTATGAATAAACTCTGATATATCTGAATCTATGGTGCACCTGTGAATATGATGATTGATCAAGATCTCTTGATCAGATGATGATTAATTCCTGGTTTAATCGACTGACGAAATCATGAAGAACGTATGCATCGTAAGGGTCGTGAATGAATAAATTTCTCTAAGGAATATCTGTATGGGTGAACTCTGTTCTTAACTGATAAATCTAAAACTACGATGCACCCAAGGATATAATGATCTGATGATGATGAATCTCTAGTTTTGAACGACGAACGAAATCATGAAGAATTGGTGACAGTCTACTGAATAAAAGAAATAAATCTGGTGGCCTGCAATGTATGTTGTGTGGAAGCTATTGGACCCAGTATGAAAATTGATGAAACGTGGTCCGCAGTGGTGCTGAGGGTCGAAGCCTTCAGAGAGGGGGTTGTAGCTCCCTTCCAGTGGTAGCTGGTAAACAAGAGTAGGGCGTTGTAGCTCCCTTCCAGTGGTAGCTGGTAAACGAGAGTAGGGGGTAGTAGCTCCCTTCCAAGAGAGGCTGGTAAACGAGAGCAGGGGGTAGTAGCTCCCTTCCAGGAGAGGCTGGTAAACAAGAGAAGGTTGTAGCCTTCTGTAGGTGGGTGCCTGCGTGCTGGTATAAGTCTGTGCCAACATATATTGTAAGAATTTTTATTTATAATAAAATTGAAGACTAAGATTACAGCAGTGGTGGTTTTATCCCGAATTTGGTTTCCAACTTAAATCCTGGTGCTCATATGTGTTGCTTATGTTTGATGTTTTTATCTATTATTTTTGTTCATTCTTACTACTTATCTAATGAATGAATGATGAAATGATCTAAGTAAAGACATAATAATATCTCTGGACATACAAGTTGGATGCAGTAATGTAACATATGGTTTTAAGAAGAAAGGAAAAGTAAAAAATTTTAGTCAGCTCTAAATACTGATTCACCCCCCCCCCTCTCAGTATTTTTCCCAAAAATTGGTATTAGAGGAGGTCCTTCTGCAGAAGCTTGATCGCTTGAAGGAGATCTGTCACAATGGGCAAGAAGCAAAAGAAGAAGGCTACTCAAAGAAAGGAGATATCTCAAAGAACATGTGGAGTAGAAAATGAAGAACATGGAACATGTAATGATTGTTGTTATTGTGATTCACTTCCTTGTGCATGCAATAGTGAAGATAGTGGAAGTAATGCTATGGATCTAGAAGAGGTTCTCAAGATTAAATTTGAAGATCGACTAAGATTATTTAATGAGAGAGAATCTATCTACAAAGATATGATCTCTAGAATAAATGGACAGATAAACAAGTATCAAAAGTTGTACGATGAAGTAACCAATCACAGCAAAGGACTTGAAGAAGAAATCATCTCTCTGAAATCAGATCTTGAAGCATCAAAAAGGAAGAATGAAGAACTTATACAATCATTTGTAGAAGAAGGACTTGAAGCAGAAATCATCTCTCTCAAAACAGATCTAGAAAAATCAAATAAGAAGAATGAAGAACTCTTACAAACGTTTGAAGAACAAGAAAATGGGTTGAAAGAAGAGATTTTAAAATTGAATGCTCAAGTAGAAGAAGGAAGAAGGGTCGAAGAAAGTATGAAGAAGCAATGCCAAAGATTGGAGATTGAGGTAAACATTTTAAAAAGTAAATTAGAGGAAAAGGATAAACTCTTGAGGTTTCAATATAGTAATAAGATTCTGGATAATATTCTTAGTAGTCAAAGGTCTCCTTCTGTTAAATTTGGTATTGGTTTTCATGAAACTGTTAAAGGAGAATATAGTTCACAAGAAAGTACTAAATATTCAAAGGATATCAATGCAAAACCTGAAGTATTGAAAGAGACAAAAGATCAACCGACAATCATGAACTCTCAAAGGAAATCATTCAATAATTTTAAATGCATTAAGTGTCATAATTATGGGCATGTTGCAGCCAATTGCAAAAGCAGATTGTTTCAATCACAAACAAACAGACTCCACATAGAAAGGTACTCAGGTTTCTTTAAGGGATATTGTTTTTCATGCAGCAAGTTTGGTCATAAAGCAGCTGATTGCATTAGAAGAAAGAATAGAAAAACACATTATGATCCTTATGCTTACTTTTTTGGTCACACAAGATGTTATTCTTGTAAAAAGTATCGACATGTAGAAAAAGAGTGCAGGATGAATAGATCTGAGAAATTGTATAATTTCCAGCACACAATAAGAAATTTCAAGCAAAGCTGGAAAAGGAAGGAGGACCGATAAAAAACGTAGGGGATAATAATCCTATTGCAGTCTTCTACTTCTAAAGCTTACTTCTCATAAAGACTACAGGGGTGATGTGAGATACATTATAGGATTCAGTAATGTATCATCACAGGGGGAGAAATGTATGATGATTCCCATGGTTGGTTTGGTAATTCTGCATATGTTTATTTCTAACAGTGCACCTGATATGAAGAAGACAGGTACAGGTGGCATAAGTTCAGGGGGAGATGGAGTTGTGAATTTTTCTGTACTTCACTTCCTATACACGGGTTTCATGAACTAAAGCCGCATATACACGCAAGTTCCAATGGAGATAGAAGCTCTACTGATATGATATGGTAATACTTGACTATGAACATGTAACACCGGTTCAGGGGGAGCATTAGCCCAACTACTAAAGTTGCATTGTTGGCATTTATAAGTCATTTTTGTTATATGATGGTTGAATATGCAACACAATATTAGGAGGAGCATTAGCCTTGCTAAGAGTAATGCATTGTTGGCATTATGATGGTAACATATATCCTTCTACATCATATAGAAATGATATAGATAGTGAACCCAATGAAGAATCCGAAGAAGATTTATCTGAAAAATATCCATCCAAATATGTTCAAAGGAATCATCCAAAATCTCAAATTTTGAGAGAAAAGGGATCAAGTGTACAAGTAAGAATGACTCTTGTGGGATCCTCTAAGCTATCTGATATTTCCATCCACTTGTGAACCACACAATGTCATTGGAACAAAATGGATGAGAATGGGGATGTTACAAGAAATAAAGCTAGACTTGTTTGCAAGGGGTATGCTCAACAAGAAGGTATAGACTTTGAAGAAAATTTTGCTCCTATAGCCAGACTTGAAGCCATAAGAATGTTCCTTGCCTTTTTCAAGCTTCCAACAAATCAAAGTTTATCAAATAGATGATAAATCTGCTTTTCTCAATGGTGATCTAGAAGAAGAAGTTTATATAGAACAACCAGAAGGATTTATTTTGGGAAATGATGAAAAACTTGTTTGTAGACTTCAAAAGGCTCTATATGAACTCAAACAAGCTCCAAGGGAATGATATTATCATCTTGACAAATATCTTCATCAAAAAGGATTTTCAAAAGGGTCTGCTGATAGCAACTTATGCACAAAAACTGAAAATGGAAAACTATTGATTGTGGTTGTATATGTTGATGATATCATTTTTGGAAGTAATGAAGAGTCTATGAGTCAGAAATTTGTTTCTGATATATAACAAGAATTTGAAATGTCTTTACTTGGGGAACTAGCATTATTTCTTGGCTTCCAAAAGCAACAAATGGCATATTCTTATCAGAAGCAAAATACCTCAAGAAATTCCTGAAAATGTATGGCATGGAGGAGTGCAAATGATATATGGTTTCCCATAATGAGATCATGGATAAGCCCTAATTTTTTCTTTGCTGAAGAGTATCTTTTCTTTTCAGACATGGATAAGATGGAAGTCACATGATTCGTAGATAAGGACAAATCATGCAGAATTTGATGCTGATGATTTTTATCATGGTTGAGACCTTCTATACATAATTCCTACACTTGATACATCATTATTATGAAAGAAATATAAATCATGAAGATCTTGGCGATAACAGATCACATGGATGATTACTTGACACAAATTGTCTATTGAAGAAGTTGTTCTGGTATGATAATTCCTCTTGAGAAGAATATGTTGATGCGGAAAAGAGCCTGAAGGCTTGGTTACTGATGTACTTATGCTACAACTGTTGGATGACACTTGAAAACACAACTGTGGTGCTGTTGGGTACCTCTGGTGGTGTTTCTGCTCTCATAATTCTGTTTTACTCTCTGATGTTTTTGGTGAAGATGCCTTGATGATTTGATGGTGAAAGTGTTCAGGATGAACAAGCTAAGGGGGAGCTTTGGTATTATAAAAGGGATGTAGTATTGGAACTCTAATTATTTGATGTGGTCTAATCTCATGCTTGAGATTCTTTGGTCTTGATTATATAAGCTATAATGTGATGAAAAGGTCATGTTGAGACCTATGATGTAATATTCAGTCATGTGTAAATCCACTTGGTTGTATCATTGATGTAAGTTTGAGTCCTTGGTGATAGGAAAGGTCATAGAATCATGTACTTCATTGAATATTATGTTTTAAGATTTAGCATGAACTCAGGGGGAGCATGGTAACTTCATTACAAATCAGATCTATAGAGCTCTTATTTCTACAAGAGAAGAAAAACCTTGTTTGGTTTTGACCCGCCCTTTACCCTTGATGTCAAAGGGGGAGAGTATCATGGTGTTTGAATAATGTATCTATATGTTGTGGTGATCAAACACCATCATGGTTGCCATCAAGTCCAAAGGGGGAGATTGTTGGCAATATGATACAGAGTGTTGTCCTTTATGGAAACCTACTTGATGAGGCAACCTACTTGATAAAGATGATGGCAACCTACTTGATGAAATTGTCCTTGTTGGAAACCTACTTGATAAGTTGCCAATGATAAGAAACCTAGGAGTTAAAGATGTAAGAATGATGTATCTCCATCAATGCCAAAACAGGAGCACTTGAAATAGCAACAAAGAAAAGAGAAAATGAAATATGAAGCTGAGGAAGTTTTGGAAGGGTTAGTTGATTGGAGATCTGGAAAGGCACCAGAGACATTAGAGAAAAGAATGGAAAAGGATTTGGCAAAGGAATTGGCATCTAAATGCAGCAACGAAGAATAGAAAAAGAATGTATCTATAGTTTGAGCTACAGAGAGCAGTATCAGTTAAGGAGCAGGGACAAGCAGTGAATTGAAAGTTGTCCAAAGACAGTATAGGAAGAAAAAGGCCATAAAACATTAAAAGGTTCCCTTGCATTTACGCAGTTATATATATATATATATATATATATATATATATATATATATATATATATATATATATATATATATATATATATATATATATATATATATATATATATATATATTCTTGATAGAATTTATAAAGAAGGATAGTAGAGTCCCTGTGGGCAACTATGAATCATTGTCTGTAAACGTCATAAACCCCGTGGCAAGGATTCGAAATTAAAGATTTAGTGTATAAATTGAAGGAATTAATGGTTGCAGAGATATGATGATTGTAGCATAGTACAATGATCAGCTTGCGGAATCAAGAACTTAAATGTAGAAGTGGAACTGTGATAGGATAGGAAGCAGAAATGAAGACAGAGTGACATTGTGTTGTGTCGATGTCGGAAGGCAGCAACCGGTGTAAAGAATGTATGTTAAAATACTCAAACGAAAATTGTGAACATAGCGTTAAATTTAGCAATGGATCTATAATAAAAGGAAAAACATTAAAGCGCAACTTAATCATAATAATACATTTAAAAGGCGACGGAACCCTACGTGGAAGAGCGAAACCATGACCAAGTGAACAGTGAAGGTGGTTTACGGTTTTCATCGCACCACCTATGCGGAGTAAGCGGTATTTCTTGGTTGAGGAGCGATTCCATAGAGTGATCGACACGCGTCCCTGTACAACTTCACAAAACCAATTTTCACTATGCGCCATCGTGCATTATAGTTTGACCCAGGATGCCCAGCAATATCGTTGAGCACCATTGATCTGGGAAGGTGTCATCGGACGGTCATCATTTGTTGAAGGTGCACGAATATTAACACAGGTATGGCGGACCATCGCACGTTAACGCTCAGCATCGAAGGTCAAGCGATATGCATATATGCCGTTGATCTGGGAAGGGGTCATCGGATGGTCATCATTTGTTGAAGGTGTGCGAAGATTAACACAGGTACGGTGGACCATCGCACGTTAACGTTCGGCATCAGAGGTCAACCAATATGCATATACGTCGTTGATCTGGAAGCTTGCTAATCTAACGGTGAATGGACGCTGGACTTGCGCGAAATTTACTTATGGTACCGTGCGTGTATTTGATTGGCTATTGACTATATTTGTGGGCCCGAGGTCAAATGTTTATCATATTGTTTGAAAGCGTTAATATGCGAAAGGTTAACCTTAATCCTAAAGTTAATTTCAAAAGTATTAAATTAATTATTTAATTACCAAGATAAATAGAACAATGAGAGTTATGGAGACCCCGCTGCATTATCTATTTTGACCCCGTCCAGGAATACCATTAGCAAGTGAATGGTTTTGACCCAAGGTTTCAATAAAGGCGAAAACTATATAAGGTGATGAGGATCATGGAGAACAGGGGGTGTGCGAAAGGGTCGATGATAAAAAAATGTCTTTTAGAGATTTTTGTATGAATAAACTCTGATATATCTGAATCTATGGCACACCTGTGAATATGATGATTGATCAAGATCTCTTGATCAGATGATGATTAATTCTTGGTTTAATCAACTGATGAAATCATGAAGAACGTATGCATCGTAAGGGACGTGAATGAATATATTTCTCTAAGGAATATCTGTATGGACGAACTCTATTCTTAACTGATAAATCTGAAACTACGATGCACCCATGGATATAATGATTTGACGATGATGAATCTCTGGTTTTGAATGACGGAAGAAATCATGAAGAACTGGTGCCAGTCTACTGAAGAAAACGAATAAATCTGGTGGCCTGCAATGTATGTTGTGTGGAATCTATTGGATCCAGTATGAAAATTGATGAAACATGGTCCGCAGTGGTGCTAAGGGTCGAAGCCTTCAGAGAGGGGGTTGTAGCTCCCTTCCAGTGGTAGCTAGTAAATGAGAGCAGGCCGTTGTAGCTCCCTTCCAGTCGTAGCTGGTAAACGAGAGCAGGGGGTAGTAGCTCTCTTCCAGGAGAGGTTGGTAAACGAGAGTAGGGGGTAGTAGCTCCCTTCCAGGAGAGGCTGGTAAATGAGAGAAGGTTGTAGCCTTCTATAGGTGGGTGCCTGCATGCTGGTATAATTTTGCGCCAAAGATAAACTCGTAAAAAGTTTTCTTTATAATAAATATTGAAGACAAGAGATGACAACAAAGGGTGGTTTTTCCGAGTTGGGTTTCCACCTTAAATACCTGGTGTTCATGTGTGTTGCTTACGTGTGATGGTTTAGTCCGTTATTACCGCACATGCTTTCTCGCTTACTAAAAATCTGATGAATGAATAAAAAATTAAATGTATAATACAAGATATCTAGACATATCCACATTTATATGCAAGTTGGGTTCAAGTGAAAATAACGTATGGGTTTAAGAGAAACAAAAAGTGAAAATTTTTTATATGTAGCTCAAAATACCGATTCACTCTCATTATTTTTTCCCAATATTATAAGTGTTGTATGAAGTTATCGTTTGGATTTCATGCCAAGTGTCGCGATCGTTTTTGTCGTTTTTTCGACCGATGATCGCCATTGCGACAACTCTCCTCATAGATCTTGTTTACTTCAATTTATTTAGTTTCGTGACTCAATTTATCTTTTTTCAATCACACTTATTCGCCTCGAACTCAAGACATCATTTCTCACATATTTTCTGGATTTTTCCACACTTCCCTTTGGGCATATCTCGCATTTCCCTTGGCCGATATTTACCCTCCCCGTACCCATGCATTGCACAGATACGTTGAGGCCCTAAGCCGAGAGCTTGGCCTCTAGAGCTGCTAGCAACCAGATCGCGTGCAAGGGATTTTAATTTGGGAAAATTCTGTGAAAGCCACTCCCTTTCATGAGAAGGATAGTTGCGCCACCACGACGATCCTTGAGAGAATTACACACGTACGTGTGTGGACCTTTCCCGCAGCTTCCGAGCAACAAAGCACAGGTATTAAGTGATATTTGCGATGACTTTTGTCGTAAGTGCTAGATATTCTTCTGCGTAAGAAGAGTGAGACATACTCAAAGTTTTCGTGAGTTCAAGGCACCTGTTGAGAAAGAGTCAGTGGGAAGCAGTGAAGGCTCTTAGGGGCGATAATGGTGGTGAATTCATCTCCGGTGAATTCAAGGACTTTGCACAGCCGTTGAGAATGCTAAGAGAGCCCATAGCTGCCTCATGAACCCGACAAGAGGAATGGGGTCAGCAGAGCTGAAAGAATCGTAATGATCGTAAGCTGTATGGTGATGTTGCATGATCGTGGCCTTCTCATACACTTGTGGGCGGAAGCATGCAACACCGCTGTTTATAGTGCAAAACCATTGTCCTGCAAAGTAGAGTACTTGGCATGAGTACACACAAAGAGGCATTTTTTTGGTAAGAAGCCTGGAGCATTTCTCATTTGAATATTTTTTGGCTCACCTATTTTTACATTCATGCGACGAAGGATGCCAGGAAGAAGCCGGAGCCGATCGCAAAGGTTGGGATATTTTTTGGGTACTACAGAAAAACACCCCACAACTATCATGTGTATTTTCCAAATAGTCGAAGATTGTTGTGCGACGAGATATCAAATTTCATGAGGAGAAAGCCATGAAGTGTTCACTTGGGAGGGAGCTACACTTGCATGCGAGATGAGGGAGCTATTAGTTCCTAAGGATGAGCCTCGTGATGTGGATCAGCCACGAAGAGGAGGTCTGCATGGAGTGGAAGAAACCGACTCATGCAAGACCAAAAATCAAAGGGAAGAAGCGCACTACATAAGCCGAGCGACCGAATCTTGATGCAAACAAAAAGTGTAGGAGCACCTACATCACAACAGTGAGACAAGAGACAATCACCCCGACCGATTTATCGGGATACATGGCTCGATGAGCAAGTGTATCATGATGGAGCTATCCTCTTCGAGGATCCGTGGATGACCCCGCATGGGTAGATTCCATGGTTGAAAAGTATGATTCGATTGTCAGAAATAGTGCATGGGAGATTGTCCCTACCGCCGGAAGGGAAAATCGCTGGTAGGTTTGAGATGGATCTACAAAGTGAAGCAAGCCGCCGACGGGAGTGTCGAGAAGTACAAGGCAAGATTGCCGCTCTGGGCTTCCTCGCCGCATTGAGGGGATCAACTATGAAGAAACCTTTGCACTTGTCGCAAGGTATTCTTCCATACCTGAGAATCTTTGTTCTCTCACGTTGGTAGATGGGTTGGCACATATCAGTAGATGGATGTGAAGATCGCGTTCCTCAATAGAGTCATTGAGGAGGAGGTGTACATAGTAGCAGCCGTAAGGTTTCGAAATATTCAAAGCAAACGGTCACATGTCCGTAGGCTCAAAAGAGCGTTGTATGGGCTGAAACAAGCACCTCGTGCTGTAGGCTACACATGACAGACGCGTATTTCACCTGACTTCGTTTTTACCAGGAGTCAAGTCGGATCCCAACTCCGTACCAGCATTGTGGTTGAGGGTAAGTGTTGAGAATGCAAGCAAGATGATGGAGCTTAGTGAAATGAAGTCAGCTTCACTAAGTGGGCCCGCAGTGCAAATTTCTCGCGCAAAGTCTATTTTTAGACTAGTGTCTATTTTTAGACATACGGTGAGCATCAATTTGGGAATTCTACTTGGAGATTCTTAAAGTATGCGACGATGTCGGTAAAAATAGATGAGACCCTATTTTTTAGGATCTAGGCTATTTTTAGACCGATCTCCTATAAAATATGGAAGTCAAATATTATTTACCCTTAATAATATTTTTTGACTATAAACAGATTAGCTTACTCTCTTGGAGCACTTCGAAACTTGAGTCATGGAGGTGGCTCATGCAACCGAAGCACAAGGAATCACGTGGTTCCTAGGGTTTGATGGCATCTTGCATAGTTGGTTTCAGCTAGACTTCGCGGCTATGGGTTTTGGAGGAGTTAACCTGACAAATAGTGGAGTTGTGTTCGTCGTATATTTTAGTTGAACTAGTTGGGGATTAGTTAAACTGACTAATCAACTAGATATATGAGTGGAGTAAATTAAATAATATTTAATTTACTAAATATTAACTCATTAGTCAACTCAAGAACACTTCAGCCCACTACAAGTGCATGATCGCGCCCGGGAAGACGAAGAAAGAGATAGATGAAAGGTAGAGTTAGCTATCAGATTGTAACTATACCGTTGCTATTTCGCGTAACACATAGATAGGTGGGAGTATGGCTATGAGTGGGATGGTGGCAAAGTTTAGGCTGGTGGTTTATCTTATATAAGGAGGCCATCACCCTAGCATTAAACATACGCAATCAAGCGTTGGCTATCAAGTGAGCATAAGGATTGGAGCAAGTGATTTGCTAGATCTAGCTTTCGATAGTGTGTAGCATGGGAGGTAGTGCATGAGAGCTTGTGAAGAGTTTTTGTACTATGTGATTGTTACATGATTTCTCCATTATAATATACACAATAGCCGCGGGGTTTTCGGCTATAGGCTTTCCCCATACATGACCGAGTTAATGTGTGATTGATTTGATGTGCGATTGTTTCTATATTATTTCCGCATGTGACAATTAATTGTGGAAGAAGGTTATGTGTTATGCATGCAATTTCGAAATTGATGTATGATCGGGTTAATCTTCATTGAATAAGTGATTTATTCAGCTAATTTCTACATGGTATCGGAGCGAAGTTAATTGTCGAAGTCTATTACGTGATTGCAAACTTATTTCTCGGATAGAGTCTCGTATGCGGGGCTGTGTAGCCTCCTGGAATATTCATCCTTCTTTGTAAGGTGAAAGATCCGGTGAATGCCCTTTGGCAGTTAATCTCTCGATTTGGAAATAATTTGTTTTCAAGTATAGATCTAAGCGATAGAGCTTGGAGTTTGGAATTCGAATTTTGCGTAAGGTTGTTCTTCTTGAGTGCTCTGTTGAAAGATGTCTTCTTTCAATGGTTTGCGACTCTGAATATGCTCTTTGAAGCTGCGCCTCGAATGTCATGTTGCATGGAAGGATCGCAGATGGAAGCAAGAAAGTGCGTGTTAGAAGATAATGGTCTCGAAGGAGTTCGTGGATGCGGATGTCCCAAAGCCCACCGATGCAGAGCCTTTGGTCGATGCATGGCAAAAGAAGATCGTGAAATGTCGAAGGGATCCCGTTGGAGGGCGTCAAGGATCATATTGTATCCACCTTCATGGTAAGGCTACTCCCATATTTAATGTGGAAAGCTTTGACGGATCTATTCCGTAAGAAGAGCGACCAAAGGAAGCCGAGTGCTCAAAAGATAAGCTCACGGAACATCAAGATGGAGAAGGGCGACACGCATCGCCAAATACCTCACGAAGTTCACCTGCGCGCAGATGAGCCGGGAAGTGTGGGGGTGGTCGTCAAAGTTTCACCCGATTGCATGCTTAGTTTCAAGTATGCCGGGATCGGTGTGGTTCTTGACGATCGTGTGCGTCATTTCATATGATCGGGAGATCGGGAGTTGTTCTCGTATCCGGAGGACAAGGATTTGGGTATGCACATCGAGATGGGCGATGACTCGAAGATAGCAAGACGACCGGGTATCGGTACCGTATCCTTTCGCAGAGGAGTCCGGTAAACCCTTTGTCTTAAAGGATGTCATGCATGTACCGGGATTGAAGAAGAACCTGATTTCGCAGGGGCGATGTTGGAGGATAAGGGTTATGATGTGGTCTTCGGGCGCCGAAGGAAAATCTTTCCCCGCAGCAAGAAGACCACCGGAGAGACCCTAAGATAGGGGTTCGAACTCGTAACCTTGACCGCTGCGTGTGCAGATGACCGCGTTGTGCCTATGGCATGCAAGGTCGGGAGATGTGGTGAGCTTCTGGGATGATGAGGGGCGAACTATGGCACATGAGATTGGGGCCATCTTCACGGCATGGAGCTTTGAAGATTCCTTGGGAAGTAGCATTTCTACCGTGACTTCCTACGGGCACCCCTTGCAAAGCGCGACGTTGGCAAGGGGTGTACTTTTAGGGAAGTATGTGAAAGCCACCTTTCACGAGAAGTGAATAGTCGCGCTCACGACGATCCTTGGAGAGAGCCCGCGACGCACGTGTGTGGTCCTTTTCTCGCTGCTTCGACAAAGACAGCTACGTGTGTATTATGTGATCTTTGTTGATGATTTCTCTCGAAAGTGCCGGATCTTCTTCATGCAGTGAAGAAGAGCGAGTACATTCGCGAAGTTCTCGTGAGTTTAAAGCACCTGGTCGAGAAGGAGTCGGGGAAGAAGGTGATTGCTCTAAGTGATGTGATAGATCGCGGTGGTGAATTCATCTCGGCTGAATTCAAGGAGTTTGCCAGCCGCGTAAGGGATTCACGGGAGAGCTCATCGCACCGCCCATAACCCACGCGAACGGGGTGGCCGAGCTGGAAGAACTATCGATCGTGTGTGCCGCACGGGCGATGTTGCATGATCGTGGGCCTACCCCTTCACTTGTGGGTCGAGGCATGCAATACACGCAGCGTTGTATGTGCAGAACCGTTGTCCTCACAAGGTTCTTGGCATGAGTACACTCGTAGGAGGCTTATTCTCGCAAGAGGCCCTATATTTCCCATTTGCGGATTTCTTGGTTCTCCCCGTCTACATGCATGTGACGAAGGATGCGAGAAGGAAGCCGGATCCAACTCGCCGAGGTTGGAATATTTGTGGGGTACACCGATACGCCCTCACAACTATCTAGTGTATGAAGTCGTACAGTCGCAAGACTCGTTGTGCGACCAGATATAAAATTCCAGGAGGAGAAAGCCATGCGTAGTATCGCTCGAGAGGGAGCTACACTTGCATGCGCATGAGGAACTCGTTAGTTCCTAAGGAGGGAGCTCCGGATGTGGATCAGCCACAAGAGGAGGTCTCGGGGAGGTGGAAGAAACCACCCTGTGCAGCCGCCAACCATCGAGGGCGCATGCGCACTGCGAAGCCGAGCGACCGGCTCGCAGATGCAAGAGAAGGTTGTAGGACCACCTACGCGACGCGTCAGCAGCATTGCAGACAAGCCACCGCATCGGTACACCGGATAGCATGGCTCTTAGTGAGTCAATGTGTTGTGACAGAGCCATCCTCTTTTGATGAAGCCGTGGAGGAACCCGCATGGGTTGATGCCATGATCGAAGAATATGATTCGATCATCGGAATATGCATGGGAGATTGTCCCAAGACCGGTTGGGAAATCGACTGTAGGTTCGACGACTGGATCTAGCAAAGTGAAGTCAAAGGCGCCGACGGGAGTGTGGAGAAGTACAAGGCGAGATTTGTCGCCCGTGGCTTCGCTGCATCGAGGGGATTGACTATGAGGAGACTTTTTGCACCTCGCCGCAAGGTACTCTTCCATACCTGGACGATCCGTGGCTCTCTCGCCGCTGGTATGGGGTGGCACATTCATCGATGGATGTGAAGACTCCGTATCCTCAATGGGAGTTATTGAGGAAGAGGTGTACATAGAGCGTGCACTCGAAGGTTTTGAGATCTTTACAGCGAGTCGCATGTGTGCCGACTCAAGAGAGCACCGTATGGGCTGAAGCAAGCACCTCGTGCTTGGTACACTCGGATAGACAGCCTATTATCACCGGCTTCTTGGATTCTCCAAGAGTGAGGCGTGATCCAAACCTCGTACTCGCATTGTGGGTGGAGGGGAAGCCTCGTTGATCATCGTACCGTATGTAGATGATCCGATTTTGATCGGGCGATGAGCAAGCTTGATACTTTCATGCAAGGAGGATCTCGCACGTAGAGTTTGAGATGAAGGACTCCGGGCATCCTTCATTATTTCCCGGGATTGGAGATTTGGCAACATAGTTGAGGACTCAAGCTTTGTTTTCGTGCGTACATGCTCCGGGAGATTCTAGAGAGGTTCAACATGCAAGACCGCAAGCCCGTCGTGATACCCCTCTCTTCCGGTGGATGGAGGAAGGGAGATGCTACTTCGGGAGGAGGTAGTGTGATGCCACCGTCTATCGACAAGCCTGGTGGGTCGTTGATGTATCCGGTCAATACTCGACCCGATATATGCTAGCGCATAACCAGCCTTTCGCAAGCTATGGTTAAGCCTACCAAGCTCTTTTGGAAGGCGGGCAAGCATGTATTGCGCTATATCGTAGGCACATCGGGATATGGTCTATGGTACGTGACAGAGGATGGGAGAGTGAAACTTTCGCGGGTTTCACCGATGCAGACATTGGGCAGGAGCCCACCGTACCGGGAAGAGCACTTCCGGGAGGAGAGTTTTCAGCATTGGGTCGACAAAGCAGCTTCGCGCACAAACAGAAGCAGTAGATCCGTAGCACTCAGCCCGAAGAGTAGGCTACGAGTACATGGGCAGGCAATGAAGGCTTGGCCGCAAGATGCGAGGCTATTTGGATGAGGAAGATCCTCGCAGGTTGTTCAGTTAGCATTTGGAGCCCTACGAAGGATCTATCGTGATAACCGTAGCCGCATCAAGCTCTCGGCTAATCCAAAGCATTTCATGATAGGTCCAAACATATCGACATCGTGTACCATCACATCAGTAGATTGTGTTCATCGAGAATCATGATGCTTTCATATGTTCCCACGGAGGATCATGATGCCGACATCCCGACGAAGGCGCTCACCAGAGCAAGTTCGAATTCCACAGAGGGCAGTAGGATAGGGATTGCAGCATAATCCATATCTTGCCGAGAGGGAGCGTTGAGAATGCGAAGCAAGATGATGGAGCTTAGTGAAATGAAGTCGCCTTCACTAAGTGGGCCCGTTGGTGCAAATTCTCCGCGCAAAGTCTATTTTTAGACTATGTCTATTTTTAGACATACAGAGCATAATTTGGGAATTCTACTTGGAGATTCTTAAAGTATGCGACATGTCGGTAAAAATAGATGAGACCCTATTTTTTAGGACCCAGTGCTATTTTTAGACCGTATCTCCTAAAAATATGGAAGTCAAATATTATTTACTCCTTAATAATATTTCGACTATAAAACATGTACAGCTTTACTCTCTTGGAGCACTTCGCCTTGAGTCATGGAGGTGGCTCATGCAATCGACACAAGGAATCACGTGGTTCCTAGGGTTTGATGGCATCTTGCATAGTTGGCTTCGACTAGACTTCAAACGGGCGTAGGTTTTGGAGGAGTTAACGGACAAAATAGTGGGAGTTGTGTTCTCGTTTATTTTAGTTGAACTAGTTGGGATTAGTTAAACTAACTAATCAACTAGATATGAGTGAGTAAATTAAATAATATTTAATTTACTAAATATTAACTCATTAGTCAACTCAAGAACACTTCAAGCTCACTACAAGGTATGACTGGCCCAAGAAGACCTGAAAGAGATAGAGATAGATGAAAGGGTAGAGTTAGCTATCATGCTTGTAACTATACGTTGTTATTTGCAACACATAGATAGGTGGAGTAAGCTATGAGTATTGCAAAGTTTAGGCTGGTGGTTTATCTATATAAGGAGGCCATCACCTAGCATTAAAATACGCAATCAAGGTTGGCTATCAAGTGGCTAAGGATTGGAGCAAGTGATTTGCTAGATCTAGCTGCTTGATAGTGTGTAGCATGGGAGGTAGTGCATGAGAGCTTGTGAAGAGTTTTTGTACTATGATTGTTACATGATTTCTCCCATTATAATATACACAATAGCCGCAGGGTTTTCAGCTATAGGCTTTTCCCCATACATACCGAGTTAATGTGTGATTGATTTGATGTGCGATTGCTTCTATATTATTTCCGCATGTGACAATTAATTGTGGAAGAAGGTTATAGTGTTATGCATGCAATTCGAAATTGATGTATGATCGAGTTAATCTTCATTGAATAAGTGATTTATTCAGCTAAATTTCTACGTATAAGTTGCTGATCATTGTACTTTATGTAGATGATTTGATACTCGACTGCGTGATGAACAGCTGATACTCTCATACAAGGCCGATCTTGCAAAGGAGTTTGAGATGAAGGACTTGGGCCTCTTTCATTGTTTCCCGGGATTGGAAATTCTGCGCAAAGGGGAAGGGTGCACTATTTGTGTCTCAAGGAAAGTATGCCCTAGTGAGATACCGGAGAAGTTCAAAATGCAAGGCTGCAAGCCTATCAACACTCCTCTTCCCCGGCGCTGGAGGAAAGAGGATGCTACTATCCCAGAGAGGGTGAAGTGGATGCCACTATTTATCGACAGCTTTTTGGTTCGCTTCATGTATCTAGTCAATACACGACCGGACATTTGCTATGTCATAACCTTGGGCCTTTTCATCAAGCTATGGTAAAGCCTACCAAGCTCTTTTGGAAGGCGGGGAAGCATGTTCTAAGGTATCTTAGAGGCACATACTTCCGGATATGGACTCGTGGTAAAGACAAATGGATGAGTTGAGGCTACATGGCTTCGATCGTCGAACCTTTAGTTAAACCGTCAGAGGGGGGTGAATCACTTAACGACATTCCTCGATCTTTTAGAACTTTTTCATTAAACTTAATTACACCTTCATTTCACATCCAATTTAATGTGTGAGTAATCTTAAAATGTAAGCAAGTAATTTTTTAGTATAATATAGCAAGAGACTTAATATGAGAGCAGCAGATATTAAGCGTATGATACATATCAGCATCAATACATAAATATCATGCACAGAGACACCGTGATATAAGTGGGAAACCCATAAAGGGAGAAAACCACATCTTATTATTGTTGTGATGCAAAGGCAAGCTCCAACTCCCTCTCACCATCGATTTTCTTCGTAGGCACCAACCCTACGTGAGGCTCCTACCTCAATTCCGCAAGCTACAACTTGCAAGGAAGCACCAAACCCTCCCTTCAATTTCTTCTCGTGCAGCACCGACCCTACAGAGGCTCTTCAACCCCGCCGTCCTCATAACCGCATGCCTATCAAGCCAAGCAACTTGATAGGGAAGCTCCAACTTCCCTCAATTCTATCAAACCGACCATCGTTTGCCGACTCTACCTCGTATATCACTTCCGTTCGTAGCTTCTCTTTTCTCGCTCTTCTTTTCTTGGTCTTCTCTTCTATACTCTACCTTTCTCTATATTTTCTCTCTCTCTCTCCCTCAAGCTTATCAAAATTGGTATTATATATAGAAATTCTCACATGACTGTTTGTATTTCACAAGGAATTTGAAGTGAACAGTCATGACTCTTTGGCTTTTGTCTTCTTATTCCTTTTTCCAACTCATTTTTAGAATTACTACAATATGTACAAATTTCCATGCTACAGTGGGATTTTTTCTTTTCCTTAGGATACTTGCCTTTGCATCACAAACAATAAAAATAATTACAACATTTACATTTTTCAGTTATACATCAATTTCACTCAACTCCTTTTCTGGATTTTGGCTTTATTGGATTTGTCCTTTCTGCTGCTGTTGAGTGACTGTTCTGCCTTCTTCTACTCACTGTTTCCTGCACATTCTCCATTTTTCTGAGCTTTTCACTTGTCCAATTCACTTTTGAATCCCTGGAATTTTCTTGTTCACGAACTTTCATCTCTGCACGCTCTCCTCTTCTTTTTTTTTCTTTTCCTTACACATTCATCCAACCTTACTCTATTTTTCGTTTTCTCCTGTATGCAGTTCCCTGTTCATTGTAGTTATATAATAGTTGATTTTAAATATGGGCAAGCTTGAATTAATCCGGAAATGTTATACCAGAGTCCAACAATACTTGGCGTTCTTTTATTAACTCGCAACCTTAATATATATCAATATATGGTCACACCTTCGTCCTTATTAATTCATAAACCTTAATATATATTTGATTTGGGCCCACACACCCACAACACATTGCCAACGTGGGGTCAACATGGTCGAATCGTACCTTCGCTAACCTCCGCACACCTTCGTTAAACTCCGGGCATGTTCAACGCGCGATCGCCGTCCGATGGCCCGTTTCCAATAAACGGATCCTGTCCATTTCGCGCGGCTTCCAACGTAGAACGTTAACGCGCGATGGCACAATTTAACAAGCGGTTTTGGAATGGGTCCACAGGCCACGTGTCGATTCCTGTATGGAATCGCTCCTCCTCTGGGAAATACCACTTATGGTCGATAGGCGGTGTGAAGAATTCTACTTACGGCCTTTACTGTTCATTCTAAACCACGTCACTGTTCCTCTCGCAAGGTTTCGTTCTCCACTCCAGGTTCTGGTCCAACACTTTTACTCCGGGTTCCGGTCTTTTATAAGTGGCCCTACGATATGTATAACACACAGCTCCATTACCACTGCACATCTAATTTTGGTTCCACCTCTATTTAGTTTAACATCGTCGTGTTTTTTCTCCGTTAGTGTTATATTAAATTTCACCGTATTATCACCAAACATCAACACAGCTCATTTAATTTCGTTAGTTTATATATATATAAATAACGCCCACGCTTGGAATTTTATAACTAGCTTCCGCCCGGCACCGCCCGCTCGCTTCCGTCATTCTACCTCCGCTCGCCTCCGATAACGGTCTTCGGGTTTCTTATTATATTCGCTTTCCATTCCTACATGTCTCCTTTATTTCATTCATGGTTTTCTGTCTTTATTTCCATGATAACAGCTCTGTCTCTGTAGCTATTTGTCTTACACTCTCTCTTTTATTTCATCTTCTCCTTGACTGATGCTACTCCTTAATTCTCCTTTTGCTACCTCTGCTTCTTTAAATGAACCTGTCTTTACTGCTCGACCCTCTCTACATCTTACTGCTGTGCTGCTTTCTTTGCCTTGTTGCTGCCTCAGGTGTTCCTCCTTTGCTATCTCTTTTGCCATCAATGACAACATTTCCAATAGTCTCCCTTTGGAATCGAAGAGTAAACTCTCTTTTTCTTTTCCTCCCCTTTGATCGTTGAAAATGCAGCAAGATGATGGAGCTTATTGAAATGAAGTCGCCTTCACTAAGTGGGCCCGCAGGCAAATTCTGGCGCAAAGTCTATTTTTAGACTATGTCTATTTTTAGAAATATGGAGCATGGTTCGGGGATTGCAGTATGTTATTCTTGGAGTATTGGTCATGTTGGTAAAAATAGATGGACCTCTATTTTTTGGACCTATAGGTCGAAGTCTATTTTTAGACTGCCTATCCTAAAAATAAGGAAGTCAAATATTATTTACCCTTAATAATATTTGGACTCTAAACTTCAGTTTACTCTCTTGGAGCACTTCAGTTCGAGCTACAGAAGTGGCTCATGCATCTGACAGAGGAATTATGCTATTCCCAAGGGTTTGATGGCATCATGCATGGTTGACTTCAGTTAGGACTTCAGTGGCAGAAGTTTGGTGGAGTTAATGAGACAACTAGTGGAGTTGTGTTCTGTTTATTTTAGTTGAACTGGTTGAGATTAGTTTAACTAGCTAATCAATTAGTTATGAGTGGAGTGAATTAAATATTATTTAATCTATTAATTAGTAACTCATTATTCAACTCAAGAACACATCAGTTCACTACAGTGCATGATCAGTTCAGTGGAGACCAGTGAAAGAGGTAGATGAAAGGGTGGAGTTAGCTATCAGTGGCGACATCAGTTGTGCATGAGATTTGCACCACACTTGGAGGAATTGCCCATGATGATTGCGATGTCAAGCCAAGGAGATTTGAACCTTGGATCTCTATATAGACAGGCCATGATTGCGTAATAGAGGCAAGGCAATTGGCGGTGAGTTTTGAACCAGTAACCTGTTCAAAACCAAGCTAGTTTGTGTGTTAACTTTCATGAGATAGTAATTTCCAGTACTTTGTGAGGTGTATTGTACTAATTGTGTTACATGATTTCTCCATTATAATATACACAATAGTCAAAGGGGTTTTCAGCTATAAGATTTCCCCATACATACTGTTAATGTATGATGATTTGATGTGCTATCGTTGTTTTATTTCCGCATGTGTGATGATCTGAGTGGAAGAGATTATGTGTTGCATATAAATTCGAATTGTATGTGATCGATAGTCTTGTACAATTGATCATTATTCACAAATTCATACATGGTATCTGGAGCTATTGGCTAGTAGATTGATCATCACGTTGATTACAAACTTATTTCAGCAGGGATGAGTCCGTATGCGGGCCAGTAGCCTTCCGGATCCATCCTTTCTTGAAAGGTGATATATCCAATAAATGCCCCTTGCGTATCAATCTCTATGCTAGAAATAATTTGTTCTCATAGATCTGAGCTGCTGAACTTGAGGACTGAATTCTTGCAGCATTTTTGTTTAGTGCCGTGTTGAAAATGTCTTTCAAATCCGCTTACACTCGAATATGCTCGGGCTGCGTCTAAATTATGTTGCATGGAAGGATCATGGAGAAAGATTAGAAGATAATGGACCGAAGGAGTTCATAGATACGTATGTCCAAAAACCCACCGATCCCATCAAGTCGAAACACAGCAAAAGAAGATGGCGAAATGTCGAAGGATCCGTTGGAGGGCGTCAAGGATCATATTGTATCTAGCCTCGCTTGGAAAGGCTTCTCCATATTTAATGTGGAAAGCTGACGGATCTATTCCGCAGTAAGAGTAACCAAAGGAAGCCGGCGCCTAAAGATAAGCTCGTGAACATCAAGATGGAGAAGGCGACAGTATCGCCAAATACCTCACGAAGTTCACTCAATGCAAGAGATGAGATAGAAGTGTGGGGGTGACTGTCAAGACGAGGACATGGTCGACCGAGCTCTCCTTGGTCTTCCGAAGGCTTGGCACTCATATCAAGATAGTATCAATGGTCGTGAGATGCCGCCGGATGGGAGAAGCGCCTTTGGGCGGATCTCATGAGGAGATAAGAGGACTACTGCAGATGGATCTTCATCAAAGGGAGCCGATGAAGAAAATTGCACTTTGCTTAAGCCAAAGAAAATAAGGGGAAGGGTAAGAAAACTTCTCATTCCTATAAAAGGGAAAGAAGCAGTAGATAGACAAAGTGAAGTGTTTTCACTGCCATGATCACTTTATTATTGAATGCTACCAATTGTCCAAAGAAGAAGAAAAACAAGAAAGCGGGAAGATCCAGATGGAGAGGCTTTGCCTACAAATGAGCTGACTTTTCACCGATCGCATGCTTGGTTTCAAGTGTGATGGGACGGTAGAAAGCCTTGACAATGCAAGGCCATATTTCATATGACTAGAGATCGGGAGTTGTTCTCGTATCCGGAGGACAAAGATTTGTGTGTACATCGAGATGGGCGATGATGGTAGATACGTTATGTACCGTATCTGCATTCATATCCTTTCGCAGGAGTCCGTTAAACCCTTTCAGACAGGGATGTCATGCATGTACCTAGATTGAAGAAGAATGACTTCGTTGGAGGATAAGGGGTATGATGTGGTCTTCAGAGAAGGAAAAGCCTTCCCCGCGCAAAGAAGACTACCGGAGAGACCCTAAGATATGGGTTCGAACCAAGAACCTTTATCGCTCAGTAGATAGTCGCAAAGAATGGCATGCAAGTGTGAGGCGTGGTGAGCCTAGATGATGAGGGCGAACCGTGGCACATGAGATTGGGCCACCTTCACCATGGAGCTTTGAAGATCTGCACAGATTTCTCACTGGCTTCCTAAGGGCACTCTCAGGTACCGATCGCTGCAAGGGGTACTTGGGAGGGAAGTATGAAAGCCACCTTCACGAGAAGGACGCGCCACGACAACTCAGAGAGTTCACACAGACATGTGTGGTCCTTTCGCATTTGCTTTGACAAAGAAGCACAAGTATTATGTGATCTTTGTCGGAGATGATTTCTCTCGAAAGTGCCGGATCTTCTTCATGCGTAAAAGAAGAGAGATACATTTGCGGCTCGTGGAGTTTAAAGACCGTCGAGAAGGAGTCGTGAAGAAGGTGATCGTTCTAAGGAGGATAATGGTGGTGAATTCATCTTGGCCGATCCAAGGAGTTCGGCAGCATTTAAGGATCTAGAGAGGAGTCTATCAGACTCCCATAACCCATGCCATAATAGGGTGGCCGAGCTAAGAATGTAATGATCGTGGGTGCCGCACGGCGATGTTGCATGATCGTGGCCTACTCCTTCACTTGTGTTACCGAGGCATGCACACAAGCAGTTGGGGAGCAGCAGAATCGTTGTCCTCACAAGGTTCTGCATGAGTACACCGAGGAGGCTTTATTCGCAAGAGGCCCGATATTTCCCATTTCAGATTTTTGCCCTCTTGCCTACATGAATGTGACTTAAGGATGCGAGAAGGAAGCCGGATCCAACTTCGAGGTTGGAATATTTGTGGGTACACTGATACACCTCACAACTATCGGGGTGTATTTTTCGTACGCTCACAAGACCGTTGTGCGACGGGATATGTACCTCAGAGGAGAAATCCATGTAGTGTTCGCTTGAGAGGAGCTACACTTGCATGCGTATGAGGAGCCGTTAGTTCCTAAGGAGGAGCTTCCTGGATGTGGATCAGCCACAAGAGGAAGTTCAAAGAGGTGGAAGAAACCACCCAAGGTGCCACAATCCATCGTAGGTGCATGTGCACTATAGAAGCCGAGCCATCGGCTCGAGATGCAAGTAGAAGGTTGTAGGACCACCTGGCGCGCATAGCGCAGAAAGGGGCACACGGACAAGACACCGGATACATGGCTCTCGTGATTCAATGTGTCGTGATCTGAGCCATCATCTTTGAGGAAGCCGTGGAGGAACCCGCATGGGTTGATGCCATGATCAAAGAATATTATTCGATCGTCGTGAACAAGGCATGGGAAATTGTCCCAAGACGAGAGGGGAAATCGCTGGTGGGTCTCGCGATGGATCTACAAATTGAAGCAAAGGGCCGACGGAGTGTGGAGAAGTACAAGGCGAGATTTGTCGCCCGTGGCTTTTCACATATTGAGGGGATCGACAGGAGGAGACTTTGCACTCCGTCACAAGGTACTCTTCCATACGGATGATCCTTACTCTCTCGCCGCGTATGGGGTAAGTACATTCATCGATGGATGTGAAGACTGCGTGCTCCTCAACAGAGTCATTCAAAGAGGAGGTGTACATAGAGCAGCCTCGAAGGCTCGAGATCTTCTGGGTGAGGAGACTCAAGAGAGCACCGCACGCTGCCTACGCACTTGGCGTTTGGTACACCGATGGGGACAAACTACTTCACCGAGCTTGATTCTCCAAGAGTGAGTGCGTATCCTAACTCGTACTAGATTGTGGTGGAGGGAAGTTGTTGATCATCGTATCGTATGTAGATGATCTATTTGATTGGCGATGAGAGAAGTTGATACTTTCATGCAAGGAGGATCTCGTACAGTTCGAGATGAAGGACGGCATCCTTCATTATTTCGGGGATTGGAGATTTGGCAAATGCAGCGAGGACTATTTGTTTCTCGTGTGGCAAGTATGCTCAAGAGATTCCGAGAGGTTCAACATGCAAGGCTGCAAGCCTATCGATTAGCCCTTCCCGGTGGTTGGAGGAAGAAGGATGCCATTTCGCCTGAGGTAGTGGATGCCACTGGCGATCGATAGTTGGTGGGGTCGCTTATGTATCCGGTCAATACACGACCCGATATATGCTGCGCAGCTTAACCGATTTCGCAAGCTATGGTTAAGCCTACCAAGCTCTTTTTGGAAGCGCGTGCAAGCATGTATTGCGCTATATCATAGGCACATCGAGATATGGTCTATGGTACAGATAGGGAGGATGGAGCGAAGCTTCGTTTCATCGATGCGTATTGGGCAGGGAGCCCAAGAATCTGACCGGAAGAGCACTTCGGGAGGAGCTTTTAGCATTGGGTCGACAATGGCTTCGGTACAGCAGGAAGCTGCAGACCAGACACCGCTCAAATAGAGGCCGAGTACATGGCAGCTAGCTGGTCGCAGATGCTAGCCATTGGGATGAAGAAGATCCTCGTTGATTGTTCTGCCGCATTTGGAGCCTACAAGATCTACCGTGATAACCGTAGTTGCATTAAACTCTCGCCTAATCTAGTATTTCATGATGTGTCCAAACACATCGACATCAGTACCATCATATCGCAGATTGTGTTCATCTAGAGAATCATGATGCTTTCATATGTCTAACAGGACTGTGGATGCCTAATATCCTGACGAAGGCGCCTGCCAAGGAGCAAGTTCCGAATTCCAATGGTGTTGTGGATAGGGGCTGCGTATAATCCATATCTTGCCGAGAGGGAGTGTTGAAAATGAAAAAGATGATGGAGCTTAGTGAAATGAAGTCGCTCACTAGGTGGGCCCGCAGCAAATTCGGCGCAAAGTCTATTTTTAGACTATGTCTATTTTTGCATATGGAGCATGGTCCAGTGGGCTGCAAGATGTTGTTCTTGAGTATTGGTCATGTTGGTAAAAATAGATGGGACCTCTATTTTTTTGACCTATAGGTCGATGTCTATTTTTAGACTGCCTATCCTAAAAATAGGGAAGTCAAATATTATTTACCCTTAATAATATTTGGACTCTAAACTTCAGTTTACTCTCTTGGAGCACTTCAGTTCGAGCCTTGGAAGTGGCTCATGCATCTGACAGAAGAATTACGCTATTCCTAGGGGTTTGGTGAGCTCATGCATGGTTGACTTCAGTTAGGACTTCAGTGGCAGAAGTTTGGTGGAGTTGATGAGACAGTTGGTGGAGTTGTGTTCGGTTTAACTTAGTTGAACTAGTTGAGATTAGTTTAACTAGCCAATCAACTAGTAATGAGTGGAGTGAATTAAATATTATTTAATTCACTAATTATTAACTCATTATTCAACTCAAGAACACATCAGTTCACTACAATGCATGGACAGTTCAGTGGAGACCAGTGGAAGAGGTAGATGAAAGGGTTGAGATAGCTATCAGTTGTGACATCAGTTGTGCATGAGATTTGCACCACACTTGGAGGAATTTCCCATGATGATTGCGCTTTCAAGCCAAGGAGATTCGAACCTTGGATCTCTATATAGACAGGCCATGATTGCGCAATAGAGGCAAGGCAATTGGTGGTGAGTTTTGAACCAGTAACCTGTTCAAAACCAAGCTAGTTTGTGTGTAACTTCATGAGATAGTACCGAGTACTTGTGAGGAGTATTGTACTGATTTTGTTACATGATTTCTCCATTATAATATACACAATAGCTGCGGGGTTTTCAGCTATAAGCTTTCCCCATACATACTGTGTTAATGTGTATGATGATTTGATGTGCTATCACTTGTTTTATTTCCGCATGTTTGATGATCTGAGTGGAAGAGATTATGTGTTGCATATAAATTCGAATTTTATGTGATCAGGATAGTCTCGGTGGATAATTAATCATTATTCAACAAATTTCTACATTGACATCAATGGCAAAGGGTTGCTTTTTGCATTTCCTCTCTCTGAGTTATGTTTAGGCCCTCTTCTGCTGACTTTATACCATGCTGCTCCATAGTGATGTATAAGACTTGTTGAGAGAACACTTTGAGGATTATCGAATTTGAATATACACTGTAAATTGATATAGTTCTTTCACTTGTATAGAGCTAAAAGTGAGAATAATGATATTTCATAGAATACATTGTATCAGCTTTATCTAGTCAGAGATGTATGATTGGATTCAGCAACTAAAATGTTGAGAGGCTTCAAATGATAATCACTACTCGTCTTTTATGTTTCAGATTCTTAATATAATGTTTCAGAGCACAATACTGATCCTTTTGCTCTGTAATTGACCTTTTGATGCTTTAATAATGTAGATAGCTCTAGGATAATAACTTGGTGTTCTTTTGCCTTAATCCTTTGATCCTGAGGACCTGATTCATGCTTTCCTTGCTGACTGTTCTCCTCCTGGAATGATATTTTCATTTTTGTTCTCCCCCTGAAATGATATTTTCATTTTTGTTCTCCCCTGAAATTGTGTTTTCTCTTTATATCAGAGAGTAGCATCTGCAGATACTACCCCTAGTTTATCTCTCAAATATTGAAATGGTTCTCTAGCAAGAGGTTTGGTAAATATATCTACTGTCTGTTATTTTGTTGGTACATATTCCATCTTTACTATCTTCTGAGCCACTTGTTCTCGGAGGAAATGATACTTGATTGGAATATGTTTAGTTTTTGAGTGAAGTACAGGATTTTTAGATATACTTATAGCACTTGTATTATCACATTTGATTGAGATAGGTTCATCAATTCTTACCTTCATGTCTTGAAGAGTTTGCTTCATCCACATGAATTGTGTACAACATGGTGCTGCTGCTATATATTCTGCTTCAGCTGTAGACAGAGAGATGGATGTTTGTTTCTTGCTTAACCATGCCACCAGACTTTCTCCTAGATAGAAAGCACCTCCACTTGTACTTTTCCTGTCATCAACACAACTAGCCCAATCTGCATCTGTGTATGCTGTTAAAGTGAAGCTTTTGCCTTTAGGATACCAAAGTCCATACTGTGTTGTTCCTTGTAGATATCTGAGTATTCTTTTTACTGCCAGAAGATGGTTTTGTTTAGGTGCTACTTGATATCTTGCCACTATTCCTACTGCTAGTATGATGTCTGGTCTTGATGCTGTCAAATACAGCAGGCTTCCTATCATAGATCTGCAGAGTTTTTGATCTACATCTACAGTCCCATCATCAGCACACAGCTTGCATCCCGTGATCATGGGTGTTGTCACAGGTTTGCAGTCCTCCATTTTGAATTTTTTCAGCATTTATTTTAAGTATTTTTCTTGAGAGATGAAGGTGCCTGTGTTCTTTTGTTGAATTTGCAGTCCCAAGTAGAAACTGAGCTCTCCAATCATAGACATTTCAAACTCTGTTTTCATCTCATTAGCAAACCCTTTTGCTAGTTCATCTTTGTTGCTTCCAAACATAATGTCATCAACATACACTACAACAATCAGGAGTTCATTTTCATGGGCTTTTATGTATAGATTGCTGTCTACTCCACCTCTCTTAAAACCCTGTTTTTGAAAATATTTATCCAGTCTTGAGTACCAAGCACGAGGAGCCTGTTTCAGTCCATATAGGGCCTTCTTCAGTCTGCATACATAGTCTTCTTTGTCTATCAATGAGAAGCCTTCTGGTTGTTCCATGTACACTTCTTCTTCTAGATCTCCATTAAGAAAAGCAGACTTTACATCCATTTGATATACCTTGAAGTCTTGGTAGCATGCAAATGCCAGGAACATTCTAATAGCTTCCATTTTGGCTAAGGGGCAAATGTTTCTTCATAATCAAGTCCTTCAATTTGTGAGTATCCTTTGCAGACCAGCCTGGCTTTATTCCTGATTACTTGTCCTTGCTCATTCATTTTGTTTTTGAATACCCATTTTGAACCAATGATATTCTTCTCAATTGGTCTAGGAACTAGTTCCCAGGTATTGTTCTTCTCAATTTGGTCCAATTCTTCATTCATTGCTTTTACCCAATACTTTTCCTTGCTGGCTTCTTCAAACTTCTTTGGCTCTATTTGTGATAACATTGCTATGTATACTTCTTCTGTCTGTTCAGTTAGCTGCCTTCTTGTTTGCACTCCTACACTCTTGTCTCCTATGATTTGATCTTCTGGATGGTTCTTTTGAGTGTATCTCGAGGGGGTTTTCGGGTTCAGTCCAGTATCTTCTGATGTCTTGCTTGTTTCATCATCATCTTGGTCCTCTTCTTCATGATTTTCTGAATAGTTGCTGCAGTCTATATCTCTTGTCTTGTTTGGGAGTTCTTCATCAAATATTACATCAATACTTTCTACAATTTTTCGAAGATTCTTGTTGTAGCATCTATATCCTTTACTCTTGGATGCATATCCCAAGAATATTCCTTCATCTGCTCTTGCATCAAACTTCCCCAGATTTTCATCATTATTCTTTATGTAGCACTTACTGCCAAAGACTCTAAAGTGTTTGATTGATGCAGGTTTACCATGCCATAGTTCATAGGGAGTCTTGTCACTACTTGGCCTTAAGTGAGCTTTATTAAGGATATGTACTGCTGTGTGCACTGCTTCTGCCCAGAAGGTTTGAGCTATATTATTCTCTTGCATCATGGCTCTGGCAATTTGTTGAACAGATATGTTTTGTCTTTCTGCTACTCCATTCTGCTGAGGTGTTCCTGCAATAGTGAATTGTTGTTTTATGCCATGTTCATTGCATAGGTCAGCAAAGTCATAATCTGTAAATTCTCCTCCTTTGTCTGATCTGATACATTTTAGTTTGCATCCTGTTTGATTTTCTGCTAATGCTTTGAATATCTTAAATTTGTCCAGTGCTTCTGATTTGTTCTTGAGAAAAGTAACCCATGTCATTCTGGAGAAATCATCTATTATCAGCATGAAGTAGGATTCTCCACTTGGTGTCTTAGTTCTAGCAGGTCCACACAGATCCATGTGCACAAGCTGGAGTGGTCTTCTTGTTGATAGCTCATATTTAGATTTAAAGGATGTGCGAGTCTGTTTCCCCAATTGACAAGATTTGCATATGGTATTTGAAGGTCTTTTTATTTCTGGCATATCTCTGACAGCTTTCTTCTTGCTCAGTCTAATGATATGGTCGAAACTGAGATGTCCCAATCTCCTATGCCATAACCATGAATCCTCAAGTTTGCTAAGATGGCAGGCTTCATCTTCTTCTTTCACTATGTACACATTACTCTCTGTTCGAACACCTTTGAGCAGAGTCTTTCCTATTGTGCTTGACCTGACTACACAATCTTGTGCTCTAAAAAGAACCTCACAACCTTTATCACACATCTGACTGACACTCAGTAAATTTTCTTTCAGTCCATCCACAAGTAGTACATCTTGGGCCTTTCCTCTGCCATTGTCTATGCTGACTGAGCCTTTTCCCTTGATCTTTCCTAATTTATCATTGCCAAAAGTAACATTGCCAGATTTATTTTCATCAAGAGTTATAAACTTGCTTCTGTCTCCAGTCATGTGTTTAGAGCAGCCACTGTCCAAATACCACTGGATTTTCAGATCTTGAGCAGTTAGAGCCAGGTCACACTTATTCTCCTTCTTTTTCCACTGGAGGCATCCTTCTGTTTGATATCTTTTGTAAAGTGATGAATTGCATCCTTTTAGAGGACATTTGGAAGGCATATGTCTGGCTTGATTGCACATGAAGCATTTGATCATATTTTTTGCAGAATTGTGAGTATGAACAAAATTTCTTTGATTCATAAACCTCCTTGAAGTGTTGAAAATCAATCTTTGTCCATACTTTCTACATTCAATGATTTTATGGCCAAATTATTTACAATAAAAATAGTAACCATAGAAACTGTTTGCATACCTGATGTGAGGTTGTCTTCTCCAGTTGCTTGTTTGAGGCAGTCTCTTCACTGTTTGCATCTTTTGTTGGTTTGAATTACTCCTTCTTGTATGAAAATATGCAGCAATGTGTCCCAACTTGTGGCAGACATAACAGGTGGCATTCTTCATAAGAGGGAAGAATCTCCTTTGATGGCTTGCAAGCTTGACAGACCCAGGAGTATATGAACCTTTTTCTGTTGTCTGAGTATTTCTTTCATTCTTTGTTATTCGAGGATTCTTCTAGGTTTTGTTTCCCTCCTTACCTGCTTCTTCTTTTGTAGGCATTATTTGAGGTGCTTCATCATTCTTCTTTGCTTTTACAAAGATAATTTTTCTGTTTTCCTTTTCTTTGCTTTTACTTGATTCTCCTTCATAGCCTATTCCAATTTTTATCAAAGGAGATCTTTGAGCATCCAAAATTTCATCCAACTTACCAGAGCTTGTTGTTTGAGAGGAGTTCATATACACTTTCTGTTGAGCACTTTCTAATTTCTTCCTCAGACATACAATTTCTTCTTCCAGCTTCTCTTGTTCTCGAGTTTTATCCTTGATTTGCTGAAGTACCATATCTTCTATCTTCTTAGCTTCTTCAAGCTTTACCTTCAACTGCATGAGGACTTCTGAATTTTGTTCTTCTTTCACACATTTGAGGAGAATCTCTTTTTGTTTTCTACATTTTAGTTTGAGTCTGTCAATCTCCTCCAGAGCACTTCTTAGCTCCCCCTCAAGGTCGACTTCCCCTTCTTCTTCTTCATCTTCTAGTAAGAGTCCTTCAAGATCTTTTATGGCCGTTAGTAAAAATTTAGAGGTTCCCTCTTCTCCAGAGGATTCATCTGAGTCTTCACATGTACTGCTGTCTTGATGAGCATAGAAGGATTTTTTGCTGAATTTCTTTCCTTTCTGCCAGTTCTTTGATGTGTTTTTCTCTGATTCTTGAGCCTGATTCCTTACTTTCTTGTGAGGACACTTAGCAGCATAATGTCCAACTCTTCCACAGTTAAAGCATTTGAAGGGTAGTTTACCTTTGTATCTACCTGAGCCTCTATCTAGTTTCTTGACAAATTTAGCTTCTTCTTCATCAGAGCAAGATCATATGTCTTCTTTTTCTTCTTTCTTCTTTTCTGTTTTAAAAGCTGCTTCCCTCGTACTTGGCTTCTTCTGTGGGAGCCTCATATCATATGCTGTTAGATTTCCAAGTAGTTGTTTCATGGTCAAAGTCTCTCAATCACCTGTCTCTTCTATTGCAGACACCTTGGGATTAAATCTGGATGGGAGTGATCTTAGAATCTTTTGCACAACTATACTTTCTGGCATGGTTTCTCCAAGAGCTTTCATATTGTTAACAATTTCTGCAACTTGTAAGAAGAAGCTGCCAATATCTTCATCATCATTCATTTTTAAATTTTCAAAATGGGCTCTATATATTTGAAGTTTGGCAGTCTTTACCTTTTTATTTCCCTCATGGATATTCTCTAGAGTGTCCCACGTATCTTTGGCAGTCTTACTGTGCATTATTTTGATAAACTCAACTTCACATAGTCCATTTAAGATTGCATTCATTGCTTTTGCATTAGCTACAAAGCTTTGTTTAGCTTCTTTCTCTGAATCAGTTGACTTTGTGACATATCCAAATTCCACAGCATCCCAAACTTCTAGTCCTAAAGACATTATATATGCTTTCATTCTGATTTTCCAGAAGGCATAATTTGCACCTGTAAAGAAAGGGGCTTTATTGGTTGAGCTTCCTTCTTGACTAGCCATCTTGAGAGCCTAGGATCTCCTTTCAGTTGTTAGACTGATATAAAAGGAACTTGCTCTGATACCAATTGTTGAACCTTTAGTTAAACTGAGAGGGGGGGGGGGGGTGAATTATTTTAACACATTCCTTAACTTTTAAAACTTTTCATTAAACTTATTTACACTTTCATTTCATATCTAATTTAATATGTGAGTAATCTTCGAATGTAAGCAGCAAGTATAATAATACACTAGACTTAATATGATAGCAGCAGGTATTAATCAGATGATATAAATAAGATCAACACATAAATATCATGCACAGAGACATCAGATATAAGTGGAAACCCATAAAGGGAGAAAACCACATCTTATTATTGTTGTGATGCAAAGGCAAGCTCCAACTCCCTCTCACCACTGTTTTTCTGCAGGCACCAACCTACAGGAGGCTCCTACCTCAATTCTGCAAGCTACAACTTGCAAGGAAGCACCAAATCCCTTCAATTTTCTGCAGGCACCAACCTACAGGAGGCTTCAACCTCAGTCAGCTACAACTGACAGCTATCAAGTTGCAACTTGATAGGGAAGCTCCAACTTCCTCAATTTATCAAACTGAATGTTTGTTGATTTACTTCAGATATCAGCTTTGTTTTGTAGCTTCTCTTTTCTGCTCTTCTTCTCTTAATCTTCTCTGCCTTATTCTTCTATATTCTGCATCTCTATATTTGCTCTCTCTCTCACACCCTCTCCTGAGCTTATCAAAATTGATATTATATATAGAAATTCTCACATGACTGTTTGTATTTCACAAGGAATTTGAAGTGAACAGTCATGACTCTTTGGCTTCTGTCTTCTTATTCCTTTTTCCAACTCATTTTTTAGAATTACTACAATATGTACAAATTTCCATGCTACAGTGGGATTTTGTCTTTTCCTTAGGATACTTGCCTTTGCATCACAAACAATAAAAATAATTACAACATTTACATTTTTCAGTTATACATCAATTTCACTCAACTCCTTTTCTGGATTTTGGCTTTATTGGATTTGTCTTTTCTGCTGCTGTTGAGTGACTGTTCTGCCTTCTTCTACTCACTGTCTCCTGCACATTCTCTAGTTTTCTGAGCCTTTCACTTGTCCAATTCACTTTTGAATCCCTGGAATTTTCTTGTTCACGAACTTTCATCTCTGCACGCTCTCCTCTTCTTTTCTTTTCCTTACACATTCATCCAACCTTACTCTCTTTTTCGTTTTCTCCTGTATGCAGTTCCTTGTTCATTGTAGTTATATAATAGTTGATTTTAAATCTGGGCAAGCTTGAATTAATCCGGAAACGTTATACCAGAGTCCAACAATACTCGGCGTTCTTTTATTAACTCGCAACCTTAATATATATCAATATATGGTCACACCTTCGTCCTTATTAATTCATAAACCTTAATATATATTTGATTTGGGCCCACACACCCACAACACATTGCCAACGTGGGGTCAACACGATCAAATCGTACCTTCGCTAACCTCCGCACACCTTCGTTAAACTCTGGGCATGTTCAACGCGCGATCGCCGTCCGATGGCCCGTTTCCAAATCAACGGCTCCTGTCCATTTCGCGCGGCTTCCTACGCATAATGTTAACACGCGATGGCACAGTTTAACAAGCGGTTTTGGAATGGGTCCACATGCCACGTGTCGATTCCTGTATGGAATCGCTCCTCCTCCGGGAAATACCACTTATGGTCGATAGGCGGTGTGATGAATTCTACTTACGGCCTTTACTGTTCACTCTAAACCACGTCACTGTTCCTCTTGCAAGGTTCCGTTCTCCACTCCAGGTTCCGGTCCAACACTTTTACTCCGGGTCCCGGTCTTTTATAAGTGGCCCTACGATATGTATAACACACAGCTCCATTACCACTGCACATCTAATTCTGGTTCCACCTCTATTTAGTTTAACATCGTCGTGTTTTTGCTCCGTTAGTGTTATGGATAACTTCACTGTATTATCGCCAAACATCAACACAGTTCACAAACTTTGTTTATATATATATAAATAATGCCCGACTTGGAATTTTATAACGGCTCTGCCCTGGCACTGCCTCTGCTGCTTCTGTCGTTCTGCCTCTGCCTCTGCCTCTGATAACGGTTCTGTCTCTTATTATATTTGCTTCCTCTGCCTCTGCATGTCTCCTTTATTTCCTTCATTTGCTTCTTTGCTGTCTTTATTGCCATGATAACAGCTCTGTCTCTGTAGCTATTTGTCTTATGCTCTCTCTTTTATTTCATCTGCTCCTTGACTGATGCTACTCCTTAATTCTCCTTTTGCTGCCTCTGCTTCTTTAAATGAACCTGTCTCTACTGCTCGACCCTCTCTACATCTTACTGCTTTGTTGCTTTCTTTGCCTTGTTGCTGCCTCAGGTGTTCCTCCTTTGCCATCTCTTTTGCCATCAATGACAACATTTCCAACATTATACAGTATTTAAACTCAGGAATGACTTCAGAAAGGGCCTAAGGGGAAGGATATTTGAATATTGATAATTTTATGCCAAAGGGATATTTTTGGGATTTATTTCAACATGTGGGTAATTAATTTGGCATAAAAATCTTATAGTAGTGGGTTTTTAGGGATAATAAAATAAAAGGATTTATAATAATAGGACAAGGACTTTTTATAGGGATTTAATAGATAAATTAGAAGTTAATATGAAAAAAGGGACAATGAAAACACCAAAATGTAATTACATAACTTAAGAAAAGTGATAATATAACAAGCAAAAAGCTTAAATCATTTATAATTTAACCACTTTAACTTAGAATATAATACTTTTGGAGGGTTTTTATGTTTTTATGAATGCAGGGAATTAATTAAAGGGGATTTTATTTTCATTAAGTAAAAGGTCTTTACTTATGAATTTTGAAGTGTAAAATGTATGAATGTAGGGTTAATTGATGACAATTAGGGATTTAATATAAAAATTCAACACTTTTTAACTTAATAGTCATTGAGCCTTGGGTCCGGTCCCAACAGAAGTCAGAGAAATGCTCTGAGCCTCTTTGACTGAAAGTTTAGAATGTTGTTAGGTCCCTATATTACTAGTATAGTCCCTTATTGTTGTTACTGTAACCCCCTTATTGTTATTATTGTACCTTTGTAACCCCCATATTGTTATTATTGTGCCCTTAAATTATTATTGTTAGGTCAGCTAGGATTACATTGTGGCCCCATGGAATCCTATATATAGAAAGGAGGTTTTATAATTTGTATCATCCAAGAATTGTTCATTTATGTAATGTATTGGAGGTTTCCCCCTCGAAGTGGCTTATTTCTAAGGCGTTGATATCTCTTTCTTCTATTTTTGGAGCTGGTTACACAACATTTGGTATCGCAGCTTGACTTAGGTTTCACTGCTCTAAACAAGCCATCGTGGGAATTTTCGCTAAAATTGTTTTCTACGAAGGTTCGTAATCTGAAATTTTTAGGTTACGAAGTCAAATCTTGGAGGAAAATCATCAAGAAATTTCAGATCTTGGTTCGCAATATTTTCGAGACATGGACCAGGAAGGTAGTGATTTTCTGTGGAGGTGATCGTGGGAAAAGACTCATAACTCTCTCTCTGAGAATCAGATTGGAGTTTCGTAAAAGGTGGTCACAATTACATGGACTGTAGTTTCTTAGCTATCGATTTCAATGCCGAAGGATGAAACCGTGACACGTGGCAAGTCGTACAAGTTCACTGTACTGAACCAGTCCATAATTAGGTCATTGTGGGAGATTGGACACAACTTTGTCTTGGCGAATCCAAATTAGGTCAAACCTATGGAATTCGAAAGAGAATTCAGAGGGCTACGTTGGTACCAAAATTCAAATATTTAAGTGCTACAATCATAGAGATAATCCAATTTCAATATCGAGCTCCTCAAAATCAAGAAAAAGGTGTGTATTTTTTTTTTTTTCTTCTGAATTGCATAAGTCTTGTTTGAAGAATCAATTTGAATTGATTCCAAGGGCATATTGTAGAATATATATTAGTATTGGGTTCTAAAATATGCCCCATAAAAATAATTCAACACCCATTAAGCCTTCAGAAGGCTCTACTATGACTCATGAAGATGAAGAATTGCAACATGATCTATCTAAATTACAAGAGCAAGTGCACCAAATTTCGCTCTCGCAAAGAGCAACAAAAAATGAAATGGAAGTTTTGAAGAAAGGCATGGAAGCTAAGATGGATGGCATGGAAGATGGCATGGAAGCTAAGATGGAAAAAATGAAGAATGATATAAAAGCAGACATGGAAGGTTTGACAAAGTTGATACAAGAAATGTTTCATAATGGTGAAAAGATAGTAGAATAAACTCATGATGAGAACAAAATAAATGTTAATCGTGATTTCACAAACTCTAATGTTGGCGGGAAGAACCACCATATTCCAAAAATGGAGATGAGGAAGTTTGAAGGAAAGGATCCTGTAACATGGATACTACAAATGGAGCAATATTTTGATCTCCATAATGTGCAAAACACACAAAAGGTATGCATTGCAACTTTACATTTAGAACAAAATACATTTGTATGGTATCGATGGCTTTGCTCCCGTAAAAAAATTGTCACTTGGTCAATTTTTACTGAGGAAATGATAGCACATTATGAGGATACAAAGAGCAACACCTTCTTTAGCCAATTGATAAATCTCAAACAAAAGGGTTTAATGGGGGAGCACATTGAGGACTTCCAAAAATTGAATATAAGGGTAACTGATATTCCAGAGGAACACATGATTGATATCTTCATAGGTACTTTAAAGGATAACATCCAACATGAATTTCGTGTTTTGGAACCTGATTCATTGGAGAAGGCATTCAGGTTGGCAAGAAAAATTGAATGTAAAATTATGGCGACAAGGAAGCCTACCACTCACTTCTATAAAGAGGGAAGTGTTGCTACTCCTAGATTTCCACAACCTACAAGGTTGACACCACAACAATTGGAAGAAAAAAGAGTAAAAGGGCTTTGCTACAGTTGTGATAGAAAATACACTAAAGGTCATAAGTGTGCTGAGAAGAAATTATTTTACATAGATTGTGAAGAGGAAGAAGAAAATGAACAAGAAGAGGATATACACCAGGAACCAACCCTAGAAGAGGAAGAAATGAATCCGACCATATCGTGTAATGTACTGGCAGGAATTACCACTCCTCAAACTCTCAAGATACAAGGACAAATCAAGAAGAAAAAGGTAATAGTGTTGATTGATTCAGGTAGCACCCATAATTTTATTCATTGTAAGGTAGCCAAGGAATTAAATTATTTCCTATACCCAGCACCAGAATGTCAAGTGATGGTTGCAAATGGAGGAACTATAAATTGCTCGGGAAAATGCCATAATATCAAGCTAACCATGGGGGAATATGTATTGACTAGTCCAATGCTTTCCATTCCTATGGAAGGTGCTGATGTTGTACTAGGAGTACAATGGTTACAATCTTTGGGGATGGTAGCTTTTAATTTTCAAGAACTTTTCTTGAAATTTTTTTCAGAAGGAAAGGAAGTCGAATTACGGGGTATTGTGGGGAAGCCAGGAAGGATAATAAGCTCTAATGTCATGAAAAAGCTTCTAAAGAAAGAACAACGAGGCGTAATTGCACAATTATGCTCACTAGAAGTTCCAACATCAAAATCATCTATTTCCGTAGATCTCCAACAAGTCTTGGACAATCATTCCAAGGTGTTTGAAACTCCCAAATGACTCCCACCTATTCATAATCATGATCATGCTATTCATTTGATTCCAGGAAGTGTTCCTCCAAACATCAGGCCTTATAGATATCCTTACTTCCAAAAGAGCGAAATTGAACGTATGATTGCAGAAATGTTAGAGGCGGGTATAATTCAACCTAGTCAAAGTTCTTCCTCTGCTCCTGTAGTATTGGTACACAAGAAGGATGGATCATGGCGAATGTGTCCGGATTATAGGGAGCTCAATAAGCTCACCATTAAAGATAAATTTCCTATTCCTGTGATTGATGAATTATTGGATGAATTACATGGAGCAATTTATTTTACCAAGTTGGATCTTCGTTCAGGATATCATCAAATTAGAATGAAGACTGAAGATATTCAAAAAACAACATTTCAAACTCATGAGGGTCATTATGAATTTTTGGTCATGCCTTTTGGCCTTACCAATGCACCTTCTACATTTCAAGGGTTGATGAATTCAATTTTCAAACCCTTCCTTAGAAAATTTGTGCTAGTATTTTTTGATGATATACTAATCTACAACAGGTCTTGGAAGGATCATGTTGAACATGTTGACAGGGTGCTCAAACTATTATAGGAGAAACAATTATATGAAAAAACATCCAAATGTTTCTTTGGAGTACAAGAGGTGGAATATCTGGGTCATATTGTATCTCACGAGGGTGTTAAGGTAGACCCTAACAAAATTAAATCCATTAAGGAATGGAAAGTCCCCACAACCATAAAGTAGTTGTGAGGATTTCTCGGGTTAACAGGGTATTATCGCAAGTTTGTTAAGAATTATGGGAGAATAGCAGCACATCTAACAACATTATTGAAGAAAGATGCATTTTCATGGACTCCTGAAGCAACTAAGGCCTTTGAACATCTTAAAGAGGCAATGTGCCTAGCACCGGTCTTAGCTACGCCAGACTTCACAAAAACCTTTATCGTGGAATGTGATGCCTCAGGAAATGGAATTGGTGCAGTTTTAATGCAGGAAGGAAGACCCATTGCTTTTGAAAGTCGTCCAATCAAAGGAAAGTATTTACAGAAACCTATTTATGAGAAGGAAATGTTAGCACTACTACATGCACTAAAGAAATGGCGAACTTACCTAATGGGAAGACACTTCAAGGTAAAAACTGATCATGATAGTCTTAAACACTTTTGGAACAAAGACTATCGTCAGAAGAGCAGCAAAAATGGGTCACAAAGATGTTGGGTTATGACTTTGAAATAATCTACAAAAAAGGAAAGCTTAATGTTGTTGCAGATGCACTCTCAAGAAAGAATGAAGAGGTGGAAGCATTACTTTCTGCCATTTCTATTATCCAACCAGATTGGATAATCGAAGCAAGAGATGAATGGAAGAAGGACAAAGATGTATGGACACTCATTCAAAAGTTGCAGCAAGATCCTAGTACATCTGATACATTTAGTTGGAAAAATGATTCCTTATGGTACAAAGATCGCTTATATCTTTGTAGGAATTCCCAACTAAAACAAAAGATTCTTTTGGAACTGCACACTTCTCCTTTAGGAGGACACTCAGGATTTTTAAAAACTTACCACAGGGTGAAGAAAGAATTTTCTTGGGATGGCCTTAAATCTGATATTCAAAAGTTTGTGGTGGAATTTTTGGTTTGCCAGCAGAATAAAGTTGAGACAATTAAGACCCCGGGACTTCTACAACCTTTATCCATTCCAAGTCAACGTTGGGAGGAGATTTCAATGGATTTTATCACAGGTTTACCTAAGTCCAAAGGAAAGAGTGTCATCGTGGTGGTAGTTGATAGACTTACCAAGTATGCACACTTTTGTGCATTATCTCATCCATTTAAAGCAAGTACAGTTGCTACTACATTTATGGACAAAATTCAAAAGCTACACGGAAGCCCAAGGGTTATTGTGAGCGACAGAGATCCCATTTTTACTGGAAATTTTTGGACGGAGTTATTTTCTTGTTTGGGTACTCAATTAGCTCATAGCTCATCTTATCATCCTCAATCTGATGGTCAAACCGAGATAGTAAATAAATGTTTGGAAGGATATCTTCGTTGTTTTGTATCTGATAAACAAACACAATGGGTCAAGTGGTTACCTCTCGCCGAATGGTGGTATAACACTTCCTTCCATACTGCAGCAAAAATGACCCCATTTATGGCACTTTATGGATATCATCCACCATCGATCACATCATCTTTAAGGGAAAATTAGAAGGTTCAAGCAGTGGAAGATCACATCGAGCATCAGCAAGAAGTTCTCCAACTCTTAAAGGATAACCTGAATTTGGCACAAAATCGAATGAAACAACAGGCAGATCAACATCGCAGCGAGAGAAGTTTTGATGTAGGAGATTGGGTATTTTTACGGCTACAACCATGTAAACAAATGTCCCTCAAGCAAGCTAAGAAGGATAATAAATTATCGCCAAAGTACTATGGTCCTTACAAGGTGTTGCAAAAGATTGGTACTATGGCATACAAATTGGAGCTTCCTACTTCTTCGCGAGTACATCCAGTTTTCCATGTTTCATGCTTAAAGAAGGTTATAGGTGAAAATCTTCCGGTTCAAACAATATTGCCAGAACTTGATGAGGAAGGAAAAATAATATTGGAACCTGAAGTGGTCATGGAAACAAGAACTCGACAGCTACGGAATCGATCAATTTCAGAGTATCTCATCAAGTGGAAGAACTTACCCAATGAAGATTCTACATGGGAGGATGAGAATTTTATACAGAAGCACCCAGAGCTACTCAAGCGTTGAGGACAACACTTTTTTGAAGGAGAGGGGCATGTTAGGTCCCTATATTACTAGTATAGTCCCTTATTGTTGTTAGTGTAACCCCCTTTATTGTTATTATTGTACCCTTGTAACCCCCATTTTGTTATTATTGTGCCCTTAAATTATTATTGTTAGGTCGGCTAGGATTACATTGTGGCCCACTAGGATTACATTATGGCCCCATGGACTCCTATATATGTAAAGGAGGTTTTGTAAATTGTATCATCCAAGAATTGTTCATTTATGTAATGTATTGGAGGTTGCCCCCTCGAAGTGGCTCATTTCTAAGGCGTTGATATCTCTTTTCTTCTCTTTTTGGAGCTGGTTACACAACAAATGCAGAATAACTATAGGGGAAAGGAAATCAGTAATAGTTGCACGGTGAAAGATATATACAATGATTTTCCCACTTCTTTCTACCTACCCAACTTTTAATATAACATTTTTTTCTCCCATTTTGCAGGTGCATTTGAGCTAGCAACCCTAAAAATTTTATTCTTTTGAAAGCAATTAGAACTATGTAAATCTACCTTATATCAACCGGGGGCTCAGATTAAACTAATGAGCACCTCTTTATTCTCTACCTATCTACTAATTAGTCAGGATTAAACTATCTGACTAATTTTTATTCACTATTCTACAACAATAAAATTGAAACATGACAAGTCAATATTAAGCAATTCAACTCATCATGGATTATGGAATTTATTGACACTCTGCCATAATCATTATAGTGGCATTTGGACTTGCACACTTTCATGTCTTATTTATTTTTTCTTTGGGGTATATTATTTTTTATAAGTCCTTTGATATTTCTTTTAGGACATTACCCTCTTTTTTATTTTCTATTTATTTTTTATTTTTTACAAAATGTGGGAAAACAACTTGCAGAAATAAAAGTATGTACATGTTTACAGGACTATTATAACAGAACTAGAAGACAAGGCCAAGAGGATGCTAATGTATTCAGGGCAAGGTAGATAACCCTTAGAGATTTGGATAAATTATTTTGATGAGATGGCTTGCTTTCGGGATAAAGGGCAATGAAGGATCCTTTGATCCAAAAAAAGAGGAAGGAGGCAGGGGTCAAATGGGACTAGGAGAAATTAAGAATTCCTAAATCCAGAAATCAGAAAAAACATTTAAGTGATTAAGTAGTTAAGACAGGGAGTTCTAACACTAGTCCTGAAGTAATACTCCTACTTAATCATTAAGATTGAACAAAATATATGAAACAAATGGAACTCAAAAACTAAACAATGACAACATAGATGCACTTTACTCTTCAAATTATCACATGAATCCTGAATTATGAAGTCCAATTGGCTATTTTCTAGACTGTTGCTTTGAAATCAACACATGTGAGCCTCCAACGTACCAAAAAAATTTCTATAATGTTCTTAGCATTTTTATTCCACACAAAATACTTCAAAGAGTGAAGTATTTATACAAATTCTAAACTAAAATATCTTGAAAAATATTAAGATTGGTTTACAAAATATCTCAAACTGTTTTACATAAATAGAACTTAATAAAAGGACACTAAAAAATAATGAACCTATTTGGAACTATACTCATGGATATATGATGACTAAGAAGAGAATTTGAATTTTATCTCAACTCTTAGTTGATGATGAGGCATCCAAGTCACTAATTGTTTCCTTTCTTTGTGCATTATGCTCCAGCAATTCTGCAAACTTGGGGTCCAATGATACATTTTTATTTCTCAATCCGAAATAGATATTTAAAATTTTAAAGAGGTTATTGTAGATAAATATTCTAGTGAGATAAACCTCTCTCCATTTCCTAAAATTATGCTCCAGATGTTCACAATAGGCTTTGCAAAACTATGTGTAATGTTAGCCTCTCTAAAATAAAATAATAAACTAAAATAATAAATTAATTAATTAAATATTCCTAGTTAGGAATATGTGCCTAACTCGCTGTTGGGTTGTTCTCAACATATTTATTGTAACTTCCTATCGCTTTTGGTGAGAAATTATCTCAACCAAAAGAGTCTAAGATAGCACGGACTATCTTCTCTCATCTATTTAAATTGTAAATTAGATTCTTTTAATAAGTGAGAATACATGAGGAAGCCATGAGGCTTCTGCCTTTTCCGCCAATGTTTTGTCTAAGTTTTCTATCTATGTTTTCTGCAATATGTTTCTAAGTTATTTTAATATGTATCATGTGGTATCAGAGCAATATTATGATTGCTGGGCCTGTGGAGAACTTGTGAAGGTCTGAGCATGGTAGACATGGTTATGCAGTAGCAGATGTGGCATTGAGTGGAGCTGAAGCTGTGGTTATTGAAGCGGTGATTAATAAAGTCGAGTCTGCGTCCGTGGTGAGGTGTATAACGTTCAGCAAGTGCAGATCTGCGTTGAAGCAGTGGAACAATTTGCCTGAAGCTGCGATTGAAGAGTATGCAGGGCAAAACTCTGTGTCAAATCGATTCTTACAAGCGCAGTGTCTCATATGAAAGTCTGTGTGTGTAAAATTTGATTTACAGTTAGTTTTGATCGCTGAACAGTAGGAGCACGTCCAGCAATTGCATATTCAACATTAAGCAGTAACCTCTCTTGTCAAAGGCAGCGTACCTGCAGGTAACACCTTGTTCAAAGTTTGTGACCGATTGTTGTTTGATTGTAAGCTGAATGAAATAGTCGTTGCAAGGAGAAAATCGATATGAATGTTCAAACAACGTTTGGGTTGTTTGCTGTGATGGTCGATTATATATAATGCCGTGTTTAATTGGCATCGATCTGTGACCTTGATTCTACAAATCGATTCTGCAAATAATTGAAACAGTGTTTTTAAAATAGTTTTCCAACGTTTGAAAGATAGACAGCATTACAATTGGCAACGGATGAATTAAACAGCGTTTGATTGAAGATCTGTTTTTGAAAACTGCGTTGAAATAGTGTGCATTTGAAAGCAGCATATTGAAAACAGCGTTTTTTCATGTGCAAGCGCCCGGGCAATCTACATTTAAAAACCAGCGTTTGCAATGTTTGGCTCTAATTATTTCCTCAGCGTAAATAGCAACGTTTAAAAGGAATTTAAAAATCGAGGTTGCCATTTCCGCCCAGAAAAACGTGTTATGATGCACGCAGCATTAAGAAACAGCGTCTGCAGCTGTCTACTCTGCCAGGGCGGATGAGACAGTGGTCTCTTTGCCGACTATTTAGATAAGAGCAGATCAGTTGCATTAATTTTGCATACATTTAGGCCTTGATGGAGACGATTTTTCCTTCGCCTCATCCAAACTCTATCGAGAGGAAAAGTAAAGAGTTTGCTTTGTGCGCTAGGGTAGTAGTAGTGGAGCTTCCCCTGAAGGACTAATGCGAATGCACATGTGAAACAAGGGACATTCAACACTGTAGGTCAATGAATTATGCTGGCTACGTCAAAGCATTTTCAATTTGCACTCCCTACTTTAATTACGTGAAGATATCATAAAGCTGGAGTAATTTTCAATCACCGTGGATGACCGAAATCATAGATGCAGGCTTTCAGGTGAGCATAAACGTTGGCTTGGTTGGTGATAGTCTAATTGCTTTCAGTAAAATTGTAGAAAAGGTTGACTATTGCAGAGCGTTGGAAGACTTGCGTGCTGTTAAGTAGCAAAAATTGTATTGGACAAGGTGCCATTGTCAAAGTTCAGAAGTGATGAGTTCTTTTTGAGGTAAGAGGGAATGACGAGATCAGAGATGGGTAGGTAAGTTGTGGACCTGAATTATCGACTTCTGAATGGAACATCTATTCTTATATGGGTTGGATATATGGTGAATGGAAGCCATGATGCATTTAAATGAAGTTTTGTAAACTTCGAATGTCGGTTTAAGCTCTTTTGAGGTTTATATGCATGGAAGATAGTGTGTTTGTGGGTAAGCGGGGTTTACCTGCTATCAAGTAATACATGCGTTGCTAAAGTGTGTTTGCAGCAAATTGTAGCAAGAAGATTGTCATTGATTTTGTAATAAGAGTGATGCTTTTGTAATTTTTGGAGTAATAAGGGTAATGTTTTAAAATCCTTAGAGTGATAAGTTGTATCTTGTAATTTGGAGAGCTAAGGAGTGTTTCCATTTGTATTTGGAGTGATAAAGGAAAGCCTTTATTGTAATTCAAAGTATTGTTTTACTTTGAGAGAGATCGTGTCACTATCCATTCAGATTTTGAAGGCACGTTGTTTCAAAGGGTTGTCAGCTTGGCATTATCATTGCTTCAGATGATGTACTCAGTGATTAATAAAGATATCATTTTTTTTGGTGTTGATGTGTCCTAGATCCGCCCGAAATTGAATAAGGGGATCTTAGGCACACCATGTGTGTTTGATGGCGCATGTTTTTTATGGCTTCATGTTGTTGCTTTATGATTTGTGTCTAGTTGTGACACATCAATGATTTCATTTAATATCGCATTTATCAGCAAGCACAACACATATAACGAAATAGCTGCAAGATCAACACATGCATCTGCACAACTACAACATATAATCGAAGATTGTCTACATCCGCATTTTACATCAACAAGCCAATTCACTTCATCAAGTTCATGTACCTACACACTCAAAAGTCTACATCAGCGTTGTTATACATTCTTTTCAGAACTTGTAATCAAATTCATTATGTTATGTTAATCATTAAAAATTCATTGTTAATGAATTTTTAAGAAGACAAGTGAATTCATTATTTTAAAGTGAATCATTGTAAGCTTTCTTGGGTGCATTGTCGACAATGTTCGACACCCTTCCTTTGCACAAAATCAATTGAGTGCATGAGTTTTTTCAAACAAGCAACAAGTTTACATCTCCAAGTGAGCGTGATTTCAAGCAATTTGCGTCAAGACAGTACAAAGATCAAACATCAAGCAAGCCAGAGTGAAGTTTATTGCAGCGACCATCAAAAGCAACCAAACAAGTTCAACTCTGACATCAATCAACCAAGTTGACATCGACATCAAGCGAGCGTGGTTATTCATTCAAGTGAGTGTGAAGTCATCAAGTAAGTCAAGTGCGTGCTTAAACAAACGCGATCGTCATCAAGCGAGCGTGAATTCCAGAGTTTAAGCAAGAAAATTCTACAACTCTAGCAAGTGCAATCAGCAACAAATCAAGCGAGCGTGCCATTCAAGCCACATTCAAGCGAGCCTGTCATTCAAGTGAAACAGTTCAAAGTACGACATCTACAACAAGAGAGCCTGATTTCAAGTGCGCAAATTCAGATGGCGTAACATATTCAGTTGTTAAACATTCTTCACAGTTTGATCATCTCCAGTGATGAAGACATGGTGCACGTCAACAAAGACACTCTTGCTGATCTTTCACGGCATCCACGACAAACACATGAAACCATTGAATTTCTTCAACTAGAGTCGCAACTTCAAAGGATTGAATTGCAAGAAAAGAGTGATACTTTCAAGTTTTTGAACCATGCAGATGATAAGTCATTCATTCAAACAGCTTCAAGTGTTGAAGTTGTTCCAGTTCAAATTTCTTCCAAGCCCATCATCAAGCCCTGGGAAGAAATTCAAAATAACAAGAATCGACGAGGCTTAGGATATGTCCAAGATGACGCCAACTTACATATTCCCGATTATTCCAAGCCCATTCAGTTCGTCAGTGCGGGATTTCTTGAACAGATCCCCTCAGCACATTCAGAGACAGTTGCAGACAACCAGCAATGCATGCAACCCAAAGTTGTAGAAAACAGAATTCCACACAACCTAAAGTTGAATTCAAACCGAAATGTTCTCATTGTCAGAGAACCGGTCATATGGAAGATCAGTGTTTTGATCTCCATCCCTATAGCCATTGTGGCAAGTCCAATCATTCCTCAGAAAAATGTCACAATCAACACAAATCAGCCAGATTGAAGATACATTATGAATGGATCGACCCTTGGGAATGGTCATCCACAGTTAAAAGATTGCTTCAGTTCTACAACCACATACGATCACACATAGCGCAGCCAACAGTGAAAAGATGATGGTACTCTCATGCAGTTGAATGGGGTGTAAAACTCCTACACCTAAAGGGGGGGAGTTCAGGAATACTTTCCAAGAGAAGTGTCTCTCCTTTCAGTTGACAAAGGGGGGAAAATGTCAATGAAATTCTCGACAAAACCAGCAAAAGCAACTAGTGGGCATCAACAAATTTGCCAGTGGGCAGCCGACAACAAAAAAAGCAGTGAACAGTTTTCAGCACAGCAAAAGCAACAGTGAGTTGTTTTTGACATCATCAGTCAGTGGGCTTTGAACAAATTTTGTCAGTGGACAAACGATGCTGCTTTCATGCAAAGGACAGATGGATCCTTTTGCAACTTGGCACTTGATGGAGTTGTCAAACACAATTCAGAGATGAATCAGACATACAGCTGACTCATGGTCTCTTCAGATTGCAGTTTTTCAGCATCCATCTTTGGCGGTTTTTCAGGCAATGTTTTTTTGAGAATCAACATGATAACATGGAAGATGGTTCCTCGTTCTTATTTTGGATTTGTCATTGAAGGGGGGAATGTTAGCCTCTCTAAAATAACAATAAAAAATCCAAAATAAAAAATTAATTAATTAAATATTCCTAGTTAGGAATATGTGCCTAACTCTTGGGTTGTTCCTCAAATATTGGAGTTTGTTTAAGAACTCCTATCTTGGTGGGTTTTTGGTGAGAAATTATCTCAACCAAAAGAGTCTAACATAGCACGGACTATCTTCTCTCATCTATTTAAATTGTAAATTAAATTATTTTAATAAGAGAGAAATACATGAAGAAGCCATGAGGCTTCTGCCTTTTCCGCCTGTATTTTGTCTAGTTTCGTATCTATGTTTGATGCACATGTATCTCCCATTATGTAATACCTGTAAAAAAATTGAGATAGGTTTGTGTATATGGATCCATTAGGAACAAAAACCTCCTTTAGTTTTGTAATATTTATTTTTGGTTTGTCACAATATCCTCTGCAAAATGATGACTTAACAGGAATTTTCTGCAAAAAGTGCTTTCCAATATTGTTTAATATTTCCCAATCCATAATGACTATTAGAAAAGTGAGAGAGGTTTTTGTATTTGGAAACATTATGAACATAAAGCTCCTTTAGTTTTGCAAAGGATTGGTCACAATAGTTTCTGCAAAACAATGACTTAAACATGACATTTCTGCAAACATATTCCTTCTTGTTTGTTTTCATCTTTTCACCTTTTTTGTTCTTTTCACTGTTTTACTTTCACTTTGGATAAAATTCATTTTTGGTGAAAGTATTTTCATCTCTTTCTACCATTACTGACTCTGTTTTTACTTTTACCTTTTTACCTTGACTGCTTTGTAACCTTGTTTTAACTTTCACTTTGACTTTTACCTGATACACTTTAACTCTGATGCTCTTTAACCATTTAGTTTTCACTGTCATTATGATTTTTGATTTCACTTTTACCATTCAATGTGCAAATTTCATCATTCTGATCTCCCTCTGACTTGATTTTATTCTTTATTTTTATACAAATTGTTTGTTGAATGAAGCTTTTGAATTAAAATCTGAGAATTTGGAGCAAACAATTTTGTAAGATGGCAATTGGAGCTTAGAAATAGAGGAAATTGGCCTTTAAAACACTGGCTTCAGAACACAGAGCTCCCTAGGAAAAATTGGCCAGATTTTGGCCTCTTTTACGGTGTTTTTGGTGATTTGTTCTCGTGAATTTGCTAATTTATATACCTAGTGTCTTTTTAGAGAAGCTATAAAGTAAATTTATAGGCCTTAATTTGTCGAAAAATACCTTTAAAAGGTAGGTATTTGGCAGTTACAAAGGTTTTCAGATGCTCTAGGATGATTCCGAGGTCTTTACTAGTATACTGGAGTAGTGGAAAATCTTTATAGGTCTTCAATGGTGGATCTTTGGTTGGATTTGAAGTTTTATTGGGGAAAATTGGCACTCAGGAGCTTTAACACAATCGGGGAGCTCATTCGAAGTTTGAAACAGATGAATAAACATTAAAATTAACCTTTATCAAAGGTTTTATGGTTTTTTTTAATCACGTTTACTTGCATTGAATGCAGGTTTAATTGATGACGGGAGGGTAGTTTTAATTTGAAAAGCGAAATTGAAGAGCGGTTATCGTGTTGATTTCAAGTGGTAAGCTGTTTTAATATAAATGAACATGATCAAATGAAATTTTGACACGTCACAGAGGGTAAAATGGGAAATACCACCCATTTCGTGTTCGATTGAAATTGGAATGGCCATTTATTTTTTCCGTGCGATATTTCTTTTGCACCGTCGGATCTAGAGTATGGGAGCGAAGGGTGAAGATTTGATTGAAAGTTGCGGAAAATCAAAGGTGGGACCGGGGAAATGCTATGTGGGCAGGCGGTTGATATAGCAGGTTTAAACCTTTATAGATGTAAATTTAATGAAGGTTTTATATATGGTGGTGGGGTTAAGTATGTAACACGGGTTAAATTATGTAAAGCATGGGGCTTTACATAACGAGGAAAAATGAATGGGGGGAGGCTTAAGTTTTGTAATAATAAACCTTAGCCTTGGGTTAAAAACATGCGGGGAGGGATGACACATTTGCTAAAAGGAAGACTTTTGCATGGTGGTATATTTTCAAGTTTTTGAACCTTCTGAAATGAGTAAATATCATTCAAAAACTTAGGCTAAGTGATGATGAGCGGGGTGGTGTATTTTTATTTCAAAATACATAGGATATGCCCAAATAAATGCATTTGGCACACTTATTAGTGTATTATATAGTCTTTTAAACATTGTGAATGTTTTAGCAACTAAGGGGTGGGATATTTGAATATTGATAGTTTTATGTGATAGGGATATTTTTGGGATTTATTTCAACATGTGGGTAATTAATATGGCATAAAAATTTTATAGTAGTGGGTTTCAGGGATAATAAAATAAAAGGATTTATAATAATAGGACAAGGACTTTTTATAGGGATTGAATAGATAAATTAGAAGTTAATATGAAAAAGGGACAATGAAAACACCAAAATGTAATTACATAACTTATGCAAAGTGATAATATAACAAGCAAAAAAAAAATTTCATTTATAATTTAACCACTCTAACTTAGAATATAATACTTTTGGAGGGTTTTTATGTTTTTATGAATGTAGGGAATTAATCAAAGGGGATTTTCTTTTCATTAAGTAAAAGGTCTTTACTTATGAATTTTGAAGTGTAAAATGTATGAATGTATGGTTAATTGATGGCAATTAGGGATTTAATATAGAAATTCAACATTTTTTAACTTAACAGTCATTGAGCCTTGGGTCTGGTCCCAACAGAAGTTAGAGAAATGCTCTAAGCCTCTTTTACTGAAATTTTAGAATGCAGAATAACTATAGGGGAAAGGAAATCAGTAATAGTTGCACGGTGAAAGATATATACAATTATTTTCCCACTTCTTTCTACCTACCCAAATTTTAATCTAACATTTTTTTCTCCCATTTTGCAAGTGCATTTGAGCTAGCAACCTTGAACATTTTATTCTTTTGAATGCAATAAGAACTATATAAATCTACCTTATCATCCGGGGGCTCAGATTAAACTGATGAGCACCTCTTTATTCTCTACCTATCTACTAATTAGTCAGGATTAAACTGTCTGACTAATTTTTATTCACTATTCTACAACAATAAAATTGAAACATGACAAGTCAAGATTAAGCAGTTCAACTCATCATGGATTATGGAATTTATTGACACTCTTCCATAATCATCAATAACAAAGTAAAAAGTAGTGGCATTTGGACTTGCACACTTTCATGTCTTATTTCTTTTTTCTTTGGGGTATATTTTTTTTCTAAGTCCTTTGATCTTTCTTTTAGGACTTTACCCTCTTTTTGCTCTTCTATTTTTTTATTTTTATTTTCTACGAAATATGGGAAAACAACTTCCAGAAAGAAAAGTGTGTACATATTTACAGGACTATCATAAGTCAATTCCAAATTATGAATCCTATATTTATAGGACCCTAATAATTCTAGTGATGTCGCCATGTGAGAGTGGATGTTCTTGTTTTGAAGTGTGTTTCCACGAGTGTATGATTTGTTATGCATTGTGATGTGTTTGTCATGCATACATGTTATATGCATATGTGTTATGTATGTTGGTGGACTATGTTCTTGTTGTGTATGTATGGTGGTGGTCATTTTTGCAGTTGTATCACCATGTGGAAGTTGATGGTGTTTGTTGTTGGATGTGATCGCCATGAGTACATTTCAGTTATGCATTTTTTATGCACGTTAATTTCTATATGTTGTATGCATGCATTTTCATGGTTAATAATGTTTTCCATGAGGTCATTGTATGCATTTTAGGTCAACGTTATGTTGTTTGTATGTTATGATGTTGATGTGCTAAGTGAGATAGAGCAAGAGATGCAAATCATCAAAGTATAGTTGCAACACTTGACTTTGGCATAAAAGTGTATCGTCATACAAGTATATATGTCTAGCATGCAGGTAGGTTAGTTAATGGATTTGTGTATGCATTTGTCATTTAATTGTTAATGTGGGTACATGCATGGTAGATGCTAGTTTAGTGTGGTCATATGCTCATGTGTTAGATAGTCATGAATGATAATAAATTGTTGTTATATGCATTTTTGTTGTTGCTTTATGTTAGTTAACTTGGTGAATATGATATATCTTGTTGATAAGTATGTTATATGTTAATTTTTTTTATTTCTATGGGATATTTAACTTGAGGATTATGTTATATTTTGTTTATGAGTATGTTAAATGTTAACTTCTTGTTTTTATATGTTATTTAGCTTGATGATTAGGGTTATTGTATTGATATCTCGATGGTATATGTATCATGTTGACCTGGATGGGCCTATGGAGAGGGTTAGGGTTATGACATCTAGGTATGAGACAACCTATTTTTAATATTATGTCATACTAATCTAGATTGATTGTGCATATCTGAATGTTATGCGTGAATGAAATTTGTCTATGATTTTACGATGTGAACATGTTATCTAGTTACTATTCTCGATATCATGACCTTATTTATGTTTGATTTGATATGTTGTGAATTTATATTATGCTAATATAGATTGATTGTGTAGAAAAAATAGCCTCCTCTAAGATACATTAAGGTATGAGTTTGCTTATGTAATCTACATAGTGCTTGAATGTTTTTGATTATGTTGTCTATTTGATGTTTTCTTGTTTGGTATCTCTTATGTAATCTAGTTTATTCATCTAATATGGTATGTTTATAGTTTTTTTGAATCCTTGATTAACTGCATGATATGATTATGTGCCCATAATATTTCTTGAAGAAATGTTCTTGTTTTAAGATGGATTTACTTACACATATGTGTTGAGACAATTGATATGTACTTGAGTGTGAGTAGGTGATAGTTGTAGCAGTATGTATCATGACTGATGATTCTGAGTTTATTTCTTACATATAACTAACAGTTGGGTGATGTGATATCACATAATAAAGACTCAATTACAACAATGTAAATGGTAAAATAAAGGAATAGGGTAAGAATTATTTTCGCAATGTTTTGGAACCGCAATTCCAAATCAATGGGTGCTTTGCATGGAAACATGAAATCTTATTAACACTAATATTGTCTGGAATTATGTGGGGATGTGCTATATTTATGAATATGTATTTGATGGGTATAACAGTTGGTTTCTAGTTATGGTTGGATTCCTCAAGGGATTAGAGTCCCTTAAGAGATGATATATGTATGTGTTCATATAAAAGGCAGTGTGCCTCACATAACAATGTAAGATAATTGGTATATTGTTATATTTGTTTATGCACTCATAGTTATGTGGATATGGAAGGATGATGCAGGAGATTGCATTGCAAGAGACTGCCATGACATATTGAAGAAGGCTCAGAGTGAGATTTCCTTTGGAAGTATTGGGAACCATGGGTATTGAGTCATGGTGCTTGTTGCTAGTCTTTTTCTTTTGGTTGTTCGTGATTTTTTTGTGCTTGAATCACAGTCTTGATTGTGTCTAGTGCATGATCATGCCACTTTGTGGCAGTGTCGTATTTCTTTTGGTTTGGATGATCTTCTTATTTCTTTCTATCATTCTTGACTTTTATGCTTTGAGAGTCTTGGGAACTCATTTGGGAAAGATGAAAGTTAATGGAGCTCGGGGAGAGCTATGTGCTATCGAAAAGGTAACTTAAGTCCTGAATGAATATTGGTGCTTGTATAAGGGAATTTGAAGGTAATAATATGACATTCAGTTGAATTTTTGGGTCTATTGGAGTAAATGGACAATAGCAAAAAAATCACGAGAAATGTAATATGAAAGGTAAAGTGAAGGGATCTGAGGTGTTAGATTCATTGGTAATGTTGGCAACTGTTGTTATCAATGTTTTACATGTTGTGCATGAAAAGAGGAAGATATTTGAACCTAGACCTTATGATCTCTAACAATTTTTTTTTATCATGATTATGTTGATGTTCATATAAGTATAGATGTATGTATGTATGTATGTATGTATGTCGTGTCTAACAGGGTTTTCATTGATCATGATTGTTTAATGGTAAGGTTTATATGTATATATGTATTTATGTGTGTCATTTTTAACAGGGTCATCATGGATCATTTTTTAATGCTAATGTTTATATGTTTATATGTATATATGCATGTATGTATGTATGTATGTATGTATGTATGTTGTTCTCTAATAGGGTTGTCAGGGATCATTCTTGTGTTGGAATGATTTCTTATGCAAGCGAATGCATGAAGAGGTTCTTGGTATCATATTAAAGGAAATTTCAACCTAAAAGTGGCCTCCTAAGGAAAAATAATAAAAAAAAAGTTAAAATATTAAAATAGGAGTTATGAATTTGGGAGGAAAAAGAAGAAAACTACCTTTTTTAATTGTATTTTTGGCTTATACCCTTATATGTTTACTCTAATTTCAAGTGTATGCATTCATTGCATGCGGAATTAAATTTTGCATCCAATGAGTACCCATCATGCATACTTTTTAGAATGCCCACATTGATAAAAATTGAAGATACATTAAAAAAGCGTGTTGAACACGTTTTTTAATGTATCTTCATTTTTTATCAATGTGGGTCTTCTAAAAAGTATGCATAATGGGTACTTACTGGATGTGGAATTTAATTCTGCATCCAACGAGTGTCTACACTTGAAATTTGAGTAAATTTATAAGGAGATATAGCAAAAATATAATTAAAAAGTAGCTTTCCTTCTTTTCCCTCCAAAATATTTACATCTACCACTTTTAAGGTTAACTCATTTACGTATTATGACATGGAAATTATGTGAAAATTTCATGGGCACTTTTAGGCTAAAATTTACTCTAATGCAGAGTAGTCCTGACTAATATATGAGGTCAGTATCATGTGGATATGAATTTATATTATATGCTTGTACTATTCCCGTGTTTATGTTATGGACGGGTAATGCTGAGGGGTACATCAGTGAAGTGAAAGTAGTGTGATATATGAAATTCTAGGATACAAATTGATAGTGGAAAAACACAAGAAGCAAGGTTGCTTGTGGGCTCAGTGTGTGGTCTATGGATGTGCAGTACTATTGTTGTGTATATGTTGTGCATGTTGTATATTCATTGATTGTACCTATGGTAATGTGTACATGTAACATATGTAGTATTGTGTGCATATGATGTTGTATGTACATTGTATATATGGTGTTATGTGTATATTTCATATGTAGTGCTAGGTATAGATGGTGCTATGTACATGTTGAATATGTGGTAGTGTACATACCATACAGTGCGCATGGTGGAGAGGTGTTGTGTGCATATGGTGTTGTGTTGATGTTGGGAATGTGGTGTTGTGTATGTATGATCCTATGTACATGTTATATGTGAAGTTCTATGTATATATGGTGTTGTGTGTGTGTTGTACATATGGTGTTGTGCGCATGATTGTACATGTGATGTTGTGTACATGTTGTACATGTGGTGCTATTTGCAGGTAATGTCGTGTACATGTGTTAGCTCCCTATATTACAAGTATATTTCCTTATTGTTGTTAGTGTAAACCCCTTATTGTTATTTTTGTACCCCTATAACCCCAATATTGTTATTATTGTGCCCTTACATTATTATTGTTAGGCCCGTTAGGATTATATTGTGACCCCATGGACTCCTATATATAGAAGGAGGTTTTGTCATTTGTATCATCCAAGAATTTTTAATTTATGTAATGTAAAGGAGGATCCTCCCTTTAAGTGGTTAATTTCTAAGCCATTGATCTCTCTTTTCTTCTATTTTTGGAGTTGGTTTCATAACATTTTGTATGAGAGCTTTGGATTCTAGGGCTTCACTCCTCCAAACAGTACATCGTAAAATTTTCTCTATGATTTTTATTCTACGAAGTTTTAGGAGCTGAAAGTTTTATAGAGCGAAGCTGAAATCCTGAGGAACGGCTTGTAAAAATTTTAGATCTTGGTTCGCAATATTTGCAGAGATATGATCTATGGAAGTTAGAGTTTCTTCAGGCTCCCAAATTTCACCTAACATATGTCATCACGTAATTTGTGCTATAAATCTTCTTCTACGAAGGTTCAGATGCTGAAATCTTTACAGAGTGAAGCTGAAATCTTGAGGCACTTCCTATAAAAATTTCAGATCTTGGTTCACAATATTTTTAGAGATATGATCTATGAAATTAAGGGTTTTTTTAGGCTACCAAATTTCATCTAAAAGAGGTGACCATGGAAAAATCATCATAACTCTCTCTTTGAGCGTCGGATTGGAATTCTATAAAAAAATGGCCACAAGTACATAGACTGTAGTTTCCTATGAATGAAGTTTAGAGCTAAAGGAGGAAACAGTGACATGTGATATGTTGTACAAGTTCGCTCTATTGAACCAGTCCATAATTAGGTCATTGTGGGATATTGGGCATAACTTTTCCTTGAAGAATCCAAATTAGGTCAGACCTATGGCATTCGAAAGAAGATTCAGAGGGCTAACACAAGGCTGAAATTTAGATATTAAAGATCCAAAATCACAGATATAATTCAATTTCAATATCGAGCTCCTCAAAATCAAGAAAAAGATGTGTATTGTTTTTCGAATTGCATAAATCTTGTGTGAAAAATTAGTTTGAACTGATTTGAAGGGCATATTGAAGCATATATGTCCGTATTGGGTTCTAAAATTCCAATTAAAAAGAATTCAACATCCATTAAGCCTTCAGAAGGATCTGTTATGACTCATGAAGAGGAAGAAGCACAGCATGACATATCAAAATTACAAGAGTAAGTGCACCAAATTTCGCTCTTGCAAAGACCAATAAAAATTTAAATGGAAATTTTGAAGAAACGCATGGATGGTTTGAAGAATGACATGGAAGAAAAGATGGATTGCATGGAAGCTAAGATGGATTACATGGAAGCTAAGATCGATGAAAAAATTAAAGGCAACATGGAAGACATGAAGAATGATCTAAAAGCAGAATTGGAGGTTTGATGACAAGGTTAATACAAGAAATGATTCCTAATGGCGGAAATATAGTAGAGGAAACTCATGATGAGAAAAAAATAAATGTTAATCATGATTTCATAGACTCTAATTCCAGATTGAAGAACCACCATATTCCAAAGATGGATATGCGGAAGTTTGATGGCAAGGATCCTGTAACATGGATACTAAAGATGGAGCAATATTTTTATCTCAATAATGTGCAAAACACACAAAAGGTACGCATTGCAACTTTACATTTAGAACAAAATACATTTGTATGATATTGATGGCTTTGCTCACGTAAAAAATTTGTCACTTGGTCAATTTTACAGAGGAAATGATAGCACATTATGAGGATACAAAGAGAAATACCTTCTTTAGCTAATTGATAAATCTCAAACAAAAAGGTTCAATGGTGGAGCACATTGAGGACTTCCAAAAATTGAATATAAGGGTAGCTGATATTCTAGAGGAACATAGGATTGATGTCTTCATATGGACTTTAAAGGATAGCATCCAACATGAAGTTCACGTTTAGGAACCCGATTCATTGGAGAAGGCATTTAGGTTGGCAAGAAAATTTGAATGTAAAATTATGGCGACAAGGAAGCCTACCACTCACATCTATAAAGATGGAAGTGTTGCTACTCCTATACTTCGACAACCTACAAGGTTGACACCACAACAATTGGAAGAAAAAAAGAGAAAAAGGGCTTTGCTATAGTTGTGATAGAAAATACACTAAAGGTCATAAGTGTGCTAAGAAGAAATTAATTTACATAGATTGTGAAGAGGAGGAAGAATATGAACTAGAAAATTCAAAAGAAGAGGATATACGCTAGGAACCAAACCTAGAAGAATAAGAAATGAGTCCCACCATATTGTGTACTGCATTGGCAGGAATTACAATTCCTCAAACTCTCAAGATAGAAGGATATATCAAGAAGAAAATGGTAATAGTGTTTATTGATTCAGGGAGTACCCATTATTTTATTCATTGTAAGGTAACCAAGGAATTGAATTGTTTCCTATACCCAGCACCATAATGTCATGTGATGGTTTCAAATGGAGGAACTATAAATTGCTCTAGAAAATGCAATAATATCAAGCTAACCAGAAGGGGAATATGTATTGAACAGTCCAATTCTTTTTATTCCAATGGCAGGTGTTGATGTTGTACTAGGAGTACAATGGTTACAATATTTGGGGATGGTAGCTTTTAATTTTCAAAAACTTTTCTTTATTTTTTTTTCCGGAAGGAAAGGAAATCGAATTATAGGGTATCGCAGGGAAGCTAGGAAATATAATAAGCTCTAATGTCATGAAAAATGTTCTGAATAAAGAACAATGAGGCGTAATTTCACAATTATGCTCACTATAAGTTCCAGCATCAAAATCATTTATTTCTCAAGATATCCAAAAAGTCTTGGACAATCATTGCAAGGTGTTTGAAAATCCCAAAGGACTCCCACCTATTCGTGATCATGATCATGCTATTCATTTGATTCTCCAAAGTGTTCCTCTAAACATTAGGCATTACAAATATCCTTATCTCCAAAAGAGAAAAATTGAACGTATGATTGCAGAAATGTTAGAGGATGGTATAATTCAACCTATTGAAAGTCCTTTCTCTGCTCTAGCAGTATTGGTGCACAAGAAGGATGGATCATGGTGCATGTGTTCAGATTATAGTGAGCTCAATAAGCTCACTGTTAGAGATAAATTTCCCATTCCTGTGATTGTTCAATTATTGGATGAATTACAAGGAGAAACTTATTTTACCAAGTTGGATCTTCGTTCAAGATATCATCAAATTAGAATGAAGACTGAAGATATTCTGTAAACATCATTTCGAACTCATGAGGGTCATTATGGTTTTTCGCTCATGCCTTTTGGCCTTACCAATGCACCTTCTACATTTCAAGGGTTGATGAATTCCATTTTCAAACCCTTCCCTAGAAAATTTTTGCTAGTATTTTTTGATGACATACTAATCTATAGAAAGTCCTGGAAGGATCATGTTCAACATGTTGACAGCGTGCTCAAAATATTGGAGGAGAAACAATTATATGCAAAAACATCCAAATTTTCCTTTGGAGTACAAGAGGTGGAATATCTGGGCCATATTGTATCTCACAAGGGTGTTAAGGTAGACCCTAACAAAATTAAAACCATCAAGGAATGGAAAGTCCCCACAACCATAAAGCAGTTGCGAGGATTTCTTGACTTAACAGGGTATTATCACAAGTTTGTTAAGAATTATGGGAGAATATCAGCACCTATAACAACATTATTGAAGAAAGATGTATTTTCATGGACTCCTGAAGCAACTAAGGCCTTTGAACATCTTAAAGAGACAATGTGCCTAGCACCAACCTTAGCTATGCTAGACTTCACAAAGACCTTTATTGTGGAATGTGATTCCTTAGGAAATGGAATTGGTGTTGTTTTAATGTAGGAAGGAAGACCCATTACTTTTGAAAGTCATCCAATCAAAGGAAAGTATTTGCAGGGAGCTATTTATGAGAAGGAAATGTTGGCAATACTACATGCACTAAATAAATGGCGGCCTTACCTAATGGGAAGACACTTCAAGGTAAAAACTGATCATGATAGTCTAAAAAAATTTTTGGAACAAAAACACTATTACCGATCAAATAGGTAACCTGACCTCAAAACGGGAACTCTAGCCCAAAAGGATTCAAAAAACATGAAAAAACACCCCAAAAATAAAAAGTGTGTATTCCAGAACGCACTTCGTTTTTTTTTTAAGGTCAAATTTCAACATTTAATAAAATTATGGTAAAAACAAAATTGTTTCTTGAAAAAAGGATTGAAAAAACACCCTCAAAACAAAACAAATTGATGTTGGAATAACAAAAAAATAAAATTGTGTCATACTTTTGGCATTTTTAAAAATAGAAATAACAATTTTTAATTTTTAAAATTCAAACATTAAAAAAAAACCTAAAATTAGAAAAAAAATAAAGACATTTAAAAGCTTAAAATTTAAAAATATATGAAGATAAAATAAAAATTCAAACATTAAAAAAAAACCTAAAATTTAAGGGAAAAAAAAAATTAAGATTAAAATTTAAAAAATATAGAAATTAAAAAATAAAAATAAAAACAAAATAAAAATATTAAATTTAAAAAAAAAAAAAACAAGTTAAAAAAAGAAGGAAATTATAAAAAATAAAATATAGAAATCAAATTTAAAAAAGAAAAAGAAAATGCTTATTAAAAAAAAAAAAAAAAAAAAAAAAATTAAATATAAGGAAATATATTAAATTTTAATAAATTTAAAAATTTAAAATAAAAATTAGAAAAAAAAAACATTATTCAAATTAAAAGGAAAAAAATGAAAAATTAATTTAAAATAAAAAATAAAAATTAAATACAATGAAAATATTAAATTTAAAACAATATATATTAAAAAAACAAATAAACTATAAAAAATAAATTAAATTTAAATTATAAAAAATAAAATATATATATGAACTTAAATTAAAATATGTATAGATATCAGATTTTATTAAATAATAAAAAAAAAGGTTAATATTAAAATAACAAATTAAATTTAAAAGCAAAAATATTAAATATTAAAAAATAAATGAATAAACAAATAAATTTTGAAAGAAAAAATAAATTTAAAATTTAAAAAAAAAAAAAAAAAAAACCTTGTTAAAAGAAAAACTTTAAAAATCAATTAAAAATCGAAAATTGAAAAAAAAATATTAAATTAAAAAAAATAATTTAAAAACAAATTAATTTAAAAAATAATTTTGATTAAAAAAAAATCTAATTTTAAATACACAATTTTAATTGAAATATAAAAATATAATTTTTTTTATGTAATTAACAAAAAAAATTAATAAAAAGTAATACATTTAAAAAAAAAATTAAATCCAAATAAATTTAAAAAAATATATTAAATTTATTAAATTTTATAAAATTATATTAAAAAACTAAACGTAAAAGTTAATAACAAAGAAAAATTATGAAATTTAAATAAAAAAAAATCAATTAAATAAAAGAAAAAGCAAAATTTAATAAAGTTATTAAAAAAAAAAAAAAAAAAAAAATTAAAACAAAAAAAATAATAAAATTAAAAAAAACAAAAAAAAATTATTTTAAATAGAAAAATGAAATTTAAAAAAAAAAAAAAAAATTTGAAAAAAAAAAATAAATAAAAAAAATAAAAAACGAAGTGGTGGTAGTGGTGGCGGTGGTGGGGAGCGCAGCTTGCCCGCTGGGTGCCGGTGGCTAGCCGGGTGGCACCACTAGGGCGGCCCAGCCGGCCTCATGGCCCCCGCCGGGCCTGGCGGGGGCTGTGAGGCCCGCTGGCCCGCCCCCATGGCGCCGCCCGGCCGGCCTTCGGCGCCCAGCGGGCGGGCTGTGCGCGAATCGACCCTCCGCCCGACAGGGGCCCTGAGGCTAGCTGGGCCGTCCCCGTGGCGCCCCCCGGCCGGCCACCGACGCCCAGTGGGCAGGCTGCGCCCCCACCACTGACACCACTTCGTTTTTTTAAATTTTTTTTTTTTTTTTTTTCAAAAAATTAATTTCTTTTTTTTTAATTAAATTTTTTTATTTAAAATAAAATTTGTTTTGTTTTATTTTTTTTTGTTTTTAATTATATATATATATATATATATATATATATATATATATATATATATATATATAAAATTTTGTTTGATTTTATTTTTATTTTTAATATTTTTATTTTAATTTGATTTTTTTTTTTAAATTTTAATTTCAAAAAATTTAAAATTATTTTGTTAATTCAATTTTTTTTTATTTTAAATTCAATTTGTTTATTTTTTTTAAATATATTTTTTTATATATTTAATATTATAGATTAATTATTTTTTTAAATTTAAAATTTAAAATTTATTTACTAAAAATTTTAAATTTTAATTTAATTTAATTGTTTTTTATTTTATTTTTTGTTTATTTAGTTTTTCATTTTTAAAATCTATAAATTGTTTCATTAAAAAAAAAACTCTAAATTTATGTATATTTGTTTTTTAATTATTTGCACGTGGTTTTTTTCATTTTTTTGTTTTTTAATGATAGTTTTTTTTTATTTTTAATTTTTTAATTTTATTTTTCTTTTTCAATTTTAATTGTTTTTTTTTTTAATTTGTTTCTTTTTGTTAATTTTAAAATTTGTATTCTTTTTTCTTCTTATTATTATTATTATTTTTAATTTTTTTGGTCAATTTTTATTTTTTTTCTTTAAATTATGTGTTTTTTTTTCAAATTTTGTCATTTCCTTTGATATAATTTTCAAATATTTTTGTTTTTATTTATTTATTTTTGTTTAAATTTTTTATTTTTACGAGCTATTTTTTTTTTTTTTTACATTTTTATTGTTTTTATATATTTTTTTATCTAAGTTTTGTGTTTTATTACCAACATGAAAATCACCACTCTTAAAAAAAAAGGTTGATGCAGTATCAATACGTTTCAAAATTAGCATGAAAATCACCGCTCTAAAAAAAAAAAAGTTGACGCTGCATCAATACATTTCAAAATAAGCATGAAAATCACTAACATTTTAAAACAAATATTCATACTTCATAAATAAAAAGATTAGAGTGTCAAAAATGTGCACAAAAAAAAATTGGTGATTCTGCATCACCACTTTTCAAAATCGGGTGCTTTTTATGCTACCAAAAAAAAGTAGGTAACATTGCAGTTACCTATTTCATCGGTAACATTGCTCAAACACTATCTTTAGAAGAGAAACAAAAATGGGTCACAAAGATGTTGGGTTATGACTTTAAATCATCTACAAAAAAGGGAAGATAAATGTTGTTATGAAGAAATCCATTGGTAATAATCACATTATCATTAACAAAGTCGACGCGTTTCGAACCAACCAGTGTGGTTCATCATCAAGACTAGGTGAGAGATCAGATCCGTCGTTAAGTTTAAATAGATGAAGGAGGCAAAGAAAACCGTTATAATCAGCTAATTTGACTTTGACATCCGAAACGGTTAGTTCAAAAACGACTAGTTGAATATTAAAATTAATAGTTTAATTAAAAATAAAATAATTAAATAAAAATAAAAATATTTTTTTTTTATGTCAATTTAGAAGCTAATTAAACATAATTATTATATTTTTTATTAATTGATTATAATTAGCTTTTAAAAAATATAATAATTATGTTTAATTAGCTTTTAAATTGACATAAAAAAAAATTATTTTTATTTTTATTTAATTATTTTATTTTTAATTAAACTATTAATTTTAATATTCAACTAGCCATTTTTGAACTAACCATTTTGGATTTCAAAGTCAAATTAGCTGATTATAATGGTTGTATTTGCCTCTCCTTCATCTATTTAAACTTAACGACGGATCCGATCTATCACCTAGTCTTGATGATGAACCACACTGGTTGTTTCGAAACGCGTCGACTTTGTTAATGATAATGTGATTATTACCGAAAGATTTCTTCATAATTTTGATGGATCACAAAAGCCAAAAATCTAGTAATAAATGTTGTTGCAGATGTAGTCTCAAGAAACGATTAAGAGGTGGAAGCATTGCTTTGTGCCATTTCTATTATCCAACATGATTGGATAACCAAAGCAAGGGATGAATGGAAGAAGGACGAATAATTTTGAACACTCCTTCAAAAGTTACAGCAAGGCCCTAGTGCATCTGATACATTTAGTTGGAAAAATCATTCCTTATGGTACAAAGATTGTTTATATATTTGCAAGAATTCCCAACTAAAACAAAATATTCTTTTGAAATTGCACACTTCTTCTTTAGGAGGAAACTCACGATTTTTAAAAACTTACCACAGGGTGAAGAAATATTTTTTTTAGGATGGCCTTAAAACTGATATTCATAAGTTTATGATGGAATGTTTGGTTTGCTAGAAAAATAAATTGGAGACAATTAAGGCCTCGGGTCTTCTGCAACCTTTATCCATTCCAAGTCAATGTTAGGAGGATATTTCATTGGATTTTATCACAGGTTTACCTAAGTCCAAAGGAAAGAGTGTCATTATGGTGGTAGTTGATAGACTTACCAAGTAGGCACACTCTTCTGCATTATCTCATCCATTTAAATCAACTACAGTTTCTACTACATTTATGGAAACAATTCAAAAGATACATGGAAACCCAAAGATAATTGTAAGTGGCAGAGATCCCATTTTTACTGGAAATTTTTGGACGAAATTATTTTCTTCTTTGGGTACTGAACTAGCTCATATCTGATCTTATCATCCTCAATCTGATGGTCAAACTGAGATAGTGAATAAATATTTGGAAGGATATCTTCGTTGTTTTGTATCTAAGAAACAAACACAACGGCTCAAGTGGTTACATCTCGCTGAATGGTTGTATAGCACTTCCTTCCATACTATAGAAAAAATACCCCATTTATGGCACTTTATGGATATCATCCACCGTCCATCACATCTTCTTTAAGAGAAAATTGTAAGGTTCAAGAAGTGGAAGATCTCATCGAGAATCAACAAGAATTTCTCCAACTCTTAAAGGATAACCTAAATCTGGCACAAAATAGAATGAAACAACAACATATCGACATCACAGCGAGAGAAGTTTTGATGTAGGAGACTGGGTATTTTTACGACTACAACCATACAAAGAAATGTCCCTCAAGAAATCTAAGAAGGATGATAAATTATCGCCAAATTACTATGGTCCTTACAAGTTGTTGCAAATTATTGGTGCTATGGCATACAAATTGGAGCTTCCTACTTCTTCACGAGTGCATCCAATTTTCCATATTTCATGCTTAAAGAAGGTTATAGGGGAAAAACTTCCAATTCAAACAATATTGCCTGAAATTGATGAGGAGGAAAAAATCATATTGGAACCTAAAGTAGTAATGGAAACAAGAACTCAATAGCTACGAAATTGATCAATTTCAGAATATCTCATCGAATGGAAGAACTTACCCACTGAAGATTCTGCATGGGAGGATGAGAATTTTATATGGAAGCATCTGAAGCTACTCAAGCATTGAGGACAACACTTTTTGAAGAAGAGCGGCATGTTAGGTCCCTATATTACTATTATTTTCCCTTATTGTTGTTAGTGTAACCCCCTTACTATTATTTTTGTACCTCTATAACCCCAATATTGTTATTATTGTGCCCTTATATTATTACTGTTAGGTCATCTAGGGTTATATTTTGACCCCATGGAATCCTATATGTAGAAGGAGGTTTTGTCATTTTTATAATCCAAGAATTGTTAATTTATCTAATGTAAAGGAGGTTTCTCCCTTGAAGTGGCTCATTTCTAAGGTGTTGATCTCTCTTTTATTCTATTTTTGGAGATGTTTTCATTAAAACATGTCATGCATGTGGCATTGTGTACATGTGGTGTCGTGTACATGTCGTGCATATGGCATTTTGAACATGTGGTATTGTGTATACATTTTACAGGTGGTGCAATGTACATTTCACATTATGTACACATTTTGCAGGTCATGTCATGTACTTGTGATGTTGTGCCCACATTGTGTAGGTAGTGTTGTGTACAGGTGGTACTATGGACATGTTGTGCATATGGTACTGGTACACATGGGTATTGTGTGAATGTCGTATATGCTGTGATCTGGGCATGCAGTACTATGTATGTGCATGGTGTAGTCATGATATCATGACATGTGTATTCTTTATGTTGTACTATGTATATGTATATGTATTGTGTTGTGTTGTACATTGGATGTAGGTGTATGTGTTGTGTTTTATTGTACACTGGGTGTAGGTGTATGCGTTGTATGTCGGTGTAAGAGTATGTATTTTGTTGTATCGTAAATTCGATGTAGGTGTATGTGTCGTATGTCGGTGTGGGTGGGTGTATTGTATGTTGTGTATGGTTGTATGTGTTGTTATGTACACTATGTGTGTGTACATGATTTAAGAGAAGAAAATTCACTTGGTGCTTGTCGGGTGTGGTAACCAATTCGGTGTGTGTACAAAATAAAAAAGGCATATCTAAGGATCGATGAATGATAAGTATCGGTATTTTTAAAAAAAAATTATTATGCATGTGATCTGTGATTTTTACTTATGATGGTTACATGTAATTTATAATTATGTTTTATGGTGATTTCATGTGATTCGTGAGTTTAATTTATGATGGTTGTGTTTTGAGCTAACTAGATGTGATATTTTTATACATGATGATTGATCAGATAGTTATTTTGACTTTTACTGACAGGAAGTAAATGGGATTAAAAGTGTACCTTATTAACAAGCTACAAATGAGGTATGATTTTAGTTTATTTCAATTTATTTTGAGTCTAATGGGATTATGTGTTTGGTACAGGAAATCATGGAAATGCCTGGTTGGGTGGTTGAAACATTGCAAGAATTAGAAGAAACAACAAAAGGAATTGAGACATGACGTAATATGTGGGTAAAGCACTTTAGGAGAAGGGCCATTATGGGAGATTGGTACACAATAGTGTCCATTGATTACCATGAGCATGCTATGATCGGTATGATGGTTTTGAGGTAGGTATATTCCTTGGTTATTTGAACTTACGATGCGAGGAAGCCTTGCTAAGGGATGGATCACCCAGGATAGGGGATGTCAGGGAACTTAGAAGGTGAGTGATTGCACAGAAGGAGATTACCAGATTTCCCCAGGGACTGTCTAGTAGAGAAGGGAAGGCCGAGGATGGATTTTTTTTGGTCACTAACATTTCTATATGGAACCAGATGCACATTCATAGTGTGTCCTAGAAAAATGATCTGGTAACTATTCACTAAGGGTGCAGTAGCACAAGATTGTAGCGTTGAACACTAGATGCAACTTTGACTTTGGTAGAGGATTTTGGACTTCCTAGGAAGGAGGTGAATCATGGTATTACTTTGAGAGTGGAGGTGTAAGCCTCTGAATTCCCTTTTTGCAGATGAAAACATCATATCCTTTTATTTGTTGGTTAAGAAAATGTGCATACGTGTATATGTGTATAGTATTCTAAATAATGTATCAAGCTAGATTTATAAATCTCCATATACATTATGGTTAATTTTTGGTTGAAGAAAATGTGCATGAGTGTATATGTGGTTTTTATTGTAGATATCATAATAATTTATGTTATAAATCTCTAATAAACGGTGTCGGATTGCCATATTTTTAGAAGGCTAATCATTATAAATACTACAACGAGATGTACTATAAAGCTCCATGGGAAGTATATTTTTCTTTCAACAATCTTGTCGGTTGTAGGGGTCTTTGAACACCTAGGATGGTGTTCGCCTAAGGAGGAGGGTTTTGTAACAACCTTGGTTAAAATTCCATGTAAAAACAAAATAAGGCCACAGTTGTTGGGACACTTATTCCAAGATGAGTGGTTGGAAAAACATCCTAGTGGGTGTTTATTTCAGTTATTATGGCTAAGGTAAATTGGAAAAGGAAATGGAAAATGACATTTATAGCACATTGATTTATGAAAATAATGGAAAATATGATAAAATGAAGGTCAAAGGTCAAAGGTTGCATGTGAGGAGGAAAATGAAGGAAAACAATGGAAAATGAAGAAAATAAAGTCCTTATTTACAAAAAAGCTTATGAGGATCAGTTGGAAAGATTTTTTCTCAAACTTTTGTCAATTCAGTTTTGGATCTCTCTCATTATTCTTTGTCTCTCACTCATTCTTCAGAACTTGGAGTTTTCTTGTAGAACTTTGGCATTGGATCAAGAAAGTGAAAAGAAGGAAAGAGGAAGGAAGGATAAAGCAAGTAAGAGAAGGATCAAGTGGATATAGTAGGATTATTTGTAGGTATCGACTTGCATGTGTCTTTTCCTTTCTACATTTGGCATCCATGGTATTGCATGTGGTTCTTTTCTATCATGGCATGGGTTCTTCAAGGTGTGAGAGTGTTTTTCAGCCTAAGGTTTTCCATTTATGGATAGCCATGGTATGATGGGATTCTCATTTTTGGTTGAGATTGATTGTTCGATGGATTCGAAGTTGAGTGAGGTGGATCTCCAAAATAATAGAAAAAATGGCCTAGTAACCCCTGAACTAGACTGTGGGTTGCAGTAAATCTGGATAGTGTGTTTCCTAGGTTTTTTTAGGAATCCTTGACCCGTGAATGACAGAATATATGGTAAATAGGTGGTTTTCTCTACATCAGGCCTAGGAATCTCAAGTTGGGATATATAAACCCTAGAGAGTGTGTCTTAGTTTACAGCCTAGTATTCCCTCGATAAAAGTGTGGATTGCGGTAAATCCTATGAGACTAGGAGACAACAAAATTCCTCACTATGCAGGTGGAGAAATCGGGTAGCATCCATAATTATTTTGGCCTAGTGATCGGGTGTAGATCATGGTAAATCCTGTTATGACATGTTTATTCTTTTTTCCTAGTTATTTGGTGTGGATTACGGTAAAGCAAGATTTCTATTGATGATGGTGAGGTGGTTTAGCCTCGGGATTTTGAGGTTTATTCTTTCTGTTTGAGTCCCACATTCATGCTTCTAATATGGCACGTGGGTGATTGGCTAAAGAGATATTTGGCTCAACCAATATATGCTTGGGAGGAAAGTGGTAGTCCCATCCTGGGTTGGCTTTTATATTCATTAAAGAGAAGTTAATTTTCTTGGCATTTGATGTGAAAATTTACTATTTTATATTTGGATTATATGGCTAATGTATCCTTGATATTTATATTGTTTTTATGTTGGTTATAAGCATGTATTATGACAGTGATGGTGTATGGTTCTCCTCATGTTTTTATTTTTAAATGAATAAACAATGTGTGTGTGTGTGTGTGTGTATCTATATATATATATATATATATATATATATATATATATATATATATATATATATATATATATATATATATATATATATATATATATATATATATATATATGACATAATAGATGATAATGAAGCTAATGATTAAAGGGAACAATGCTTCTTAGCGACTCTCACATAAGTATGATACCCGTATGCTCATATTTATTGTTTACTCTTGTATATTACATATTTGTGATATTTTCGATGAAATGTATGTCATGGCTAGTAGGGGTCGAGTCTAGGCCTTTTCATAGTTTTTCACATACATCATCGTTTCTTTGTTTTATATAATTTTTAAACTTTTTATTGAGTTATGGGCAGTCGCTTAGGCTTTGGGCCTAAAAAAGTTCCTTAAATCCCCAAGACGCAGAGACAAGTCTGGGAAATTGAGTCCCTTGATGCATGCATGCCTATGTAATGGGAGCGTCCAGAGCCTCCTAGACACACCCATGCCTACACTATGGGAGAGTTTGAAGGTTAAGTGGGTTAAAAACTTAGTGGGACCTAGGGGCTTGTTACCTAAGTGGTTGAGATGGTTCGTGGGAGTATTTTTTTTTATGTGGAAGGTCTATATGATGTGTTTTTATCGGTTTCACTTCCTAAAGGTCACCTAGGAGGTTGAATCTGCTCAAAGTTTCCTCTCATCACATGTTTACCCCATTTGGATGGTTACTTTGGTAGATGTGGGATGAGGATGTTAGAGTATATTTTCATTCTAGTTTCCCTTACATACTCATCATGTACTTCCTCTACATCTAGTCTCGACATCGGTTTTATTTTCTTATTTTATTCATGAATGTTGTATTTTTTTCAGTCCTCTATTTCTTTCTTCTATTGATTGTGTTTCATGGTTTTTTTATGTATTTTATTTCATGTTTTATTCAATAATACTCTGCATGAAATATGCTCTTGTTTGGCTCAAAATACAATATGGTGAAACTTGAAAAGGGTGAGTGTGATGAAAAACAAAGCTCGGTTAATATGTTATCCTCTTCTCTATCTTGGGTTTACATATCTTTAAAGTCAATTATGTTTGAATGGGAAATATGATCCATTCAAATGGGAATTCGTAAGAAGAATCCTGATGTATACATATATTTTATCGTCCACATCCCTCATCTTCATATTGTAATTGAATAGTTTTTTTCTTGCCCATCTAATTGTGTAGGGAAGGAAAAGAGTAAAACCAATTGTTAACAAACCAATATCAGAGGTACATATTTTTGTCTTTGAACAAAAAACATCTCCTACTATCAATAAGATGGGATCCATATTCTTCCCCAGTAAAATAAATAAGTTTCTAAGTAAAAATATATAATAAAATAGATAAAGGGTGAAAGAACAAAAATGCTTCCTGCGGAAAGAGGTGAAGAAAGTAACTTTGTCGAGGTATTGTTCAAGCTCACTAGCAATGAAGTGATTCTTGTGTTGCTATAGTGACTTTGTAGAGGTATTGTCCAGGCCTGCTGGTAGCAAAGCAACACCAGAGATGAAAAATATTATTATTATCATCTTAAACTCACAACTATATATTACCCTATGCTATATCGAAATAATTGTGCTTCGGAAAGCTTTGCGAATGCGTTTAGCTGATAAAAGGAATATATGAGACTATATCCATTACCGATTCAAATTGAGAAGAAAAGGTAATCCATGAAATGAATCAATGCTTCCTAAAAGACTCATACCTTAAACTTAATGGTGAAACTTGAATAGAGAAGTTGGAGTTCTAATATTGTGTCACCAAGTGTTGTCACTATGAAAAAATCCCTCCAAAATAATTCTTACACTTGAATTTTGGAGCCTACTTATGAATTCCTTAATTTTTCAAAGTTAATTCATGGTAGTTTTATGTTCCTTATATTTGAACTCTCAAATTCACTTGCTCACACATGTTTGTTATTTAATGAATTCACAAATGTGTGTATTTCTATGCAAGATTAGATAGCCATTGCACAACTCTTGAAGGTAAATATTGTGCAATCAATAGTGATGGTGACTGCGAAATCCATAACCACAGTGTACTACATAATGCATGAAGACATTATGTGTGCATTCTCTATTGACATTCTTGATCACTTCGATTGCAATTGTACTTCTATTTCGGTGATTATTCTCAAATGTTTGTTTTGAGCACCTTTTTTTTCTCAAGTGTCGCTTTCACTTTTTTACCATTGCATTTTTTCTTTCACTTTAACAAGTGTTTTTTTCATGCTATATTCATTTTGGGATGTGTAACTTTCACTTTATTTATCTTATTCAAGTTTCATTTTCACTTCGAAAGTTTCACATCTAGTCAAAGGGAGTCACTTGTACATTCTTAAAGGGAAGTTATGGTGCATTATTTTTCAATACTATGTTCTAACTATCATAGAGAAATGCATTAGACACATTCCCCATCTCTTTAACATTATTTCACTAGTGTGATCTCTTGTGTCGCAAAGTGTATCTTAAGTGTAGCACTTGGAGGTAAGTATTGTATTACTATCATTTCAACATGAACATTCTAATTGTCGTAGGTAAGTGCTTTGTTGTTGATTTTTTGATAATATATGAGTGTGTGATAATTTTTGAGTCATGCTCTAGTCCCATATCTCATCTCTCAAATCCAACACTTAGTCATTTTCTGCAATTAATCCTTCTTTGGTCAACACCCTCCCAAACTCCCTCCCTAAATTGTGCATTGGGAAGTCTCGGTCCACAATAAGCATTTATTACCTATTAGAACTACACCATGTGAAACTCATTATTGGATACATATTAGAGCTTCACTAATCCCTTCTACAACATTTCACAGATGAAGTGGTACTTTATCACGGAATTCTTTGAATTTTCATGAAACACTATATTCTCTGTCAGATTCACACATGTTTGATTTTCACAATATATCATGATCGGCATGAGCATATGATAAAAAAGTCTTGCGAGTAACTTCTAAAGCCATAATACTTCATAAATTTCCAAACTAGTATATTATGCCTCAGCAATACTAGGTTTGTTAAATGTTTCCTTACTGCTCATCCACAAAATCATAATGGAGCCCAAAGTGAAGCAAGCTCTAGATGTACTCTTCCTATATTCAACACTCCCTTCCAAATCTAATTTCTATAACCCTACAAATTAATATTAGTTTTTGAAACATATCTTAACCAAATTCAATCGGACCACGCAAGTACCTCAATATGTGCTTTGTAGCAATCTATTTATCATCTTTAGGTTCCACCTAGAACTTTCTTAATGTGTTCCTTGAAAAGAAAATGTTCGACCCAGTATTGACGAGATACACCAATAATCCAATGAACTTATGGTACATTGATGGATCTATAAAATAATATTCGTAGTCTCTTAGATTTCTCAAATTTGTAACCATAGGAGTCGACATTGTCTATCAATCCATCATACCAAAATTCTACAATATCTTGATAATACATTTTCCTTAACCAAGAAAGTTTTCATCAATATGTTTCCATACTTCTATCCCAATATAATAGGTCATCAATCCAAGATCCTTCATATCAAATTTGGAATCTAGCTCCCTCTTAGAATGAATAATCAAATGCTCCATACCTATCATAAATAGGGTCCCTCCCCTCTTAGAATGAATAATCAAATGCTCCATACCTATCATAAATAGGTCATCAACATACAATAATAGGATCACGGGTTCAATCTTCGTGAACTTGAAGTACATGTTTGGATCAACATCACTTTTGGAGAAACCAATTCTTGTTAGATAATTATCACTTCATGTATACCAAGATATTGGTGCTTTCTTAAGTCCATACAAGGCTTTTTTCAACCTCCATATGTGATACTCTCTGCCATGGACCTAAAAACCTTGAGTTTTCTCGATGTACAATTCTTCTTCAACCATACCATTAAGAAAAGCAACTGTTACATCCATTTGATTTCAGTTCCAACCCATATAAGAAGCAATATAAATAATTGATCTAATAGTAGTGTCTCTAATGACTAGAGAAAAATTCTTATCATAGTCTTCTCCCTCTTTCTAGGATAAACCTCTAGCGAGAAATATCGCCTTTTATTTTTTGATGCTTCCATCGACTACATGTTTGATCTCCTATACCCATCTGGAGGACACAATTTATTTTCCATTAAGTATAGGCATAATTTACCATACATCATTCTTCATAATCGATTGGTATTATTCCAACATCATATCCTTCCAAACTTGTTGTGTATTAGCTTCTTCATAGGTGGAAGGTTTAGCATCAATAATATTAGTCATCAATGCTATATAACCAAAATACCTCTTTGATGTCTTTCTTTATTTGAAGGTGCCATGTGGTGTTGCATGTCCTTCATCTTATTGCAAATTGGATCTTAACCAAGCTGGCATTTCTGTATTTCAAGAACAAACGATTCCACTGGATCACATGGCCCTTATGTCTCTTCTTTACTATCAATGGTATATTCATATTGACTTGATGGAAAATATCCTTCTTCCTTGGGAGCTTGATGTTCCTCATCTTCATCAGTGTCCACTTATTTAGACTTCCAATAAGCCACATCCTCATCATAGTTCACATCCCTTCTAATTTCAACTTATTTTTGTCCTGGAATACACAATATATATGCATTTGATGATTCAATATAACTAGTGAATATTCTTTTCTTTCCTAAAGGCTCTAACTTCTTTCTCGTATTTTTAAGAACATTAATATACCAAACATTCTTAAATGACCAAACTTGGGTTTTTGTCTGGTGAATGTTTCTTCAAGAGTATTTTCTCACAATATTCAATGAGGAATTATACTTTGAATGTATACAGTGGTCATTTATGCTTTACTCCATAAAAACATAGGCATATCTTCGTCATGCATCATTTCCTAGAAGGATTATTCAATGGATCTTTTATTTCTTTTAGAAACTCCATTTTGTTTCATATTATAAGGGATTATCAAATTCCTCTTAATCCCAAATTATTTTCAAAATTAAATGAGATCCTTGGAGGTATATTCTCCTCCATTATCAAATCTACATATTTTGATCTTCGTTCCCTTCAAAATTTTGACTTAAACTTTCAATTCTTGGAACTTTTAAAAGACTTCATCTTTCATCTTCATGAAGTAGATCCATCTCTTGCAAGAGAAATCAACAATAAATTTTATATAATGTATAGATCCTTCGAGATACTTCATTGGCATAGGACTGCATACATAAAAATGGATTAAGTCTGAAAATCCTTGGATCTACTTTCAATACTTGGAAAAGGATTCTTAATATTATTTCCAATCACACATCTTTTACATAATCCTTCGTGTTATTCTTTCGAATCTGGAAAAATTGAAACCATTTTCTTTAAGGTTTGAAAATATTTATACTGAAGGTGAGCATATATTCTATGCTAAAGTTCACATGGATTAATATCATTATGTACAAGTGCTTGAGTAGATTGTTTCAAAATTATATACAATCTGCCTTCATGACCTCTAGTTATTCTTGCAAAATCAATACTAGATCCTTTGGGCCAAATAAGAACTTTGTTATCAACAAAAGCTACTCTAACCCCTTTATTTTCCAAGTACAAAATAGAAACCAAATTTTTCTTCAAACCCAGAAAATATAATATGATGTGGAGATCAAAACTATCATATAATTCTATAATGAATGTCTTTCCAATGCCTTTGGTTGTATAAATTTGGTTGTCTCCAAGCTCAACCTTTTTTGTTAATCTTATTTCCATTAGACTTGTGAGGATAACTTGATCTCCTGTCATGTGTCTTGAGGAACGACTATCTACTAGCTAAAAGTCTTCAATATTTTCAACAAAACCAGTAAGAGAAGAGAAATAGAAGAATTATATATTCCCTATATTTTCATTCTTTGGCCTCTTTTGAAGTTCTAAAAAATATGTTGCAGAGGCATGTTTCTTTCCATTTATCTTTATACAATTCAATATTTTAGGAAAAACGTGTTTGAAGTGACCTAACTTATGAAATTGATAGCATTGAACCTTTGACATGTCTCTTTTTCCTTAGGGAGCACATAATGTTTATTCTGATCTTCTTCCTTCATTTATTCTTCCTCCATTTCTTCCTTGAAAACTAAACTTCTTTCTTCCTTCACCTTTATTTAAATGTGCTACATATGCTTAATAATTTCCTTCATCATATGTAATATTCCTAAATGGGCAGCAGCAATTCAATCCACTAAAACCGCACTTTTTAGAAATATATGCAATAACAGTTAAATGCAGCCCATGAATCCATTCATTTATAATTTATAACATCCAAATACAAAAGGATATTTGAAAAAAATCATGGTAGCTTAGTTAAACAAGCCTCCCAAGCCATAATAGTCCAAAAATAATGCAAAAAGAGGGGTTGCAGCCATGAATTAAAGTTGGAAAACCCTGACAGTGTTATTTTATTACTCCTACAATAGCAGTAGATTGTACATCAAATATAGAGCTGACATGTGCGTAAAAATTTAGATCTATATTAGGTGCATGCACTATACAAGCTCCTCTATAGAACCCCCTTTGGCTTTTCAGCAAAAAACCAAGTACAAATTGTAGATCTGAGATTTAAGGCTGCAGATCTACTAAAATATTCAGATATGAAAGGTGGATCCAATCTAATATGAAAAATAATATTACCTCCTCCAATAGATCTCCAAAGTGAAGTGCAGATCACCAACACTCAGAAAATCACCTCTGAAATGGTGTGTTGAACCACCTTGCAGTTGCTCCTTCAGAAATTATGCAAATCTAGATTTATATTGCATTGTAGGGATCAAAATGTAGTTGGCCTGATGCCAAGATCTGTAAATGAGGCTCAATGCCTTCAATACTATCCTCCCAATGGATTAGAAACCTCCTCCACTGAAAATGAGCACTGAAATGGCCTAGATCTGAAGATCTAGTCTCCACATGCTGCAGCTTACTGAAACAACCAAACCTTCAACAGGATCTGTGTTGTCAAAGAAAGGTGAAGCTTGGCCTTAAGACAGATAGTGGACAATATGGTGCCAGAATCCTCCAAGAGCTCCTCAATGGAATAGGTGGGATTCCTGATTAGGAACACCCTGTGCTAAACATCACTCTATCTCAGCTAAATAGAAAGATAAATAAATATGTCTAAACAGACCATATATTCATAAAATCATAATCATAATCCAAACTCATATGGCTGCCATCCTCTTCCTTATAAACAATGTGAGCCTTCTCACCTTGGGTCCCACTCATTGGGGTTTCCACCTTCATGCAGTTAATCTCCCTCCAAAACTGCCTTGCCCCATCATCAATTCCACTCCTCCATAACAAAGTTGTTGGATTTGGTCAACCTTGACTTATTCTCCATGCAATGCCTCCTTCCATACTCAAGGTGGCTTTATTCTAACTATCTAGACTGATCCATATTCCCACTGGGTTATCTCCATTAATGTTTCACTTCCTCCATACTACCTTTGTTGACTTGGTCAAACTTGACCTTGTCCACATGAATTAGCCTTTGTTCACACATGAAGGTGTTTTATCTAGCTATGAATATGATCCCTTTTCCCATTAAGAGGGATTTTATTGCTGCTAAAAATATTTATGGGCCTCCCTACTCATTTATTCATCTAACTATATGTTAAGAGAAAAATTAATATTCCAATTAGCTGCATGCTAATTTAGGAATATTACATCATAGATTTAAATATTTCTTCTTGATATGAGCCTTGATTATTCTTGAGTGCAATTGACTCGTACTTCATCAAATTTTGGAGATTTTTTTCTAGCATATATTCCTGCTGCAAAGTGTCCCATGATTTAGGTTGACCATAAAGTTTTGTAGTTACTAAATTTTCCTTATCATAAATGACTTCATCAATTTCTTCTAACTGATTATTTAGTTAAGATAACATCATGAAATATGAGGTTATAGTATCATTCCTTTTCATTCTAACATCTTCAAGTTCATTCTTCAAACTCATGGATTAACCAATATTGTTGATAGTGAACAAACCGGTTAGGGCGTCATGCATCTTCTTTGAAGGTAAAAGACTTGAAAAATAGGGAATCAATTGATCCTTAATATAATCCACAATCATTCTCACAGTTGTGATATCATCCTTCTCAAACTTTACTTTCTCTTTATCTTTTTCTGGTTCAATGATATTTCCTTTTAAAATACCCAAGGGACCTTCCTTTCTAAGGAGAAGATTAATCCTTGTCTTCCAAGCCCTAAAGTTAGTGGCTACTTCTCATTTTTATTCTTCCTTCATGTGGGAACCCATATTCATAGAAAAGAAAATAGATTGTAGATCTAAGTTCTCAAGATTGATCTCTTCAAATAGTGAAATTTTTTTCAAGAATGATGTCAACATCATTTTTGTCACCAAAGCTCTAATACCATGTTGAATTTTCAAGTGCAATAGATACAAACAAAATATTTCTAAATTATTGGTAATTAATTTAAATGATATAGATCTTATTTTAACAATTACATCTTATCATTAAGCAATTGCACTTCAAAAATTCAACCATAAACCATAAAGGAAGTAAATATCATAACACACAAAAGAGAACACAATATTTTCCCTCGAAAAACCCACTAGGGGGGAAAGCGTAGAAACGTTTTTCTTAGAGAAATTATTCATTTCAAAAACATATACATATAATGTGGCTAGTCAACTATGAGATCAACAAGATATGGTCAAACATGGTCACCATCCCTCAGGTTAAGTAAAACCAAGTCAAAATTATGGCTTTCAAAATTCCATCTTTCTCATATTTTCGCAGAATCTCAGCCTGCCCAAAAGTTACCCCAAAATTTAGCTTGCCCAAAAAACTGGTGAGAAATTTCATTTGTGCAAAAAAATTCCCAAAAGAAGGTCACGCATGAAAAATATTTAGAGGGAGAGAGCTAGAGAGATATCTTTTTCCTTCTTCTTTTTGTCCTTTTTCTTCCTTTTTATTTTCTGGGATGCCTAGAACTTGTCTTCTTGTGCGATGGTCGAATGGTGCTCTCGTGGAGGAGTTTGAATTACTTTGTACAATTATATGCATGTCGAGAATGGGTGTGTCTCTTCACTGAACGGATTTGACTAGTGGGAGGGATGACTTGACTAACATGGAGCCAAAAATTTAAATTTCAAATTTCCAAATTTTTTCTTTTGAATCTGACATGAAGAACACATATTATACAAATTATTTTGAGGGCTAAACAATCAAAATTACATGAATAACATGATTTACAAATTATTTTTAAATTACAAAGAAAAAATATAATTATGAAGATTGGCCATATCTACAAAAACCCAAATAAATAATGCCTCCTAATTCATCATTACACCCCATAAAGTGTAGAGTAAATTAGTCATCCATGTTTGAAACCTAAAGTTTTGTGTATGCCCTCAATTTTTCACTATTCAATGCAAACCTTGTCAATAATCATCTTATAGATAGCCATTACCAATGAAATCACCAAATATAAAAGCCTCAAAACCATAAGCCTCTCACAGTAAGTTCCTAAGGTTTGTGTCAAATAATTTTCCAAAGTGTTAGAAAATTATATATTACAAAACAATGCAACCCATAAAATATGTGGAAACACAAACATAGAAAACATATAAAACCATAGAGACATAGATATACATGGTTCACCCAATTTGGCATACGTCCACCCCAAACAACCAATCCTTCCTATCTATTATCCAGCAAAATGAAGAGACACAACCTACAACAGATCCATTGTAATATCCTCTATTTTCTATCATAGTCTACTTTTCTATTTGTCACTCTAAGAATACACATATAATACTAAGTCGCAATACAATACCCTCATACATAATGAGAGGTTTCCTTCTAGGGAAAAAAAACCCTAAATTAAACTTAACTTATACCGTCAGATCATCTGCCTAATGAACAACCCGGATTGACTAGGAAATACAATAATTTTACAGGGAAATTTTACATTTGTTTTTAGCTTCGGGGGCAACCGCCCCCCCTAGAACCCCTAGGCAGCGTTTAAATGACGGGAGGCATTGCCGCCCCATTAAGAATAGGGGTCCAACGCGGTGATACATCTAAATAGAAAGATAATTATGCTCCACACCCAACACAAAGACCACAATGCAATACTACACCTTGTTATCACCTCCACTACTTGTTCTTCATATGTGAGGCAATATTTAATTTCATCCCTTTTAGAAATATTAAAGGGTTGTAATCATAACCTTATTAAGAATTCCTTGTAAGGCATGATCGTCATAGAATGAGCATAGAGTACCAAATATATTTGGGTGCTTACAACTACATTGCATAGAATAAAAGCATCATTTATATATACAATAAAATAATAATGGAGACCAAAAAGTGAAGGAAACAACCTGCATCATCCACAAGTTTTTAAATAAGGTTCTTTGGTTCATTAATATACAACCCAAAGAATGTAGGTGAATCGTGATAATATGCACCTTTTGTTCATCTATATCTTTGTAACCTTCATGTTGTAAAACGTCAAATTCTTATCTCTCTTAGTGAAAATTATGAATGAACCTATATATTTAAGTTTTTAAAGAAGTATTTTAAAATTTCTACGCTAAAAAAAAATTGTCCAAACTAAACACCAAGGTAATTTTTGAGTTGGAATAGTTAGCCTAAAAACTAATACAAAAATCTATACGACCTTGGTAACAAAAATCATGTCCGAATTACTTATCACAAAAAATTATACAAAAATCTAAGTGATCTTGGAAACAAAACTATATATTCAAATTAATTGACCCAAAAACACAAAAAAATCTAGGGAAAATTAATCCTTTCTCTTTATTGGGCTTCTTATTAGAGTGGGAAATGATACCTCAAAACCAATATCTTACTTCAGGAAGCTCCTTTCTTTCATAACTCAGCAAAAGTTAGATATTATTTATAGGAGTTTATTCTCTATCTACAACAATTTGCAAAATGGTATATTTGATTAACAACATTTGTATTTTTATTATCGATTAACTACTTATGATTGTTTTTTAGTTTTCTTCAAATAAGACGAAGATATCATTTAAAATTTTCTTTTGAATAGGATGAAAGTTTCTTTTCACCCTTATTAATAATCCATTTTTGAAAAGCTTCCTTATGATTCCTTATCTCTAAAGAGTCTCCACCTTTAAAAGTTATGTCCCTAATTATTAGTTCCTTTTAGATCCTTATAGACTATAAGAATCAAGGGTAAGCTTTAGTTATATCTAACTCTACACATATTATAATATTTATGAAAACACTTTTCTTTTGTAGAGTTAAATAATCCCATATAAGTTTACATAGAGAGATTTAGTTCCCTCTAAGTTCTCAAGTTAAGAGATCCCACTAACTTTGAAGAAAAGTTGAATTTAATTAAGTATGGTACAAGGTAGAGACTTAGATTGTTTCAAAATAATAGTTTATTTATACATAATTGTAAATTTATAAATTATTACAAAAATAAACAAATAAAATTTAAGAAGAAAAATCATGTCGTGATAAGATAAAGTTGCCAATTTATTTCTAGTATCTTGCCAACATAAGTAAATGATAAAAAATTAAATTTTAATATGTGATTCGAGTAAATTTTTCTAGCCTTTAAACCAAGAACTTTTACTTTATCTGATTTTTTAGAATTTCCTTTAATCAAAGCATTAATGAACATAAATGAACATCTGCATGATGTAAAGAAGAGGAACATAATAAGCATTAGCAACATCCGATATTGATAACGAAATTCATTTAGGAGGGACTATTTCTCTGGGCCTCAGTGTCAAGATGGTGTAGGTCACTGCATTTAGTGCTAGAAAGAGTGATGATATACATGGATGGTATTTTCTCTGTCATACAAGGAAAATTCCCTCACGCAAGAGTGGCTGGATCTCTCCGCGAGATGTTCCACTATAAGAAATCTCACTCTAAAAAAGGACTCCTGTCAATATGACAATAACTCACACATCATGACTATGAGCATCTCACCAGCATGGCAATAAGGGATATCAATCAAACATACATGTGAAAATGAGTATCCCACCAACATGACAGGAAATGGTCTCAAACATAACACAAATCCATGATAGAAAATACATCTTAGATAGAGAAGAAAATAAGATCCTACATTAAACATCAACAGGGATCTGTACAACACAATGCATCACATAGCAAAGAGACAAATAAGTACATTAAATCAACGCATCATATACTTCGCACTAAGGATGACTGAAGAATGGGTTGCTCTGCTACTAAATCTGGGTGCACCATCGCATTCCCTATGAAATTATGGTTAAAATGCATATAAATTTTAATACATTCTAAAAAATTTACCTACTTGAAATTCAAATATTCCCTTGGCACCAAACAGGAATCCGTCTCGAACTGTCTACCTGCATCTACACTAGTCTGGCCACTACCTCGAAATTCATGCCTACACTTATGCTTCCTTCGCCTAGGCGCATCTGAGAAAGATGGGCTAAATATAAATTCATGGGTGGAGTTAACCACCAACTGGTTGTTAGCGCAATGGTAAATTAAGGTGAACAGTTGAGGAGGGGTCAAGCTGTCAAATCCCGCCCCTCCTATTTAAAACAAAGTTTTGTTAAATTATATATGACACGTTTTCTTTTTAAGTATGTTGGGGGTCGGGCCTGCATTGGGCGGGGTGCTCAACCAACCATGTAATTTATGTCATATGGGTTGGCATATGTTTTAAAACATATGTTATATGTGTTAATACGGTTGTTATAATCGTGGGGTCCATTGTGTGGAGAGGTTTCCGCGTGGGCGAGGCCAGCACGCTCGGTCGCAGGTTCAACTCCCACTATCCTCATATATCATATATATAATATGTGGATATAATGTGTGGGTGGGGTGGTGGGGTTGGTGGTCTGCCAACCCCGTTTTTTAATTAATTTTTGGTTTTAAAAACAAATTGTTCCTTTTTGAAAATTCGTTAATTTGACCAAAGGAGTCGAATTAACGACCTCACAATTTTTCCTGAAATCTAGCCAGAGCTGGCCAAAATACGGTGGCCAAAAATGGTCAAAATTTCACCTTCCTTAACCTGCCCAATAATCCAATTCAACCCAAAACTTTTACGGCTCTAAATTTCTCATACAAGATCAGTTTGACGAACCATTTGCACCATTGTGATTAGGAGGACGAGATATTCAACCTGAACCTAGTTCGAGAGAAATCCAAAAACTTTGATTTTTGATATTCTATAAGCTCACTTTGTCCTGTGTGTGTCTGTAGAGCCACCTAGATCAATCCTCCCCACTGAGGAGCTTTTGGTCCTCCAAAATCATCAAAAAGAATCTACAACTGCTATGTACTATGTATGCACCACAAGTGTCCTCAAAAGGTCATCCTCCCATCTCCTTCACCTTTTTTCTTTGGAGCCTTAAGCGATGAAATGACACTTGCATCTTCTGCAAACCTGTAGTACAATCCCCTACAAATTACATGCTCAAATCATGACAAACTATGACCCAAACAACTCCCATACTTGCCACGAGTTTATAACATGTACTCAGTGGTCAATATTACATCAATTGGAAATCACATCCCAACTATTATTACAAGACCAAAAGCACCATTGTCACATTTCGAAGTGATGGAAAATACCTCATCACTTTTACATGAAAGAAATGCATTACAAAATTTATAAAACAAGGCCAAAACATCATTGTTTCTTAAACAAGTGATGGAAAAACACATCATCAATTTTATAGTTAAAAATGCAACATATCACAAGCTAACATATCTAGAAAAAACCCTCTTTAGCAAAGTGAATGGGCTATTCCCCTATGGGGAATTCACTTGTCGATTAGCTCTTTCGACTAGCTCATACACAGGCACTTTGTCTTTAAGGCGCTTCTCTGGATAGAGTATCCAACACGTGCCTCTTCGACGGCCACTTCGGTCACAATGGCTGCAAAAGCTATTTTTCCTTCAAACCTGCTTAACTGATGTATTTCCCTGTTGTGGAGAAGGCTTTCCATGCCTCATCCTCCTTTGTCCTGGCATCCTTTTCTGACACATAGAAAACACATGGTTATGTAAACCACAAAAATGACACATTTTTCGATGCCATGATTTACGACCATAATTATTAACATTCTTATAATCAAAATGCATTCTAGAATAATGAGACTTATTATACCTTCTATGGTGGTCTCTTGTGCGATCATGGTGATGAGAGCCTGCCTCAGCTCTTTTACTACAACAGGCACTACCATGGAACGATGGTGAAGTGTACCCATCATTTCTCTTCCCTTGAGATTTCAACAATGTTTGTTTCCCTTTGATGTCCTTTAAACATCCCTCTTCATTTCATCCCAAACCTACATAGCAAGGTCTTTGCACAACATCCAATGGTTTGGTTATGCCTTGGCCACGAACAGCAAGTCCTCCTCCTTTGTACCCCATACTAGTAAGGAGTCTCATGTCGGTTCCTATAATGGGGATCTCCACACTTCCAACATAAATGATATTAGGTGAAGATGAAACTGAAGAGAAATAAACACTATTTACCTCAACTATTGATTTTGAAACATGTTAAGAGGGCTTCTCTGAGCCTTCATTGTGCTTCACTTCCTCCAAGGCCTCTTTCGTGCCTTGTAGCTGAAGTTTCAATCGCTGCTTCTCCTTCTTCTCTTCCCCTAGGAGTGTCTTCAATGAATCAGGATCTGCTTGAAGACTTTAATTGTTGCGCTTCAATTCTTCCAATGCGTTTGTCGCGGCTTGCAATTGAAGTTGCAATCAATGTTTGTCCTCCTTTTCTTCATGTAGGAGTGTCTTCAATTCAGTGTTGTCTTCTTCTTGTTTTTCATAAGCTTCATACAACATTTTTGCTTTCTCGGACACCCTGAGCATAGTCTCGTACATGTCTTTGATATTCCCCATTTCTCAACTCAGCGAATGTTCAATGGTTCATGCCTGCAATCCAAATCAACAATAAAACCACTCTGATACCACTTGATCCGGCTAAATTTTGTTACCCTTTAAACCAAGACCTTTTACATCGGCTGATGTGTTATAATTGCATTTAATCAAAGTGTTAATGAACATAGATGAACATCTGCATGCTGTAAATAAGAGGAACATAGAAAGCATTAGCAACATATGATATTGATAACGAAGTTTGTCCAGGAGGGACTACGTCTCTGGGTCTCAGTGTCAAGATGGTGTAGGTCACTCCATTAAGTGCTGGAAAGAGTGATGATGTACATGGATGGTATTTTCTCTGTCGTAAAAGGAAAATTCCCTCACGCAAGGAGTGGCTGGATCTCTCCACGAGATGTTCCACTACAGGAACTCTCACTCTAAAAAAGGACTCATATTAGTATGACTATAACTCACACATCATGGAGCATCTTGCCATCATGGCAACAAGGGATCTCAATCAAAAATACACATGCCAATGAGTATCCTTCCAACATGACAACAAAGGGATCTCAAACATAATGCAAATCCATAATAAAAATTACATCTCACATCAAGAACAAAACAAGATCCCACATCAAACATTAATAGGGATCTGTACAACACAATGCATCTCATAGAAAAGAGACAAAGAATTACATGAAATCAATGCATCATATACCTCACATTGAATATGACTGAAGAATGGGTTGCTTCGTTGCTGAATCTAGGCGCACCATCGCGTTCCCTACGAAATTCTAGTTAAAATGCATATAAATTTTAAAACATTCTAAAAATTTTACCTCCTCAAGATTAAAATATTCCCTTGCCACAAAACAAGAATCTGTCTCGAACTGTGTGCCTGCATCTACACTAGTCTGGGCTCTACCTTGAAATTTTTGCCCACACTTTTGTTGCCTTCACATAGACGCATCTGGGAAAGACAAGTTTAACTGTAAATTTGTGGGCGGTGTTAACCATGAACTAGTTATCGCGCAACCGTAAATTGCTGAACGATTGGGGGGTTTGGGAAGGCCAATCTCGCCCTTCCTATTTAAAACACATTTTTGTTAAATTAAGGATGGTGCATCTTTTTTTTAAGTCTATTGGAGGTTAGTCCCGCGTTGGGCGGCCCGCCCAACCAACCACAACATTTATGTCATATGGGTAGGCATATGTTTTAAAACATATGGTATATATGGTAATATGGTTTTCATAATCGTGGGGTCCGTTGTGTGGAGGGGTTGTCGCATGGGTGGGGCAAGCATGGCCGACCACGGGTTCAAGTCCTACCAGCCTCATATATTATATATATAATATGCGATTAGAATGTGTGGGGGCTGCCACCCTCCTTTTTTAATTAATTTTTGGTTTTAAAAACAAATTGTGCATTTTTAAAAATTCGTTAATTTGACTGAAGGATTCAAATTAACGACCCCACAATTTTTCTTGGAATCTGGCTGGAGCTGGCCGGAATCCAATGGCTAGAAGAGTTTGAAATTGTGTCTTCCTTAACTTTCCTAATCATCCAAGTCAACCCAAAACTTTGATTGTCTCTAACTTTTAGATACGAGCTCCATTTGACGAACCGTTCACACTGTTGCGATTAGGACGATGAGATCTTCAATCTTAACCTAGTTTGAGGGCAATCCAAACACTTTTATTTTTGAGCTTCCATAAGCTCACTTTATCATGTGTGTGTCTCTGGAGCCACCTGGATCAATATGTCACAATAATAATAATAATTATTATTATTATTATATAATCTTTTACACTAACAAATATGTAAATATTCATTTATTAAATATATTAATTTTCTTTTAATTTTTTTATTTTTTTAATCTATTTCCAACTTCATCTTTTTTCACTTTATTCTTACTAGGCTCTGTAAATTGTTGAATAAGCTTTGTTAAAATTAAGTAGTAAGTTGGTATTCAATTTGTGGTGAAAAATACTCATAACATATTAAATCTACTATTTTCTACCATGGTTACTAAGTTGCCAACTTTTGTTAGAAGTAATAATTTGATATTCATTTCAAATCTATATAATTTATGAGTCTGGACAAAGATGGCCATAAAGCATTATAGGTTTCTACAAAAGAAAGACATCATTTTCCATCATTATCATACATATGCACTAATTTATTTCAAATGGACTCCTAACACAGAACTTCAATAAAGAACAATTAGAGGGATGATGAGGAAAAACTGCAATAAAGAACAATCAAAAGGATGATGAGGCAGAAGCATCTCATTTCTTGTAAATAGAAAAACTAAGACTCAATTTGATACAAGACTACAGGTTTTTGCAAAATAAAGACATCATTTTCCATCATTATCATACATATGCACTAATTTATTTCAAATGGACTCCTAACACAGAACTTCAATAAAGAACCATTAGAGGCATGATGAGGAAAAACTGCAATAAAGAACAATCAAAAGGATGATGAGGCAGAAGCATCTCATTTCTTGTAAATAGAATAACAAAGACTCAATTTGATGCAAGACTACAGGTTTCTGCAAAAGAAAGACATCATTTTCCATCATTATCATACATATGCACTAATTTATTTCAAATGGACTCCTAACACAGAACTTCAATAAAGAACAATTAGAGGGATGATGAGGAAAAACTACAATAAAGAACAATCAAAAGGACGCTGAGGCAGAAGCATCTCATTTCTTGTAAATAGAAAAACTAAGACTCAATTTGATGCAAGACTACAGGTTTCTGCAAAAGAAATACATCATTTTCCATCATTATCATACATATGCACTAATTTATTTCAAATGGACTCCTAACACAGAACTTCAATAAAGAACAATTAGAGGGATGATGAGGAAAAACTACAATAAAGAACAATCAAAAGGACGCTGAGGCAGAAGCATCTCATTTCTTGTAAATAGAAAAACTAAGACTCAATTTGATGCAAGACTACAGGTTTCTGCAAAAGAAAGACATAATTTTCCATCATTATCATACATATGCACTAATTTATTTCAAGTGGACTCCTAACACAAAACTTCAATAAAGAACAATTAGAGGGATGATGAGGAAAAACTGCAATAAAGAACAATCAAAAGGATGATGAGGCAGAAGCATCTCATTTCTTGTAAATAGAAAAACTAAGACTCAATTTGATGCAAGACTACAGGTTTCTGCAAAACAAAGACACCATTTTCCATCATTATCATACATATACACTAATTTATTTCAAATGGACTCCTAACACAGAACTTCAATAAAGAACAATTAGAGGGATGATGAGGAAAAACTGCAATAAAGAACAATCAAAAGGATGGTGAGGCAGAAGCATCTCATTTCTTGTAAATAGAAAAACTAAGACTCAATTTGATGCAAGACTACAGGTTTCTGCAGAAGAAAGACATCATTTTACATCATTATCATACATATGCACTAATTTATTTCAAATGGACTCCTAACACAGAACTTCAATAAAGAACAATTACAGAGATGATGAGGAAAAACTGCAATAAAGAACAATCAAAAGGATGATGAGGCAGAAGCATCTCATTTCTTGTAAATAGAAAAACTAAGACTCAATTTGATGCAAGACTAAATTTGAGTGTTTTTTTTTTTTTTTTTAATACGACTATACAATTCTTGTGATAACTACTACCATGGTGTCTTTCTCGGCTAAGGAATTTTTTAGAAATGTATTAAAATTTTGTTTATTTTTACATATGTAATTAAATTGATAATATTTATAAAAATTTATTAATTTTAATATTTTAATATTCCTCTACATTTTATTAAACTTGTAATACAATAGATAAACATAAAATTTAAATTCTTATAAAAGACCCGATCCACCGTTATAAGCTTAATAAAAAATGCATAAATACATTTGCAAAATAAGATATTATATTACATATCTTTGTTTCACATCAATAATGTATTTAACAAGTATTGGAATCGTAAATAGAGGCATAAACTTCATAATTTCAAAGTACATATCAATGAAATTTAGATGGATAAGTGTTCAACTATTTTTATCAACGAATGCCCGCTATAAATCGCATCAGATTTAGGTCATTAATGGGGCCACGCTCGGCCTCAATCACTTATGAGGAATCCGAGCAGCACGCCTCGGAAGCTGGACAGCAATGAAGTTATATTTGCCCGCCGATATCACGAGATTTGATAAGCCTGAGATAGTCATAAGATTCCCTCGAAATGAGAAAGTCCGTTAACTAGAAAGAACCAATTCACACTAAGATATATTTCCTCGCCGATATGAAATTAGATGGATCTGACATAGTAGATAGTTATAAGATTCCTTCAATAGTTATAAGATACAATTCAAATTAGAAAGTTTGTTATATGTTATGAATCCCAACGATAAACAACGAATCATGTCAACTATAAACAGTGATAAACGATATATTATAATATTGTAACAGCTGCATCCTTAACCTGATTGCAGATTCATGTCATCCGATAATAGACGTTTGAGATAGTTATAAGATTTCATGCAATATTCACTTCTGACATTATACAATTGAAATTAGAAAGTTTGTTGTACTTCTTTTTAATTTCAATAATAAACCATGATTTTATTATAATTATATTTAGATATGTAATAATAAATAATGATTTTTATTATAATTATATTTAGATATGTATGGCTTAATTTTTGAAAGAAATATATAGATTAACCAGATAAAAATTGATAATGCAGAAATTTGAATGAAGCATGGCTCGCACCAGGGTTGTGCAATTTTTCCATTTATCATGATTGACAAGAGGAAGTTAGAGCTGACTTTTTATCTTAAAAGAATGCATCATTTCCAAAGTTTCCGAGGGTGGTACAAGTATTAGATCTACTATTACCATGGTTATAATAGCATATTAATATATAAGAAAATATATTATAAGTTACAATTTTTTCTCAGAGGTTTGGTCTAATTATTATAAAATAAAGTTTTTCAGGGTAATGAATTCATATATATAGTCAAAATATATTTTAAATAATAACAAAGCATGATTCCACTAAAAATTGTTCCGCACTCTTCTAGCCAAAAACTCTAAAACATCATAGTTAGAAAAAAATTATTTTATTCCTATATTGTTAAGCTGCCTAACTTATTTGTATTTCATATTTCTAGAATATTTTGGAATCCAAGAAAGCAACTAGGTCAATTGTTTGGCATTGCTGCAGTCCATTAATTCCTAAGGTAATTTTGAAATCTTCTATGGAGATATGAGTTTGTTACACATTTAAATATTTGGATAAGCTAAATCTACAATTAGATTAAAAATGCACAAATTGCAATATTAGGAAGCCATAGTCTACTTATTATAGGTTTTTAAGACTTTTGAGACACTTTTTTAAGGTTGTGAAGAATTCACAACTCAAACTTGTGATTCCAACAAATCCATACTAAAATTTAAACAAATTCTATGTCAAAAAAAATTATAAACTTATAAAAACAAACTAAAATAAAATGAACGATTAATTTTAAACAAATATAATAAAACATTTTAATTTAATATATATATATATATAACATAGCTGTTAACCTTGTTTCATAGGAATGGGATACTACAATCTACTACCTACATAAACTTTCTAATGGAATGCCTCAATCCACCACCTACAGAACCTCATACACAAAGATATTCTTATGTAGATTACAAATTCTACTTATATAACTATTATAAATCAAATGTCCAAGAAGTAAAGTCAAATATAATTAATTATGACCATGAGGTATAAATATGAAGGCACTTTTGCCCTCCACTATAATCGACAGCTCTGTCTTGATGTCTTTGAATCATATGCCTTTCAGTCCCATGTTAGGCAGACATCTGAATCTAATCTGTCCATTTAGCTGATACGTTAGCATATGACTGAATTAAGCTTTATTAGCATCTCGTTTTCTCTCTCTGATTCTCCCGACATCACATGTGAATGGCTGAGAGTACCATTATTAATTTTTCTATAATGGTCAATTATTTGTATTAAAGATAGGGATGGACGATATTTCAATAATATGTCTTTTATTATCCTTCAATTAGCTGGAAACCACTTGGGTATTTTCGATGTTCTATAAAATTTCAATATATTTCTCCAACTATTTTGGCGTAGAATTTATTAGACCAGCATGATATTATCTATATATATGGATTTAATTTCGATGGTTTATAAACCCTTATGTATTTGGCCTTCATTTCGATGGTTTATATATTTCATATATATATATATATTTTTAAACTAATTTGGATCATATTTTATACTATCCATGCTTTTCTCTAAATTTATAGATTTAATTTTGATAGTTTATAAGCTTCCAATATCTTTTAAAACTATTTTGGAGTATCTTTATCATAAAAAGTTATATTGTTTTTAACAATAATAGTTTTTATTTATTATAATAATAAATATAAAACATAGATCGACTATGAAATGAGATATTTATATCCATATATATGAACATTATATTGTTAGGTCATGCAAATGTTATAGCTCAAAATTATACATGAAACAAGACACCTCATAAGGATATGATGTGTCGACTGACATAGAAACCAACAACTTGGAGGCCATTAAGGACGAGAATATCCTTGGGTATGAATATATGCTGTATGGTGTTGTTACATGCCATTGAGGACGAGATTATCCTTCGGTATAAAAATATGGTGTTGTTATATATTATACATTATGGTTGGTTTAATTACCTATTATATTTTATGGTTTTGATTGTTGTTATCGCCATATATTTTATGGTTTTGATTGTTCAATAGTGTCTATTACCACCATTTACTTAAGTATTTGGAATTACCAATCTGAAATAAATAGATATTTGTCATAATTTATTGTGAAGCTATTTGTCATAATTGATTGTGAAGAGATATGGATGGTTGCTAATGTAGTGATATGGATTTTTTTTTAGTGTGGGTACAAGTTTTTTTCACAAATTTAGTAATTGTTATTTAAATATTAAAGATATAACACATATTTTTTTTATTTTAATAAAAAGATGAAAAATGGTTTAAAATAGGTTTTAGCAACAATTTTGTTAATGTAAACATAGTTTGTTGGAAATATTGGGATACATTGTTCAAATGCTTAGAGAGGGTAAATCATTATTTCACTTTAATTAGTTAATTTTAATCTTCATATCATTAAATAACATTAGCATTAGATCATAACATAAATTATCATCACATCACATGAAAAATTAACAACACCATTCAACAATGCACAACATCAAAGATAGTACAAGGAAGATTTTAGGTGGAAACCCTTCCAAGAGAAAAAAAACCAAGCACTTATTAATATATGTCTTCAAAGGTTTACATCAATAGGAAGCTCTAGCTTCCAGAATTCTTCAGTTACAACTAGAAGAAAGCTCCAACCTTTTGATTTATTAGCTCCACCTAAAAGGACGCTTCAACGACCTCGTTTACAAACTCCAACTAGAAGGACGATCTAATGCCCTTTTTTACCAACTCCAACTTGAAGGCCACTCCAACAACCTTGCTTTCTCAGCTCCAATTGAAAGGGTGATCAAACTCCTTGCACAAGATCCAACATTCCCCAACAACACCCTATCACCCTGAAGTTTTTTGAAGCTCCAACATGAAGGAAACTCCAATTCTGCGTTGTACCAACTTGTCATCGTGCTCATCAAACCACGTCTTGCCCTAAAATATCTGACTTTTAGTTAACCACAATGGACCATGTTTCACAATTTTCAGACTGGAACCACTTGTGCTCAATAAAAAAATAAATAATGTAAAATCAAACTATTGATTTTTTTGATATTCAATACTAACACAAGGTCGTTAGCAACAACAACAACTTCTTTTACTCAAACGATCAAACCTTAGCTCAACTCAAAATTCTTCTACACAAACGATCAAACCTCAGCTCAACTCAACATCACATTCCAGCATAAAGGATTTTGTCAAATACATACTCAAAAACTATATGTCAGTGTCAAAACCTAGCAATAGGTTTCAACATCACCTCAACTTCCCATACAATCAAGCTCAACCCTAATCTCTCTTATAAAACTCCAAACCTATCAACATATGAAAACCTAGCGACTTCTTGACAATAATCATATTAGTAGTGATAGGATCCACAAGAGGTTGGATATCTCATCAACACTCATATGTGTTATGGCATCAGTATTTCTCAGCATGTCACTTTTCAGAACTATTTCTTATGAAATTCTTGTGTTAACAACAACTAAAAGTACTCTATTTCATGCATACTCTGTCTAAACCCTTACAATATTAATTTTTTTCAACAAAATTCCCATACAAAATGAAACATTTCTTAAAAACCCTAGCATCAATGGCATAATACTATTTCTCTACATCCTCTACATTAAATGAATATTACATACATCCTTGCTTCCCATGACACAAACAATGCCAAACTATAATAATAATAAAAATCCAACTCTTCTCATAAAAATAGTATAACTTAAACATACGTCTTACATGCAAATCATTGTAAGATACCCAAGTAATAGTGATGATATAGAACTTGCACCTCAGCCATACATATTGCCTATACAAATATATTTTCACGGTTATTTCTTAAGTAAATTTAGTGATGAAATATATGTTATGTGTTTTTCTTCATATTTTTGTTAGATGAGATTATAAGCATTGTAATGGCTTTGTTTCATATTCTCAATCAAATCTTCATAAAAAGTTAACCTAGTCAATTAACATATTATATACCTGAAGTGTGCCACAAACAACCTCAAGATGCCTTCAATTCTAGTAAGGATATGCTTGAGGGTGTGTTCTTGGACCACTAATATAGCTTTTGTTTGCTATCAATATAGTTCCTTTGATTGTTTTTGGTTTCCTTAATACAATTGTTGATGAAACCCTCTTCTATTGTCTTCAATCATTTATAATATATGTATTTTATGCTCTCAAGTGAGCGAAAGAATAATCAAGGTTACACGAATATTGTGGAAAATATGTTATAATACATTTAAGGCCTTAAAAGACTCTTAGAAGAAATCCCTGTGTACTCTAACAATAAATCAATGCTCCATAGGATCATATTTTATATTACTTATCCACAAGTGAATATTAGGCTTCAGGTGAATGTGCGAAACATAAATGCAACCGCCTTCAAAAACACGATTTAGATTCCACAAGCCAAGATTTGCAATAATAGGAGTCCTAGGTATGGCGGATATCTATTATATAATAATAAGCCCGACGTATGTCACAAGAAATCCTCTCATATCTGCATCAAGAATTGTCAAACACACACCACTGATGATCTTAGATGTTTCATAGGAGAGAAATTAACTATTAATAAAGCTCGGTTTAGGTTACTAAAAAAAGCAGTCCAAAATTTTCCACGAGGAGAGCCCTAAAGTCTGCAAAATAATACGTGCAATGCCTCCAAAATTTATGCGCAGATTTGTAATCAAAACATAGAGGGCCAGACTCTAGTTTTCAGATATTCATAAGACAATAACTTTAATCCAAAGCTTAGATATCAAAAGGATCACTGAGAAGAATTTGACAAACTCAGGCTTGATGGCTCTACAATAGGTGCGCAAAACTATGTGAATATGCCACTAATATTTTCTTCAGTTTGATGGCCGAAATAAGGCCTAAGAACCTATGCTTATGTGATAGGATTTTGGACTTAGGTATGTGTAAATAGGCTACATAATATTGATTCAAAACGTCCACATGATATTCAATGATTTGCACATAGATTATTCCAAAGTTCTGCCACAATTTTTAGCTCGAACTTGCCCTTCCACAGTGGGCTGAAAAACTCAGAAAACTCTGCCTCATTAAACCCACGAAATTCATTAGAAAACTCTTCCTCGTTGGCCACATATGCTCCATAGAAAGACGAATGATCTCATAGTATCCTTAATGCCCCAACTAATAACCATGACCAAAAGTTGAACTTTAAATTCCCAAACAGAAATCTCTAAACGTTAACCTACTCCTTAAGATATTTGATACTAGGACACAGAGATCATGAGGAATAGCCATGTAAGAATGATGTGGAGGAGACGAGCACCATATATATAAAATAAACGAGGTGGATTTAGGGAGGGTGGACATGGCCTAATAGAAAAAGGGTCTACCTTTCAAAAATTTGAAATTAAGAATTTGGAGCCAAAACCAATTACCATTAAGGTCGACTTAATCTCCTTTGCAAGTAGAATTAGTTTCAAATATTTAATTTATTTCTTCACCAATAAACCTTCTTTATTAGCTTATTCTCGACAGGAAGATTTTTATTTTCGAAGTTGATAGGACCTTTGTGATTTAATCAATTTTTTCTTCAATATTAAGCCAAACATTTAGTTTCCTCCATTATTTTTTAAGGAACCTTCACCATGCTCTCTAAACACAACCTTTGAACGAACATATCTCCTCAATCATGAGGAGTTATTGGTATGCCACATATTGTTGAAGTGTTTTGGTGGTTTGATTTCAATTGTTACGTTGGAATAGTAATAACTCATATCTCCTCCATTGTGAGGAGTTATGAGGTATGCTACATATTGTTGAAGGGGTTTGGTTGTTTGAGTGAAATTGTTACTTTGTAATAATAGCTCATAAAGTAGTAATGAAGCCATGATTCTATGAGCTTGGTTTTTTATTAGTTGTATTGTTGTCTACAAAATATTCGTTTAGTTGCTATAATGGATATTATGTATGTTTCATGAAGTTTTAATTGAACAAAAAATACTTAGCTAAATCTAGAAGTCTTAATGGTGGGATTATATGGTATTGAGTAAATCGTAATCATCGAGAGGTTGTAATGTAAATCTCAAGAAAGTTGTAAAATGTTAATAGGATTTTAAATCCTTGATTGTGTCATAATGATGAATGGTGGCATTGTACAAATATAAAATGCATTATTTCCATATCCTCAAACAATTGAGTTTACCGAGTGATGCTAAAATTGTAGGATTGTGTTTTTTTAGAAGGGATTTATACCTTATTAAGGTGTAATGTTGGGGCATAGTGATTAAAAAAATCATTAAAACTAAAAGGTATATGGACACATAAAAAGAGGCGTGGCATCTTCAATTATGAACTCAAGTGAATCCAACAATATTTGGTGGAATTTTCAGTGAAATTTGGCAATGAACATTTGACATTTTACATATTTTTTAAATTGAATTCCTCGAAACTCATATACACATTGTGAATTTTAGCATAAAAAAAATTGATTTGGAGGGAATACTGTTGTATTTCTAACACTATATTTTTTTTTAATATTAGTCTCCCTTTATGTGTCAAATTTGCATTTAACTAAAATTCCTAGTAAATTTTGGAAAAAGTTAACAGGTGAACTTTGTTCCCCGATATTTAACTCAATTTTAATATACATAACCATTATCTACACAAAATGTAGTAGTGAATTGGTTCTTTTGGTAGAATCTAAATATTTTATTGTTTTCAAAGCTAAGAAGACGGTATTTAAATCATATTTTATACACCTTTATATTCCCAACATTTTATTTTCTCATATCTACTTAAAATGGAAAGCGAAAAAATACCCTTATTAAGAGGAAACATACATGGAGAGTGTGAATTCATTTTATAATTTTTTTCTTTTGTAACCTTCATGCCATTTATTTATACATAAATTCATTCATGGTTATGGACTAAATCATTTAAGTTTTAGAAGAAAATAAATTAAAGTATAACACATAATTAAAACCATAAAAGACATGGAATTCGATAAAGTATTCATTAGTTAATATATTAACATGACTCTACCACTTGACATGATAAAGATAAAGGGGCCTCATTCTCTAGAAACTGAATTCGCAAAAAATATTTTAGAACAAGCCTAGGATTTCATGTATTGAAACCATCAAACCAACTATATAGCTTTATCAATAGTAATTATAAAGCTTATCCATAGATTGATTGAAAATTTCAAAATCCCTTGATTAAGTTTTATCAAACCTTCAATCATGGTCTTGTTCGCTTAAATTTGTATTCTAAATTAAGGTTGTATGAAAAAATTATTAAAAACATACCTCTATCAAGGTGTTTTTATAATTTAAAAGGAAAAACAACTGTTAACAAGTTTTCACTTTAAACATTATAACAAAAAAACACATTTTGATGACTTCTAACTCACATGATTTTTTTGTCATTATGAAAAAAAAAAAAAAATTATGCGGAATTTATGATTGCGGACAAAAGTAATTTCCCTAGACCTAGTGGACTGGGGTACAAGAACAAAAGACAAGTAATATAGAGTTTTTTATTAGAGAATTTGAAGAACGAGAAAGAAGCCTTCTTGGAATCCGTCACAAGCTTTGCTTTCCTCTTTTCTTGTGAACTTTGGTTGTATCTCCAAATGCTATAGTTAGAAACTACACATATAAGAAAACTAAACCAAGGATCTACAACATCTATGTATCATGATTAAATTACTCTATTCAATGAATCAACAAGGTATTGAAATACATGAAGATAAACATAATACAACACATATCGGAAAACAGGATACGCTTTGTGTTAATATAAATAGGAAAGAGTTTACAACCAAGAATAGTAGTTGATCTTGTAAGTATCTCCCCAAGTTGACTTGTCATTCCTTGTCACGAAGCACACCTCAATGCCACCCTAATTTATGAAGATGATGTCTCCTTCTAGTTCAAGGAAGCAACATGAGTGAATAATCAATCTCCAAAAGCCAACCTTGATACTATCAATGGATGTAGATTTATAAGAGAGTGTAACATCCCTCATGAAAATTTCATGTAATAAAAGTTAATGAAGGAAAAATAATATGCATGGTTGATGGGACACTTATTCAAAGCTAAATGTTGGGAAAAACATCCTAGTTGTTGTTAATTTTTGCTATTATGGATAAAGGAAATTTGAAGAGGCAAAGGCTAAGGCTTTGGAAAGAAAAAATGGTTTTTTTGGAATATTTATTTATTAAAATAATGGAAATTAGGAGAAAGGGAGGGGAAAAGCTGTGGGTTGCATGTGAGGAGGAGAATGAAGGAAAATAATGGAAAATGAAGAAAATTGAGGCCTCATCAATAAAAAGGCTCATGAGTATCAGTGGGAAAGCTTTTGATCAAACCTTTTGTTAGTTAATTTTTGGAGCTCTCTCATTATTTTATCTCTATCTCTCTCACTTTTGGACACTTATATTTTCTTGGAGAAATTTGGCATTGGATTAGGAAAGGAAAAGAAGGCAAGAGGAGGGAAGTAGCAAGTAAGGAAGAGTAGGATAAATAAAATACAATTGGATTATTTTTTAGGTATTAATTTGCATGTGTGATTTCCTTGCTAGATTTTGCATGCATGATATTGCATGTGGTTCTTTTCTATCATGGCATGGGTTTTTCTCAGTGTGAAATTGTTTTCATTCTAGCCTTGTCATTACCAGCTAGCCTTGACGAGATGGTTTCCCATGCTTTGGTTGAGCTGGATTGTTGAATGGATTTGAATTTGAGGGAGGTGGATCTTTGAAATGACCAACACATGGCCTAGTGATCCCTGAACCAAAATGTGGATCCCAGTAAATCAATTGGCCTAGTAACCCATGAACCAAGCTATGGGTTATGTTAAATCGAGGATTATGTGCCTCGGTGGGCCTAGGAATCCTTGTCTATGAATGGTGGGATATACGATAAATCCAAGAGGTGGATTTCTCTCCGTTAGGCCTAGTATTCTTGGGATGGGATGTAAGGTAAATAATTGAGAATGGGTCTCGATTCAGGGTCTAGTGATCCGTAGATCGGACTGTGGATTATGGTAAATCTTGAGAGACTAGGAGGCAGTAAAATTCCTCACGGTATAGGTGGAGAAATATGGTAGCTTCCATGCTTGTTTGGTTCTTTTTGGTTGGTTATGAGTCTCACATTCATGCTTATAATACGGCATGGGGTTGATTGGACGAAGAGAGATTTGGATCAGCCAATATATGGTTCAGGTGAACATGGTTATCCCGTCCCTGGTTGGTTGTTAAATTCATTAATCAGAAGTTCATTTCCTAGGCATTTATATGTAAATGTATGGGTTTATATGTGGATCCTATGGTTTATATTGTTATTATGTTAGTTATGATCATGTATTCTAAACAGTGATGAAGTATGGTTCTCTATTGGATATGTGTTATATTATTTCCACAATTAGACGCACATGTGGGGGGGTCATAGGGGCAGTGACAACCCCCCCTATATGTTGCGTCGAGCACAGCAGGGGGGTCACAAGGGGAGTGGTAGCCACCCCTATTCAAGGTTCAGGGTAGCACTCCGGGAAAAAAATTTTGGAACCTATTTTTTGGTGGGCAGACCCGCCCAATTTTTTGAGCATGGGTTTGCACATGGTTTTGAGGCATGATGGTTTTTGGCCCCTAGTATTTTGTAGATCCGGTCAAGTGAACTATGGTTATGTTCTAATCCATGGTTAATGTATTGGGGTTTATTAATTCTTTGGCATGTATATATATGTGTTGTAACACTAAAAGGAATATAATGAAAAATCAAGTTGGTAGTCTCGATTTGGGATCCAGGGGAAAATCTCTGTGTATACCGATTTTATGTTTTATGCTCTCGCTATTGTTTATTATCTGTTTTTAATATTTTTTTGAAAATAATTTCTATACAGGGTTAAAGCCTACATTTGGTATCAGAGTTGTTTCATCTTCAAGGGGATGCCTATGCTACTGAGGGGTTTTTTACTCGGGCTTGTGGTAGACCTTGTTCAGTGGGAGATCTGCGGGATCGATTCTTGCAGTGAAAGAAGATGGCAAGCAGTGGAAAGATAGAGATCGAGAAATTTAATGGTCAGAGTTTTGAGTTGTGGAAGCTCAAGATGGAGGATCTGCTGGTGGATAAAGATCAGTGGATCGAGGTAGATCTAGGTACTAAACCAACAAAATTTCAGATGAAGACTGGAAGAAGTTGGATCAGAAGGCAAAGAGCACAATATGGTTGTATGTCTTAGATTCAGTATTGTTGAATTTATCTGGGGAAGCTACGATGAAGACTTTGTGGGACAATATAGGGTTTTTGTACCAATCTAAGTCTCTAGTGAATAAATTGTTCCTGCAAAAAAAATTTTATAACCTAAGAATGAAGGATGGAGACTCGATGACATAGCATCTGAATGCTTTCAATATTGTGGTAAGTCAGTTTTTATCTATTCATATTAAAAGCTTAGATGAAGATAAGTGCATTAGTTTTTTGTGTTCTCTACCAGATTCGTAGGACATTCTGGTTATTGCAATAGGTAGCAATACAACTACCTTGAATTTTGATGACATTCTCAGAGCCTTGCTGTCATAGGAAATGAGATGGAGAAATATGGAGGGCCAAAATAGTAAATGTACGAGGAAGGTCCCAAAACATAAACAAGAATAAGGTTTCGAGTGGAGATCTAAATGTAGAGGGAGATCTAAATCTCCAGGAAATTTTGTAAAGGTGTGTTGGAAATGCAGAGAGGAAGGGCACTGCAAAAAGGAATGCATATCTAAAGCTCCTGAGAAAGGAAAGGGATATGATGATTCTCCTTCTGCAAAGAAAAAAACCACCTCGTATGAAGGTGGGGATGTTTATTTGGCTTCTTCTTCAAATACACATGTAGATCATGAGGCATGGTTGATTGACTCATGTGCATCCTTTCACTTCACTCCCCATAGGGAGCGCTTCTGTGAGTATGAGAAGTATGATGGTGGGATTTATTCTTAGGGGATGATAGGAAGGCCAAAATCGTCGGACGTGGAAAATTCAAGCTAAAGCTGCAAGGTGGAAAGATTAGAATGCTTCCTAGTGTTTTGCGTATTCATGCATTGGAAAGAAATCTTATTTCTGTAAGCAAGATGGATGATGCAGGTGTAAAAATAGTGTTCAAGAAAGATACGAGCAAGATGGTTCGAGGAGCACTGGTATTAATACGAGGAGTTTGGATTGGAGCTCTGTACAAGCTTTAAGGTAGCATTGTTATTGATGGGTACAACAGTTATATGGTTCCTAAAAGTGGAAGGAAAGCCTATCACTCTCTGGAGAAAAGACCATGCTATGGCATCAAAGGATTGAACATATTGGAGAGAAGGGCCTTCTGATACTGCATGGAAATGGTCTGGTATAAGGTATGTCTAAATTCTTTCTGGATTTAGATTTATGTGAACATTGTGTATATGGGAAGCAGAATCGAGTGAGTTTTCCTTCTGGTGCTAAGAGGGCGAACAAAATATTAGAGCTTGTGCATAGTGATGTGTTTGGACCTATGTCGGTTCCATCATTGGGAAATTCTATGTATTATGTTTCATTCATAGATTAATTCTCAAGGAATACGTGGATATATTTCTTGAGGAATAAATCTGAAGTCTTCGATAGATTTAAATAATTTAAGGCTCTGGTGGAAAACCAGACAGAGAAGAATATAAAGGTGTTGAGGACAGATAATGGTGGAGATTTTTGCAAGAAGGAATTTGAATAATTATGTAAGAAGTGTGGTATAGCATGGAAGAAGACTAATCCATACACACCTCAACGAAATGGAGTTGTAGAAAAAATGAATAGAATGCTAATGGAAAAGCAAAAAATTATGCTCAGTGGTACTAGGTTAGGACAAGAATTATGGGTAGAAGCAATGGAGACTACATGTTACCTGGTTAATAAATCACCTTCATCAGCGTTGGAGGATAAGACTCCACATGAGGTATGGAATAGTAAGAAACCCTCCCTTTCACATCTTAGGGTATTTGGATTTGATGTGTATGTACATGTTCCAAAGGTGAAAAGGACTAAGTTGGATAATAAATCAGAAAGGTGCATATTTATTGGTTATAAGGATGGTTTAAAAGGTTACAAGCTTTGGAACCCAGAAACAAGGAATTTTGTGTACATTCGAGATGTTGTGTTTAGAGAGGTGAAAGATGTTGTTAAACATGAAGTCCTACCAAAGTAACCTGATAAGATAGAGTTTGATCTAAAGGAGGATGACTCAGACTCTACAACAGAGGAAGATTAAGAAGAGGAAGAGCCACAAACTCCAGCTGTGAGAAGATCAGTTTGGGAAAGGAGGCAACCAGAAAGGTATAGTCCATCTGCTTTCTGTTCAAATTATTCTTTAACTATAACTGATGATGATCCCAGAACTATCAGGGAGGTAGTGGATTTAGAGGATGGAAAACTCTCGAAGGAGGCCATGGTTGATGAAATAGCATCCTTGCACAAAAAAGAGGCATGGGATCTGGTGGAGTTGTCGACTGGAAGGAATACCATCAGTAGTACGTGGGTGTTTAAGAAGAAGATGAATGTAGAAGAGAAGGTGAAGAAATACAAAGCTCGATTGGTAGAAGGTCTAACGAGAACAATAGAAGAATCAATCAGGTGTCGGGAATTGATTTTGGTGATATTTTTTCTCCTCTTGCCAAGGATACTTCTATTAGATTACTTCTATCTATTGTTATTGCATTTGATTTTGAGATAGAACAGATGGATGTGAAGACAACATATCTTCATGAGGATCTGGAAGAGGAGATCTACATGAAACAACCTGAAGGCTTTGAGGTGAAGGGTAAGAAAGAACTGGTATGCAGATTAAAAAATTCTCTGTATGGGTTAAAACAATCACCAAGGATGTGGTATCAGAAATTTGAAACCTATATACAGGGAATTGGCTTCACCAGAAGAAAAGAATATCACTCTGTGTATTTTATACTAATTGGTGACAGTGTTATTTATTTGGTATTGTATGTGGATGATATGTTGTTGATTGGAAATGAAAAAGAAATTGTCCAGGATTTGAAGGCCCATTTTTTCTCCAAATTCAACATGAAGGATATTGCTGTTGCAAACTATATTTTGCGCATGGAAATAAAGAGAGATTAGGAAAGGAGGAAGATCTGGTTAAACTAGAGGAAGTATGTTGAGACAATATTCCAGAGGTTCAATATGTAGGATAGTAAACCGGTGAAGTTTCCTATTCCTATAGGTGTAAATCTATTTATTGAATAGCGTCCCAAGGCATAAGAAGAGGAGGAGGATATGTCTCGTGTTCCATATGCAAGTGAAGTGGGTTGCCTGATGTATGCATTCGTCTATAATAGACCATACATTTCACATGGAGAGGGAGTATTGAGCAGGTTTATGTCAAAACCAGGGAAGGAGCATTGGACAACGGTGAAGTGGGTTTTCAGATATTTGTGTGGCACTAGTGATTATGGTTTGTGCTACCAGGGAAGACTAGGACTGGATAGAGTTTTGGACATCCGTGGTTTTGTTGATGTAGACTGGGCTAGATATCTAGGCAAAATAATATCTACAAGTGGGTATGTGTTTAGCCTATTTCGAGGTACAGTCAGTTGGATGAGTAAAAGACAGTCTGTAGTGTCTCTTTCAACTATAGAGGTAGAATACATGGCAACCACTCATGCAAGAAAGGAAGCAGTTTGGTTACAGAGATTGTGCTCAAGTATGGGGTTGGTGCAACGAGCTATAAGGATAGACTGTGATAGCCAAAGTGCAATTTTCTTGGCTAAGAATGCTACTTATCATTCAAAGACAAAGCACATTGATGTTCAATATCACTTTGTGAGAGATATGGTTGTGGATAAAAGGGTGTTGCTGGTAAAGGTGTACACTTTGAAGAATGTTGCAAATGAATTGAAGAATCATGTGATCACTCATAAGTTCTCTTGGTGTAGAGAAACAATGGGTGTTTCAGAGCTGGACTAATTACTAAGTTCTCTTGTGGCCCCTTGCGGAAATAATACAAGAAGTGGGAGAATGTTCAGCATGTGTTATATTCTTTCCATGATGAGTTGCACATGTGAGGGGGTTACAAGGGAGGTGATAGAACTCCTTGTACATTGTGTTGGGCACAGTATGGGGGTCATAGGGGGGGTGGTAGCCCCTCATGTTTGGGGTCCAGAGCAATGCCCTGGGAAAATTTTTTGGACCCTATTTTTCGATCAGCGGACCCCCCCGTGGTTTTTTGCATGGGTTTGCACATGGTTTTGGGCCATGATGGTTTTCTGCCCTTGGTATTTCGTAGATCCGGTCAAGGGAACTATGGTTATGTTATAATCTAGGGTTAATGGATTGGGGTTTAAGAATGCTTCGGTATGTATGTATATATGTGTTGTAACACTAAAATGAATATAATGAAAAATCAAGCTAGTTGTCCCGATTAGGGATCCAGGGGAAAATCTCTACTTATACCTGTTTTATTTTTTATTCTCTCGCTATTGTTTATTTTATTTTTTTAAGATTTGTTTGTAGATAATTTATGTACAAAGTTAAAACCTACACTCTCCTCATGTTTTTATTTGTAAATGAGTAAAAAATTTATCTATGACCTAATAGATGATATTACAACTAATGATGTAAGGGAACAATTCTTCTTAGCGATTCTTAGATCATTATCAGACCTTTATCTCTAAATATACTATTTTAACCTTTAGATTACATATTTCCGACATGTTTGATGAAATACCCATCATTGATAGTAGGGGTACAGTAAAGTCCTTATCCTAGTATTTGATTTTGCACCTTTGTTTCGATGTCATATTTCATGTATGATATTTTCATTGAATTATGGGTAGTGACCTGGGCTTTGAGCATGAAAAAGTGGCTCAAAACCTAAGGACACTGGCATAGGTCTGTGGGAAAAAGTCCCAAGACGCATGCTTACATACTTTTTGGGAGGATCCATAGCCTCCCAGACACACCCATGCCTATACTGTATGAGCGTCGAGGGGTTTGAAGGCATAAAACCTCAATAGGACCAAGGGTCAAGATATATGAGTGGTTGGGTTGGCTTTTGGAGGTCTTGTTGCTAATGTGGAAGGTCTATGTGATGTGTTTTCGTCAATTCCACTTCCTTAACATCGCATATGAGGTTGAATCTTATCATAGTAACTCTTCGTCACAATTTACCTTGGTTTTTCAGTTACTTGGGTAGATGTGGGATGAGGGTGTTATAAAGTGGTATCAGAGCATGGTTCAACCCTTGGAATAGATGGGCAATGCTTGTTGGTAATGCATTCATGTTGGTTGCACGTGTGTTAATCGTCCTTGTAGTCCATGTGACTATTGCATATGCATGATGTCGTTCATAGTTGTAGTGATGATGTGTGAAAGAGGATGTTGTCGTTGTGAAGTGTTTCATCATGAGTGTATGATTGGTTATGTATTTTGATGTGTTTTTCATGCATACATTTCAGTTTCATATGTTTTATTTATGCTTGTGGTCTATGTATTCATGGTGGCAGTCCTTATTGTCATTGTGATGTCATGTAGAAGTTGATGGTCTTGTTGTTGGATGTGATCATCATGGGTGCATGTCGATTATGTATTTTTTATGCATGGCAGTGTCTATCTGTTATTATGCATGCATTTTCATGGTTATAGTTATTTTCCATGAGTTCATTATATGCAATTTAGGTCATCATGATTTTTTTGGTATGTTATTGTTACACCAATTTGTGGTCATCTAACCATTTACAATTAGATGGATCGAAATACACAATGTAAGACCAATTTTACAATAGTAAAATTTCTTTCACTATAAGAAATAATTTAATAAACCATAGTTTATTAAGTTATTTCTTGTCCAAATAGGAAACCCCATGAAGAATAATTAATTAAATCCTTATTTATTGATTTTCCTCTAGGAATAATTAATTAAACCAATGTTTAATTATATTCCTGGTCATATTTAACCTATTTAATGAGAAATAATTAGATAAATCATTATTTATCTTATTATTATCTAGGGATAATTAATTAAATCATTATTTAATTAATATTCCTTGTTAAATTTGACTAAATCATTTAGGAATAGTAAAATAAATAATTATTTGTTAAATTATTCCTTAACCCCATCATTGAAATAATAAATAAATCATTTATTTGTTTATTATTTCTAAATAAATGGATTTAACCAATTTAAATTCCTTTTCCCTCGACCAAAATATAATAAAATATTCCAAGCAGTTAGATCTAGATCTTGGTTAATAATATTTTATTATGCACCATTGTCAAGGATAACTCGGTATTTTGTTATAAATAGGAGGGTTTTCCATTCATTTCTGACCTTTGATCCTTTTATCATGGTCAAACTTTGATCCTCTTATCATTGTCACACTTTGATTATTTTTATTTTCTTTTTGCTTATTGAGCTCCCTTTGAGATCTACACGCCTTGGGTTTTCTACACCATTGAGAGAGAGAAACTTTGAAGTTCAAGCATTGAGGATAGCTAATAAATCATCCCATTGAGGGGGAATGGTGACATCATTCTCTGTTACCTTCCTATGTGTTAATATAATATAAAAATTATTTATAAATCTTGTCTTGTCCATTGGATATTTGGAGAAAATCTGATTTCATTTTACAGTTTACCTGCTTATACTACATAGATCTAGGTTTGCTTTGCATTTTTTTTCACCATCTATTGTATATCTAGAAGATTTAGACATCCATCTTTGTTGTTCGGGCTGTTTTTCATGTGTAGCTAAAGTGGTCTATTTTTGTACACTTGCGTTAAGAATTCATTTCAACAATTGGTAGCTCTAATGGTTTTTATTTAGATTCGTGTGTTACCATCTACTTCAGTACCTCGGGATTTTCTTCAGCTATTTTTTATTCTCTTAATGTTTTTTTTTTACCTTTTATGCCCTAGAACAGTAAAAATTATAACTTTCGAGTGTTTTTGGGTGTTTCATGCAGGTAACAAGTATCAGCCACAACAGAGATGGAAAATATTTTCGCAACCTGCCATCCGAGACTCCCAGAACTGCAGCTCACACTTTTTAGCCTAGAACCTATGAGTCTAGGCTCACGTCACACCTGCTGGGCCTAGAACTATGATTTCAGTAGCCTACAAGACAGTACCTACGAGCTCCAACTTTTTTCTGGATTTTTTCTGTAATTTTCAGGGTTTTCCACAAGCATTGTTCAGGGTTTTATAACCTCTGTTTCCACCCATCTTTGTCCTAGATATGGTCGGTTTTTCTCTTTGAAATAGGAAAAATACCCTTATGGTTTGAGTACGCTTCCACTTTTTTAGGAGCGGTTAAGCTAAGTAGGTAGTCTGAGATTTTGCAGCGCATTCAACCATTTTTTAGGGTGTTATTTATCTTTCTTTCAAATCCCTTTAGATTGGTTATTATATCATCCAAAACTCCCGCTTGAGTCTTATTTGATCGGTTATTATCTCATCTTCCTTTTCCTCTTCCTGCGAATCCACCGTGCCCAAATGACGATGCAGGTGAATCTGGTCCTCTACCTTTAGCCTGCAATCTCTATGAAGCACCCTACTTAATCATTAGGTCAAAGCTGCAAAATTTCTCCTCATCGTGTCCCAAAAATAGATAAAATGTGTATTAAGGTTTCCAAGGCTCTAGAATATATTTACCAATACTAAAGAAAAAGTCTGTCATGTACAGTATATTCGCTTCACAAATCACGCACCATAGTTTGGGAAATTCACTAGGTCTTGCCCAACTTTTAATCAAACTTCATCCTCTAATTACCAGATAGTTATTATATACGGGACATTGATCCCTGTGATGCCCTTCAATTTTGGAGTGTGTACACCGTACTCCAGCGCACACATTATTTTCTTTCTCTTTTTGCAGAGTTTGTATCTCTAAGTGTAATGCAGCTAGATGGATTTCGCTTTGTTAAGCCCCAATCTTTGTAGTTGGTACAGGCAAGGCTTCTAAATTCATGGTGATCTCCACAACTTCATCCTTTATCACAATCTTCTGTTGGTTTAAGGATTGGCACAAATGTGACAAAAACATAACAATGAACCACTCTTTGTGTTACATTTCATCGATAATAAATCCTCCATCCCTAATGGTGCAATTCGATCATTGATTTTCCTCCCATACATATTCATTCACTTCTTGGTGGATCTCCTTTAATTCAGTCATGCATTGAGAATATGATTTTGGCTTTTTGAATTGCTCCTTTAATGTGGTTTTAAGCTCATCAATCGTTACATTAGGGTTTGTTTCCATATACATCATGGACTAGTATAACGTTCGTTCTTGAAATGCAATAGAAAACTACACTTTATTAATATTATTTTTATTGATTTGTTTCATTGTCCACACAACATCTGTGACAAAATATAATTGGTCAACGTCTTCATTCTTAACACCCTTGAAATTATGCAGCTTTATGGAAGTAGCCATTTCGACTTCTGGTGGTGGAGGTGGAGGTGAAGTGGATGAATTTTTAGTGTAAGATGAATTTGTACATCGAGTATATGGGATCTGAACTATGGCCAATGACCCAAAAATAATTTTATCCTATAATCCCTCCTCTTCTGAGTGCACAGATTCACAAGAGCTACTTGTTCCAGACTCCTTGTTGCTGTCAAATTTATCTCTTCTTCTAGGTCTACTCTGTAACTTTTCCCACTACACGTAGTACTAAAAAGACCTCTGCTTCTGGATCTAAATGGGCCTCTTTGGGAAATTAACTCAATGTTGTTGCACAAAGTACCCTTTTCACGTAAAATAATTTTAATCCAAAATTTCAATGAGCGTAGAAACTTACCTCTAGGGCCTTTGAAAAATGTCCTTTTAACTTCAGAATATGACACAAAATTATCAATAGGAAATTCAATAAGAAACCCACTCAGAGTGCTATCAATCCAATAATCTACTGCGAGGGTGATTTTATTGCTAAATTTCTCCAACTGTTGAACCATCTCAGGAGTCAACCTGGTGATCGCGTCATCCTTTGCATAGGTATGAAACTCAGCAAGAAGAGATAACCACTCTTGTAACTCAGTCTCGAAAGAAGAAAAGAAAATTTTGTGGATCCCAATATTGATATACCTTTACTACCAATCCTCAGCAGACAACTTAGGGTTTCAGTTTTCTTGGATTGAAAATTCACGCACCTTCTTATCAAGTCAATATTGCAGTTCATTCTTCTTCATATGCCACAATAGAGAATCTCCCTCAAACAAATCCCGGTCCCAGAAATGGAGCCATTTGTTGGCTTGAGAGGTCCTGACTGAGGTTCAGAGTGTTCTGCGCAACCAAAAAATCCCTCCAACTACTGGCACTTTCAACAATGATCTACTTGTGCAGACCAAAGTCTCACCCGAAGCAGTATGTGGGGGTGTTAGAACCAGGTTTCCGCACCATGCACGATACTTGATAGAAAACTAGATCTAAAGGAAGATAAAAACGCTTAATAGATATGCGTAAAATAGATTATTATGCTCCAGTGAGATCTAGCTTATGAGACAAAAAATAACACTTACGTAATCACATGATATTCTTCTATAAAAAATATTAATACATATGTAATTTTTGTGCGAACACAAATATATTTCACATATACTTAACTTAGATAGATGTGCATTCGAAAAGAAACATATCTATTACTTGCAATAATCAACACCTAATTAACATATTCATGCATAAACACATAAATTTCAATGGATTTCGGAAAAACTTCTTCTTTATTAGTATATCTTAAATCCAATACAATTCTTTCCGCCTATGCACATAGCAATAGATTCCTTGCACAGAGCTTAATATTAGGTCTCTGCACACACAGCTAGCAGGAGCCTTTCTACCTAGACCGAACACAAACTAGCCCAAAACTTACATAAACACATAAAACATAACATAAATATTGTATCAAAAGATGTCCTTACTCGACTCAACTCTTACATATTTATATGACTCAGACATGCACATACCATGGTCTCAAACCATGGTTAGAGACTCATGGTTTCCCTTTTCACCCATTATAATTATAAAGGCGCTTTGGCATGCCCAAAAGCCCCTTGACTTCTACGCGCATCACACGTTTGAAAAAATATAACCAAAATTATTCTAAAAAACTTAACCCGACGGGGCCCCATCCCAACAAATGTACAACATGTACATCCACAAAAGGCATACAACACCACATAATACATACAGCCACACTAGCATATGACACATGCACCTACACCCGGTGTATAATACAACACAATGCATACGCTTACACCGACATGCAACACATAAACTTACACCCGGTGTACAATAAAACACAATGCATATGCCTACACTGCCATACAACACATATACCTACCCATGGTGTAAAATACAACACAACACATATACGTATACGTGTACAAAATGAATACACATGCCATGATACCACGACTACACCATGCACATACATAGTACCGCATGCCCTCAACATCACATGTATGACATGCACATGATACCACATGTATATGAGTTCCATATGCACAACATGTACACAGTACCACCTATAAACAACACTACATCCACAACTTGTGCACAACATCACATGTACATGACACCACTGACACAATGTTTACAGATCCAAATATACACCACACCACCTGTACAATGTGTAAACAATACCACATGTACACAACACCACATGCACAACATGTACACGACAACACATGTAAACAACTCCACATGCACGCCAAGTACAAGACACCACCTGCACGTGGCACCACATGTACAACATGTACAAAACAACACATGCACACAACCCAAAATGTACAATCATGCACACAACACCATATGTACAATAGGTAGAAAACACCATATGTACATAGCATTGCATATACAATATGTACATAGAACTATACGTACACAAAACTGCATATACAACAAGTGTACAATTCGATATGTGCATAATACAACATATGTTATATGTACACATCACCATAGGTACAATCATTGAATAGACAACATGAACAACATCTACACAACAATAGCATTACATATCCAAAACCACATTGTCCCTACAATGCAACCTTGCTTCCAATGTCTCTCTGCCACACGTGCTTATCATAGCATGCCAAAGATCATGTTGGGTTTAAACAATGTTACCGATGAAACGGGAACTATTACCTCAAAATGGGAACTCTAGCCCAAAACGAGTCAAAAAACATGAAAAAACGCCCCAAAAACAGAAAGTGTATATTCCAGAATGCGTTTGTTTTTTTTTGAAGATCAAATTTCATCTTTTTACAAAATTATGCTAAAAACAAAACTGTTTCTTGAAAAAATGATTGAAAAAACACCCTCAAAACAAAATGGGTTGATGGTGGAATAACAAAAAAAAACATTGTGTCACACTTTTGACACATTGTAACAATGGAATTAAAGACAACATATTAGGACATTGAAAAATCATAAAATTCTAAATTTTTTGATAGATGAGGTTAAATATAAACAAAATCATGTCTGAAGGGCTTATCATTTCAAACAATTTTTATCCATGTTGTTAAACTTAAAATATCCTCACTCTAAACAACCCTAAAATTGTAATTATTTCAACCATCACATTAAAGATAAAATTTCGCAGCGCATAAAAACCTTAATGAAAAGTTGTAAATCTCAAGTTTTTAAATCTTAAGTTTTCAAGATACTTGAACCATGAAATTATGGAGAAATTATATGATTTAACAATTTTTAAAAATGAACAATTAAATGAAAAATTTATTATTCATATATTTGTTTGTTTATATATAAAAACATATTTTTTAATTTTTTTGTTGTTTTTCTATATTTTAAATTATAATTGTTTTAGTTTTAAGAAAATAAAAATTAAAAGTTAAAATATTCTTATATATGTTTGTTTATATTTTAAAACATATTTAAAAAATAATAATTATTGGTTTTTTTATATTTTAAATAAAAATTGTTTTAATTTAAAAATAATTAAAATTAAAAAATAATTTTTTTATATTTGTTTGTTTATTTTTTTAAAAATATTTTTTAATTTGTTTTTATTTTATTTTTATATTTTAAAATTTTAATTGAATATTTTTTTTTATATTAAAAAATACATTTTTTTTATTATAATAGTTTTTGTTTAAAAAATAAATAAATTTTTTAAATAGTTTGTGTTTGAAAAATAAAAATAAAAATAAAAATTAATTTGCCATCTGTCGAGGCCCGAAGGCAGGCTAGGCAGCCCTTGGCGACGCCGCCCGACTGGCCTCTGGCCCCCGGCTTGGCGGAGGGCGATTCCAAGAATCACCCTCTGCCCAAGCGGGGGGTCATTCTCGGAATCGCCCTCTGCCCAGCCAAGGGTGAATCTCGGAATCATCATCCGCCCAGCTGGGGGTGATTCTCAGAATCGTCCTCCGCCAAGCTGGGGGTGATTCTCGGAATCGCCCTCTGCTCAGCCGGGGGCCGGAGGCTAGTTGAGCGGCACCATCGAGGGTTTCCCAGCCTGCCTCTGGCCCCCAGCTGGGCAGCCCTCGATGGCACCACCCGGCTGGCCTCTGACCCCCAGCTGAGTAGTATCGTCGAGAACTGTCCATCCTGCCTCCGGCCCCCGAATAGGTGGAGGGAAATTTCGAGAATCACCCTCCACCCAGCCACAGGTCAGAGGCATGCTAGGCAACCCCCGATGGTGCCACTTGGCCTGCCTCCGGCCCCCAACTCGACGGAGGGTGATTCTGAGAATCACCCCCGATTGGGTGGAGGGTGATTCTGAGAATCACCCTGGGCTAGGCGGAGGGCGATTTCGAGAATCACCCATGGCTGGGTGAAGGGCGATTCCAGGTATCACACCTGGTTGGGCGGAGGGTGATTTTGAGAATCACCTTCAGATGGGCGGATGGCGATTCCGAGAATCACCCTCGGCTGGGCGGAGGGCAATTCCGAGAATCACCCCCAGCTAGGCGAAGGGAAATTCTGAGAACCAACCCCAACTGGGTGGAGGGCGATTCTTGAAATCACCCTCCACCCAGCCAGGGGTGATTCTTGGAATCAACCTTCGCCCAGCCGGAGGTGATTCTCGGAATCGCCCTTCGCCTAGTCGGGGGTGATTCTCGGAATCGCCATCCACCCAACCGAGGATGATTCTTGGAATCACCCTCTGCCCAGCCGAGGGTGATTCTCGGAATTTCCATCCGCCCAGGCGAGGGTGATTCTTGGAATTTCCATCCGCCCAGCCGAGGGTGATTCTTGGAATTGCCCTCCGCCCAGCCGAGGGTGATTCTTGGAATCACACTTTTGACACATTGTAACAATGGAATTAAAGACAACATATTAGGACATTGAAAATCATAAAATTCTAAATTTTTTGATAGATGAGGTTAAATATAAACAAAATCATGTCTGAAAAGGTTATCATTTCAAACAATTTTTATCCATGTTGTTAAACATAAAATATCGTAACTCTAAACAACCCTAAAATTGTAATTATTTCAACCATAACATTAAAGATAAAATTTCACAGCGCATAAAAACCTTAATGAAAATTTGTAAATCTAAAGTTTTTAAAACTTAAGTTTTCAAGATACTTCAACCATGAAATTATGGAGAAATTATATGACTTAATTTTTTTTTTTAAATGAACAAGTAAATGAAAAATTTATTATTCATATATTTGTTTGTTCATATATAAAAACATATATATATATATTTTTTTTCTACATTTTAAATTATAATTGTTTTATTTTTAAGAAAATAAAAATTAAAAGTTAAAATCTTCTTATATATGTTTTTTTATATTTTAAATAACAATTATTTTAATTTTTAAAAAAATTAAAATTAAAAAAAAAAAAAAAATATATATATATATATATATATATATTTGTTTGTTTATTTTTTAAAACATATTTTTTAATTTGTTTTTGTTGTTTTTTTATATTTTAAAATTTTAATTGAGTATATTTTTTTTTATATTAAACAATACATTTTTTTTTTATTATAATAGTTTTTGTTTAAAAAAAAAAAAAAAATTTAAATAGTTTGTGTTTGAAAAAAATAAAATAAAATAAAAAATTTAATTTGCCGCCCGCCAAGGCCCAGAGGCAGGTTCGACAGCCCTCGACAGCGCAGCTCGGCTAGCCTCTGACCCCCGGCTGAGCGGAGGGCGATTTCGAGAATCACCCTCTGCCCATGCAGGGGGTCATTATCGGAATTTCCCTCTGCCCAACTGAGGGTGATTCTCGGAATCGCCCTCCGCCCAGCCGGGGGTGACTCTCGGAATCACCCTCTGCTAAACCAGGGGCAGGAGGCTGGCCGGGCGGCGCCGTCGAGGGCTGCCCAGCCTGCCTCTGGCCCTCAGCTGGGCAGCCCTCAATGGCACCACCCGGCTAGCCTCTGGCCCCCGGCTAGGCGGAGGGAGATTCTTGGAATCACCCTCCACCTGGTCGGGGGCTAGAGGTCAGTCGAGCGACACCATCAAGAGCTTCCCAGCCTGCCTCCTACCCTGGGTTGAGCGGAGGGCGATTTCGAGAATCGCCCTCCACCCAGCCGTGGGTTGGAGGCATTCTGGGCAGCCCCCAACGGTGCCACCTGGCCTACCTCCTGCCCCCAAATGGGCGAAGGGTGATTCTGAGAATCACCCCTAGTTGGGCGGAGGGCGATTCCGAGAATCACCCTCAGCTAGGTGGAGGGTGATTTCAAGAATCACCCCCGGCTGAGCGGAGGGTGATTCCAAAAATCACCCCCAGCTGGGCGGAGGGCGATTCTGAGAATCACCCTCAGCTGGGCGGATGGAAATTTTGAGAATCACCCCCAGCTGGGTGGAGGGAAATTTCGAGAATCACCCCTGGCTGGGTGAAGGGCGATTCTAAGAATCACCCCCGGCTGGGCAGAGGGGGATTCCAAGAATCACCCTCCACCTAGCCGAGGGTGATTCTCGGAATTGCCCTTTGCCCAGCCGGGGATGATTCTCGGAATCTCCCTCTACCCAGCCGGGGGCTGGAGGTAGGCTAGGAGGCGCCGTCGATGGCTGTCCATCCTACCTCCGACCCGTGGAGGGTGATTCCAAGAATCTCCCTCTGCCTAGCCGGGGCCCAGAGGCCAGCTGGGTGGTGCCATTAAGGGCTACTTAGCCTGCCTCAGCCTTGTTGGAGGCCGGAGGTAGGCTGGGCAGCCATCGACAGTGCTGCCTGGCCTACCTCCGGCCCCCGGTAGGGTGATTTCGAGAATCACCCCCGACTAGGTAGAGGGTGATTTCGAGAATCGCCTCTGGCTGAGCGGAGGCCGGTCGGGTGGCGTCGTCGAGGGCTACCTAGCCTGCCTCTGGCCCCTGGCTGGGTAGAGGGTGATTCTCAGAATTTCCCTCCGCCCAACCAGGGACCGGAGGCAGGCCGGGCGACACCATCAAATGAAAGAGATTGGGTTTTGGATCTATTTTCAGGTTCAGGTAAGTTTTATTATACAAATTTAAATTTAAATATTTTATTTTTTACTTTTTATGTCTTTAAACTAATTTTCTTACTTATTTTTTTTGTACTTGATTATTAGGTACAACACTAGCATGTTTCCTACCAAAAGGAAGAAATTGCATTTCCAATGAGAAAGACCCAGTTCAATGCAAATTTATTCAACAAAGAATTAACACTCCTGAATTCCTTTCAGATGCAAAGCAAGAAGTTGGTTTGAGGAAAGGGTATTTTATTGAATCACGTGTGGCAAAAAAAGCAAAGGAACCTCAAGCACCATTATATGGAAGGATTGGAAAGGGACACTTTGGAAGATTTGCAGTCATGAAAGATCCATTAGAAGATGACAATGACCAAAATGAAGTAGAAAATGTTGCAGAAGAAGCCATCAATGATGTTCTAGATGATGTTGAACATGTATTAGTTGATATTGTTGAGGATCTTTAAGTTATGCTTACAAATAAAGCTCATTTTTTAGATCTATTAATCAGTTTTACTTGTAATGTTTAGACTTTGATATTTTATGAGAAGAATCCTGATTTTTTGCAAAAAACATGTGATTACTATTATATTTTGACATAAAATTCAATAAAAATGTTATTTTCTTAAGTTTTTTTGTTAATATTTTCCCAAAAATTAGTTTATTTAACATGTTTCTTTTAGCAAAAGTCTCTAAAAGTGTATTTTTTGCATTCTATTTGTATTGAAAATTTGTATTTTTTTGTCATGTCATTCGAAATATTGGTTTTTTAGTAACAATTATTTGATGTGCATTGAAAAATTAATTAGAAATACATAAACTTGTAGAAAATATAAACTTTATAATATTGACCCTTTTTTCATTTTTTATCTATGTGAAAAAGTGAAGATATCATTACAAATTTTTATTTTTAAAAAATATATTTTTTTCTTTTCAAAACACAAGTACATAAATGCACTTAAAAAAAAACATCTCATAGAAGAAGAAGACATTAGAAAATGTATAGTGTCAAAATCAATCCTCTAAAAAAACGTTGGTGATGATACACCACCACTATTCAAAATCGACATAAAAAGCATTACAGAAAAAAATAAATAAATAAAGTGCAAAAAACATGCTAAAAAAAAAATTTTGATTTTGCATCACTACTTTTCAAAAGCAGGTGTTTTTCTTGCTACATCAAAAAGTAGGTACCAGTGCAGTTACCTATTTAATCGGTAACAGTGTTTTTATTCCATTGATGTATCTCTCAGTATTACCTTTCCAACACATAGGCATGGTATAAACACATAATATCAAGTCATATCCACATGATATTTACCTCATAAATTTGTCAGGGCTACTCTTCATGCCATTCACCTACATAAGCAGTCATTCCTCCATAAGAGTGATCCCTGGAAACCATGTCAGATAGTGACATAGAAGCATACATACGTACTTATATATGATCATTAAAATAAATCAATCATGATCCTGTTAAATAATAACATACATACACACATATATACATATAAACATTAGCATTTAAACAATCATGACCATAACATAATTACCAAATAGCATAAGGTAAAGGTTAAGACAACTTCCTCATTTGTGAAAAGTATGAATAACATTCAAAACCATAGTTCCCAACTTAGCGAAGGCATCTAATGCCTCATATCCATTTACTTTACCTCTCTGGCATTATCTATTTACCCAATGGAATCAACCAATCCAACTGACTATCATATTCTTTCATCCAACTCTCCCCAACCTCCATTACTTTCCTATTTCCCAAACCAATTACCAAGACTCTGAAAACATAAAAGGCAAGAACAAGAGCAAGCAAGAATAAGACCATGAAAAAAAATCAATATGACACTGCAACAAAGTGGTATGGCCATACACTAGACATAAAAAAATACACAACAAAAAAAAAATACCAAAAGCACAAGACTGACAACAAACATCATGACTCAATCCCCATGGGTCCCTAATTCTTCCAAAGGAAAACTCCAGCTAATCCTTCTCCAATATTTCATGGCAGTCTCTTACCATGCAATCCCCTGCATCATACTTCCATAACCACATAGCTATCAGTGCATAGATAAATATAACAATATACTAGTTATCTTACCTTGTTGTGCCAAATACACTACCTTGTATCTGAACACATACATATATCATCTCCCAAGGGACTCCAATCCCTTGAAAAATATAGCCATAACTAGAAACCAAATGATATATTTTTCAAATACATGTTCATGACTATAGCACATATCTGCATAATGCGAGACAAAATCAAGGTTAAGAAGCATTCCTGTATGAAAATCACTCATTTGTTTGGAATTAGGGTTTCAAAACATAGCCAAAGGAATTCTTCCCCAATTCCTTTCTTTTACCATTTACCTTAATTAAATCGTGTCCTATTGTGTACTATCATATCACCCATCTGTTAGTTATATAAATACATAAACTATTACCTTGTCAAGTTAATACCAAGCATGTTTCCCTGAAACTATTCACACATGTCAATAACATGTTCCAAATATCAAGAAATTATATCTATTTACTAAAATTAGCCTCTGTAAATAGTAAGAACCATGTCATAATAAAATAATAGTCAATATTATTATACCACCACTACCACCTAGTTGCACTAAATTACATATCAACTATCTCAACATGTGTGTGCTAGTAAGACCATCTCCAAACAAGGTCATTGATCCATGCAATATTATAGGCACATACTCATATCATTCTATTAATCAAACATTCAGACAATAGATAAATGACATAATAGAAAAAAAATTTAACACCAAATAAACGACATAATAAAACATTCAAACACCAAGTAGACGACATAAGAAAACTCATACATTGATGTACCTTAGGGGAGGCTATCTTTTTTTAGCAATAAATCTAGATTAGCATGATACAACTTCACATCACATCAACTTAGACCTAAATAAGTTCATGATATCCATAATTGTAACTAGCTAACATGTTCACATCATAAACTCATAAATTATTGTCATTCATACACAACACTCACATATGCACAGTTAGTCTATTAGTGCAACATAATATCACAATAGGTCGAATCATAGTTGAATATCGTAACCATAACCATATGCATAGGCCAATCTAGATCAACACAATACATATAACATCAATATATCAATATTATACCTTAATCATCAAGCTAACTAACATATAACAACAAGAATTTTACATATAACATACTCATCAACAACATATAACATAATCCTCAATTTAACTATCCTATAACAATAAACAAGTTAACATATAACATACTTATCAAGAACATATAGCATATTCATCAAGTTAACTAACATAGAACAACAACAACAATGAATATAACAACAAGTTACTAAAATTCATGACTATTCGACACATGTACATATAATCACCTTGATTGACTAGCATCTACCATGCATGTAGCCACAAGAAAAATAAAATGACTAACATGTATATAAACCTAGCGCATATTATTGAGCAACTAAATCCCCTCTACAGATAGAGGAAATCCCTCTAGCCCTGGATTGGGTCTAGCAACAAGGGAACAAGGTGGACTTTCATACTTCTAGCTTATAAATGAAAACGAGTTAGGATAGATGGCCAACCTTGGTCCAATGCTTTTTTCATCATCTACAGCAATGATCCGCTGATCTTTATCTTCACATGTCGCATTCCTTCAGTGATAATGTCTATGTACCTACACAAGGATCAAGTGAATGGTGACAGCATACAGAAACATATTTTCATTTATAGCTATTCGATTGGTCAAGGAGAATCAAACATTTTGCATATTATCAAACACAAAATTGCAACCAAAAAACTAGTCTTGTATTAATGACAGAGAAAATAATTTTACAACCTTAATGCCTTGACATTACAACCTCCTTTGATGCGTTCAGTCAAGCACGTCTCGAGCATTTGTCAAGGATCATACTTGGTGAGGCAATGGGACTAAACTCTCTCTCGACAATGGATTCCTCTCTGCCTTATTCTTCACACCAGCTATAGTAAGGACTGTTCAGCTAGATTAAATTATGTGAGAAGGAAGTATTTATATGAGAGGAGGAGGTGGTTTGGGATCCCTCATAAGGTGGAAGGGAGGCCTTATCATGTGGGGAGTTTCTCAATTATAGGAAAAAAGAAGCCAAAGGGAGGACTTCGACGTTATCAGTCGAATAAACCATGATGACTTCGCTCATGAAGTGGTTAGGATAGGAAACTTCGTTTCTATATTTAAAAAACTTTCCAAAAATAGCTTGGTGCAGGTGCCCCACTAAGACAAAGTGCTAATGGGCGCAAGGCCCAGTGCTAATTTCTCTATGGGCGCTAGGCCATAACTGCCTACCAGCGCCGACCCAAAATCATATTTTTTTGAGAGCGTACTTCAGGAATGATCAACAGAGGAAATTCTCTTGACATGCCAAGGGATGAAATGAAACTTTTTGCAAGGTATGAAAATATACATAAGACATTGAAATGGTCCTCAAATGTTCTCAATGGGGATTGGATGAATGGTGACAAAATATTATGTAACAAATGCCCCCTAAAGCATGAGGTCTAAGAGAGAGGGAGTAGTGAAATTATTTATGAGAACGTGCCCCAACCAAACACCGTCGTCAGAAGGCCTACAAAAACAAGTACAATTGATATCTATGATACATGAATATGTGGCATGGGTGCAACCATCCATAATAGAGTACATATAAAAATAATATCTGAGGTATGGATGCAGCCATCTAGCAAGAAGGATCAATAAATAGACTCAAGTATGGTCACATCCATCCAATCAGAAGAGTCATGCATATAGTTATGATAAACCAAATCATCTCACAACTTGGATTTTATCAGACAAAACCCAGGGTCTTGCACTCCATCTCGACCCGAAAAATTATAAATTCAAGCATGCGAATGAGTGAGTTGAAGTCGAACATGTAGAAAATTTCCTGAATACCAGCCAATGATGAAAGTTGTTAACAGGCGCGAGGGAAACCACCAATAATGACAATGGCTCTCAATATACAATTAGTACAAGTAACAAAATGTGAACAGTGAGCTGGAGTCGAACACCCATGAAATTACTCGATTAAAGGCCAATGATGAGGATCTATCATTGAATGCGAAGAACTTGCCATTAAGGAATGCAAGATGAAAGGTACCGGAAGGGAGTCTATAGACCAGCTTCCTGGATAATGAGCTGAAGTCGACAGGAAGTGTTCTGGTCAAAGGATGGCCATAATGTTTCCCACATCATCGACATGAGACAGAGGAACAATATGATAGTGAATCAGGACAAAACAGAGGATCAGAGGTTGAAATTGCAGAAGGAAACTTCTCTTGAATATATTGGCGACATGACTCTGGAATTTGCCAGTAATTGACATCAAGGGATATGAGGTCATGATGACATGGGAAAGAGTTGATGAAAGATCAAAACAGATAACCCAAACCCATGGAGGCAAAAAATGATGAAATGGGATGTCCCCAACCCGACACGAATTGTAGACAAGTGTCATGTTCAAGAGCGACATACTGCTGACACAACTGAGAACTGGTTCCATTTCCCCCCACCATTACTAGCAGGTACCCCAATTATTTTTGGAAACAAGCTTGAAGGGGATAGCACATGCTTTTCATATAATTTTTTCCTTCAGAAAAATCCATCCTAGTACATTTTACGATCCCTAAGAAGGAGAAACTTGGTTACGTCATGGTTTCCAATGTCATGTAAGTTTTAACGAGTTTGAAAAAGGAAGAACCCGATGTCTATTCATGTTTAGATAGTTTGAAAAGAAGAGGAAAAGAAAACTCCAGCAAGTCCCTTTTCGTAGATAGTCTCATAGATCTGAAAAGGTAGAAAACAATATTTGAGAGAACCTCGTAGTCGTGATAGGCTAAGGTATTCCTTTTTCTTAAATAATCTATCCCAACCCGAAAAATGGGTAAACGTATAATGGGTAGATGTCATTTCGCAACCTTTAACGATTTCAAAACAAAAAGAATCTCGGTAATCATTTCAGTTTTGGAGAGTCAGAAAAGAGTTGAAATATGACTCCAGGGGGTGAATTTTTTGTGTTTTTACCGAGTCTGAAAAAATTAATAAAATACAACTCATCATGTCATCACCATCACGTTGAGGATATATTGTTGCACAAGAAACGCATGTAAAACCCATTTTTCAAGACAAAATATTAGAATAATTGAAAAATATGCTTAAAAACCTAATTAGGATTTCTAAAAGCCTATAAGATGATAGATATAGTAAGAATAAATTACTTTTCACTTTTTACCTCTTGTGAGAATTTTTTGCTCTTTTTCATTATGATCTTGCGGGGCTGACAACAGACAATCTAGGAGGCTAATTGCGGATTCTTCTTTTTCAAGTGAGAACTCATATCCTTGCCTGCATTTTGAATTGATTTTCATTACCTGCATTTCATTTTTTCAGAATTGTTGGGGATTTTTGTTCAATTTAGGGTGCGGCGGCTGACGTGGGTTTCGGGCACAGACTCGTGCCAACCCTCCTTGAATTCAAATGGGGCCATGCCACTTGGTCCGACTATTTTTAATACAGTCGTGCCAACCACAACTACAAATTTTGGTTTTAAATTCAACTAATAGGACCATTTTAAACCTTTCAATAGTAAATTATTTGACTAGTGATAGCCCCATTTATGATTTTGCAGGTGTGTGAAAGAAAAATGGTGATCAAATGGAAAGAAAGAGAAAATGGGGAAGAAGATGAGAAAGCCTTAAGAAATGTAATATGCATGGATTTTATAAGGGACTTTAGGCTTATAAAATTCATCATGGCACCATGTCTCCGAGCTCAACCAGAGTTATTACAGTACCTAATCAGTGTATGGGACATTGATTAGGAAATACTCATAATTCACGATAAAAAACTAGAGATTGAAGTCTCTTATGTATACTTCATCACTGGATTATCAAGGAGGGGGGTAGTATTAATCTTGACAAGCACCTGACCCACGATGGAAAACATGAGCATGGTCATAGACAGGGTGTGCCCAAGGGGCAAGGAAAGGATCAAAGAGAGAGAAAGTGAATATTCAAACCATTCCCGATTTGGAACTAAAAGTAGTGTTGCACAACATCACTCGAGCTGCCAGATATCAAGATCCACATGAAGCCACGAAAACAAAACTACTACTTTTCGTAGATTGTATGGCCCCAACTCTCTACAACTTGGAAGAGGCCGTAATGATCAATATGAAATGTCAACTGAAAAAAATGCAAGAATGACAAGCTGAAAAATTTCAGCTATGGTTCCATCTTGATACCATTCATCCTGGAACGGTTACCAATGGATGGTTCGTTGGGTAGCTTTGATGCCTAGATCAGGAGGTGGTCAACATGTTGTGAAACCAGCTCCAAAAAGAGAAGAAAAGAGATATCAACACCTTGGAATAAAGCCACTTCGAGGGGGCAACATCCAATACATTATATGAATGAACAATTCCTGGATGATACAAATTACAAAACCTCCTTTCTATATAGATGATTCCATGGGGCCACAATGTAATCCTAGCCGAGCTAACAATAATAATTTAAGGGCACAATAATAACAATATGGTGGTTACAGGGGTACAATAATAACAATAAGGGGGTTACACTAACAACAATAAGGGACTATACTAGTAATATAGGGACCTAACATGCCCCTCTCCTTCAAAAAAGTGTTTTCCTCAATGCTTGAGTAGCTTTGGGTGCTTCTGTATAAAATTCTTATCCTCCCATGTAGAACCTTCAGTGGGTAAGTTCTTCCACTTGATGAGATACTCTGAAATTGATCAATTCTGTCGCTGTCGAGTTCTTGTTTCCATGGCCGCTTCAAGTTCCAATATGATTTTTCCTTCCTCATCAATTTCTACCAATATTGTTTGAACTAGAATATTTTCACCTATAGCCTTCTTTAAGCATGAAACATGGAAAACTAGATGCACTCATGAATAAGTAGGAAGCTCCAATTTGTATGACACAGTACCGATCTTTTGCAACACCTTGTAAGGACCATAGTACTTTGGCGATAATTTATTATCCTTCTTAGCTTGCTTGAGGGACATTTGTTTGTATGGTTGTAGCCGTAGAAATACCCAGTCTCCTACATCAAAACTTCTCTCACTGTGATGTTGATCTGCCTGTTGTTACATTTGATTTTGTGCCAAATTCGGGTTATCCTTTAAGAGTTGGAGAACTTCTTATTGATTCTCAATGTGATCTTCCACTTCTTGAACCTTCGAATTTTCTCTTAAATATGATGTGATGGATTGTGGATGATATCCATAAAGTGCCATAAATGGGGTCATTTTTTTTGCAGTATGGAAGGAAGTGTTATACCACCATTTAGCGAGAGGTAACCACTTGAACCATTGTGTTTGTTTATCAGATACAAAACAATAAAGATATCCTTCCAAAAATTTATTTACTATCTTAGTTTGACCATCGGATTGAGGATGATAAGATGAACTATGAGCTAATTGAGTACCCAAACAAGAAAATAACTCCGTCCAAAAATTTCCAGTAAAAATGGGACCTCTGTCGCTCACAATAACCCTTGGGTTTCCATGTAGCTTTGAATTGTGTCCATAAATGTAGTAGCAACTGTACTTTCTTTAAATGGATGAGATAATGCACAAAAGTGTGCATACTTGGAAAGTCTATCAACTACCACCATGATGGCACTCTTCCCTTCGAACTTAGGTAAACTTGTGATAAAATCCATTGAAATATCCTCCCAAAGTTGACTTGGAATGGATAAAGGTTGTAGAATACTCGGGGTCTTAATTGTCTCAACTTCATTCTGCTGGCAAACCAAACATTCCGCCACAAAATTTTGAATATCAGATTTAAGACCATCCCACAAAAGTTCTTTCTTCACCTTATGGTAAGTTTTTTAAAATCTTGAGTGTCCTCCTAAAGGAGAAGTGTTCAATTCCAAAATAATATTTTGTTTTAGTTGGGAATTCTTACAAAGAAATAAGCGATCTTTGTACCATAAGGAATCATTTTTCCAACTAAATGTATAAGATCTTGCTACAAATTTTGAATGAGTGTCCACACTTCTTCATCCTTCTTCCATTCATCTCTTGCTTCAGTTATCCAATCTGGTTGGATAATAGAAATGGAACAAAGCAATGCTTCCACATCTTCATTCTTTCTTGAGAGCGCATATACAACAACATTTAGCTTCCCTTTTTTGTAGATTATTTCCAAGTCATGACCCAACATCTTTGTGACCGATTTTTGTTGCTCTTCTGAAGATAGTATTTGTTCCAAAAAGTGTTTAAGACTATCATGATCATTTTTTACCTTGAAGTGTCTTCCCATTAGGTACGTTCTCCATTTCTTTAGTGCATGAAGTATTGCTAACATTTCCTTCTCATAAATAGGTTTCTGTAAATACTTTCCTTTGATGGGTCTTCCTTCTTGCATTAAAACAGCACCAATTCCATTTCTTGAGGCATCACATTCCACAATAATGGTTTTTGTGAAGTCTGGGGTAGCTGAGACCGATGCTAGGCACATTTCCTCTTTAAGATGTTCAAAGGCCTTAGTTGCTTCAGGAGTCCATGAAAATGCATCTTTCTTCAATAATGTTGTTAGAGATGCTGCTATTCTCCCATAATTCTTAACAAACTTGCGATAATACCCTATTTACACGAGAAATCCTCACAAATGCTTTATGGTTGTGGGAAATTTCAATTCCTTAATGGCTTTAATTTTGTTATGGTCTACCTTAACACCCTCATGAGATACAATATGACCCATATATTCCACCTCTTATACTCCAAAGAAACATTTGGATGTTTTTTCATATAACCGTGTCTCCTGCAATAGTTTGAGCACCCTGTCAACATGTTGAACATGATCCTTCCAAGACCTGTTGTAGATTAGTATATCATCAAAAAATACTAGCACACATTTTCTAAGGAAGGGTTTGAAAATGGAATTAATCAACCCTTGAAATGTAAAAGGTGCATTGGGAAGGCCAAAAAGCATGACCAAAAATTCATAATGACCCTCATGAGTTTGAAATATCTTTAGTCTTCATTCTAATTTGATGATATCCTGAACGACGATCCAACTTAGTAAAATAAATTGCCCCATGTAGTTCATCCAATAATTCATCAATCACAAGAATTGGAAATTTATCTGTAATGGTGAGCGTATTGAGCTCCCAATAATTCAAACACATGTGCCATGATCCATCCTTCTTGTTTACCAACACTACAGGAGCACATAAATAACTTTGATTAGGTTGAATTATACCCACCTCTAACATTTCTACAATCATACGTTCAATTTCGCTCTTTTGGACATAAGGATATCTACAAGGCATTATCTTTGGAGGAACACTTCCTGGAATCAAGTGAATAGCATGATCATGATCACGAATAGGTGGGAGTCATTTGGGAGTTTCAAACACCTTGGAATGATTGTCCAAGACTTTTTGGAGATCTGCAGAAATAGATGATTTTGATGTTGGAACTTCTAGTGAGCATAATTGTGAAATTACACCTTGTTTTTCTTTCTTTAGAAGCTTTGTCATGACATTAGAGCTTATTATCTTTCTTGGCTTCCCTGAAATACCCTGTAATTCCACTTCCTTTCCTTCTGAAAAAAATTTCTTGAAAATTTCTTGAAAATTAAAAGCTATCGTCCCCAAGGATTGTACCATTGCACTCCTAGTACAACATAAACACCTCCCATAGGAATGGAAAGAATTGGAATATTCAATACATATTCCCCCATGGTTAGCTTGATATTATGGCATTTTCCAAAGCAATTTATAGTTCTTCCATTTGCAACCATCACTTGACATTCTGGTGTTGGGTATAGGAAACAATTCAATTCCTTGGCTACCTTACAATGAATAAAATTATGGAAATTATGGGTACTACCTGAATCAATCAACACTATTACCTTTTTCTTCTTGATATTTCCTTCTATATTGAGAGTTTGAGGAGTGGTAATTACTTCTAATGCATTACAAGATATGGTCAGACTCATTTCTTCCTCTTCTAGGGCTGGTTCCTGGTATATATCCTCTTCTTTTGAAGATTCTTGTTCATTTTCTTCTTCCTCTTCACAATCTATGTAAACTAATTTATTCTCAACACACTTATGACCTTTAGTGTATTTTTTATCACAACTGTAGCAAAGCCCTTTTGCTCTTTTTTCTTCCAATTGTTGTGGTGTCAACCTTGTAGGCTGTGGAAATCTAGGAGTAGCAACACTTCCATCTTTATAGAAGTGATTTGTAGGCAACATTCAATTTTTCTTACCAACCTGAATGCCTTCTCCAATGAATCAGGTTCCAAAACATGAACTCCATGTTGGATGTTATCCTTTAAAGTACCTATGAAGAGATCAATCTTGTGTTCCTCTGGAATATCAGTTACACTTATATTCAATTTTTGGAAGTCCTCAATGTGCTCCCCCACTGAACACTTTTGATTGAGATTTATCAATTGGCTAAAGAAAGTGTTGCTCTTTGTATCCTCATAATGTGCTATCATTTCCTCCGTAAAAATTTACCAAGTGAAAATTTTTTTACAGAAGAAAAGTCATCAATACCATAAAAATGTATTTTGTTCTAAATGTAAATTTGCAATGCGTACATTTTGTGTGTTTTTCACATTATTGAGATCAAAATATTTCTCCACCTATAATATCCATGTTACAGGATCCTTTCCATCAAACTTCATCATATCCATTTTTGGAATATGGTGGTTCTTCCCTCCAAAATTAGAGTTTATGAAATCATGATTAACATTTATTTTGTTCTCATCATGAGTTTCCTCTACTATATTTTCACCATTAGGAAACATTTCTTGTATCAACTTTGTCAAACCTTCCATGTCTACTTTTAGATCATTCTTCATGTTTTCCATCTTAGCTTCCATGTCATGCATCTTAGGTTCCATGCCAGCTTCCATGCCATCCATCTTATCTTCCATACCATTCTTCAAACCATCCATCTTAGATTCCACACCTTTCTTCAAAACTTCCATGTCATGTTTTGTTGCTCTTTGCGAGAGCGAAATTTGATGCACTTGCTCTTGTAATTATGATATGCCATGTTGCCATTCTTCGTCTTCATGAGTCATAGTAGATCCTCCTAAAGGCTTAATGGATGTTGAATTAATTTTAGGGGCCATTTTATAACCCAATACTGATATCTATTCTACAATATGCCCTTGGAATTAGTTCAACTTTATTCATCAAACAAGACTTATGCAATTCAGAAAAAACAATTACACATCTTTTACTTGCTTTTGAGGAGCTCGATATTGAAGTTGAATTATCTCTATACTTGCAGATCTTCAATATCTAAAATTTGGCCCTATATTAGTCCTCTGAAGCTTCTTTCAAATTCCATAGGTCTAACTTGATTTGGATTCTTCAAGGCAAAGTTATGTAGAATCTCCCACAATGATCTAATTATCGATTGGTTTAGTAGAGTGAACTTGTACAACTTGTCACGTGTCACTGTTTTCTCCTTTGGCTCTAAAATTTATAGATAGGAAAATACAGTCCGTGTACTTCCAAACACTTTTTATAGAAATCCAAGCCAATGCTCAAAGAGATAATTATTAATATTTTCCTACAATCACCTCTTTGAGATGAAATTCGGGAGCCTAAAAATGACCTAACTTCCATAGATCATATCTCCGAACATATTGCTAAACAAGCTCTGAAATTTTGTGACGATGTTCCTCCGGATTTCAACTTCACACTCTAAGCATTTCACCTTCTGAAACGTTGTAGAAAAATTTTTATATAGAAAATTCCGTGATGACATTTTTAGGTGAAATTCAGGAGCCTGCAAAAAGACCTAACTTCCACAGATCATATCTCCGAAAATATTGCGAACCAAGCTCTGAAATTTTGTGAAGATGTTCCTCAGGATTTCTGCTTCACACTCTAACAATTTTAGCTTTTGAACCTTTGCAAACAGAAATTTATAGCGAAAATTCCACGATGACTTGTTTGGAGCAGAGAAACCCTAGAATCCAAAGCTCCGATACCAAATGTTGGGAAACTAGCTCCAAAAAGAGAAGAAAAGAGATATCAATACCTTATAAATAAGCCACTTTGAGGGGAAAAACCTCCAATACATTACGTTAATGAACAATTCTTGCATGATACAAATTACAAAACCTCCTTTCTATATATAGGAGTCCATGGGGCCACAATGTAATCCTTGCTGACCTAACAATAATAATTTAAGGGTACAATAATAACAATATGGGGGTTACAGGGGTACAATAATAACAATAAGGGGGTTATGCTAACAGCAATAATGGACTATACTAGTAATATAGGGACCTAACACAACATATGTCATGGAGACCAGAATTGTTTGACTCACTCCATCAAGAACTTATTGTCATGGAGGATTGTCACTATTCTAGCATGGACTTTACAGGTTATGCGGATCTCCCACCCTCAGTAGGGGAGGATTTGGATGAAGTGTTGGGTATGACTCATTTTTTTATTTTGATGAGTATTATGAATTTTTTGATTATATATGTTCTGATGTGAATCCATGTATTTGTATATTTTTTCCCTAAAAGACCTGCAAGAATGTCTCCAATAGCACGGAGGATTCCTCGTGATTTTTTGTGGCCCATCATGGTGAGGGAAATCAGGAGGAGGAAATAATATGCAACCTGGAAGGACTCACCAGTATAATCCCTGATTATGTGAGATTTGATGATGTTCCTCGTGCATACAAGAGGCACAATACGGGGGTGTCTAACTATGTTCACCACTTATTGAGGCGGCTTGTGCATGCAGTGACATGATACCCTGAGCATCATGCTGACTAGACACCTAGGATTTTATTTCTGCATATTTTTTTAGAGACATGATGTCTTAGGATGTAACCAAAACATACATATTTTTTTGAACTTATGATGCACGTGGATGCAAACACTCGATATATATATATGTGTGTGTGTGTGTGTGTGTGTGTGTGTGTGTGCCTATTTTACTGTATGAATCTTATTATGTGATTATGATGTTTTATAAATTACGCAAATGTCTATCTAATACAATATTGGCTACTGTATCAATTAACGCATTCATTCATCCAGGAATATGCTGATATGTGATGTAATTGAAATTCCTTTGTAATAAATGAACACACAAGTATAGCCTTAATATTTGAGGATTTATAATAGAATAATGTCCATTAAGCTGAAGAACGACAAGTTGAGATTATAGGTTAACAATTAATTTAAGAATGTAACGATCAATGGCCTCAGTTAAGAGTTCAATGACGATACTATATTCAACGAAATTGTTCTTTGTTCGTCCTATACAAATACCTTGAAGATCTATCAACTCACCATTAGGATTATATATCACCCAGGCCAGAGAAGACAGATTCCAGCTACTGCAAGAGGCACCATCCGTGAAACCAACATAAGGAGGGACGAACATCTGCATAATAAGAAACAACATAATTAGCAGGAAAAACCACTTGCAAAGAACACCAAGCCAAAAAAATGTACAAAAATGAAAAGAACACCTAGGTACAAAAGAAAATTCACGAAAAATTCATGCATAGTATTCTTTGAGATACAACCCATTTCTGGGTATATCAAGAGGATATCCTTCATAGCCAATTAGCTCATAAGCTCCATTCTACAAAATGCTCCTAACAATAAAGGGCCCCATGCCACATGGGTTGGAATTTTCCTACCCCTAGCCCCCAGCTTATGATGAGCTTGGTCATACAAGATGATGAGGTCTCCTTCTACAAAGGAACGAGGGGAAACTGACTCATCAAAATGAGCTTTGACCCACTTTTTCTCTGCTTCTATGACAAGAGTAGCAAAGAGGCAAGTTTCAACAAGCCTCTCTAAATATAGAATATTCTCTCCTTCTAGAACATTATTAGGCAGCAATTCAACAGTTATCCTGAGAGAAGGGATTTTTCATTAAATCATAAGGGTATCTTCCAGACCATAGACAAGCTGGAATGGAGTGAATCTAGTCGCATCCTTCACCGAGGTTCGATAGGCCCAAAGAGCTGAAAACAACATGACATGCCAGTTGGACTTCTGTATCCCAATCCTACACTAAAGCATAGTGACTAGAACCTTGTTCACAACTTTAACCTGGCCATTAGCCTGAGGGTAGTATGGATTTGAGTTGTCATGATGTAGACCCAACTTACAAGTCAACTCAGCCATCATGTAATTATGAAAAAGAGAACCATGATCGGTGACAATGGCATGAGGGACACCAAACGTGGTAATGACGTGATTGAACAAAAATTGTGTAGTTGTATTACCGTCAGCTGTAAGTGTAGACATTGCTTCAGCCCATTTAGTGAAGTAGTCAATGGCTACGATAATAAAAGCATGCCCCCCGATCGAGTAAGGGTTACACGTCATAAAATCAATGCCCCAATTCACAAAGGGACCAATGATAATGACAGGGTGGAGGTGTGTGGGTGGCGCGTGCATTTTGCACGGGTAAATCTAGCAATCGTGACACTTGCGGACAGCAAAAATGCAATATTTAAAGATGGTAGGCTAGAAATATCCAGCACGAAGAATATTCTGTGAAGTAGCATATCTAGACATGTGACCACCACCAACACCAAAGTGGAAATCATTGAGGACCTTTTCACTCTTCTCGAGAGTTAAACACAAGCGGAGAAAAGAATCAGCTCCGATACGGTAGAGTATCTCTGACTATGCGATAAAGTTGCGAATGATGGTGGATGCGTTGACGAGCATTCTTCGTCAACTCAGATCGGAAGGTATAAGTCTGAAGATATACGATGATATCATCGTACCAAGGATCGAGGGTGCTAATGAGAAAAAGTGTGTCGTCTGGAATGCATTTCTCAAAACTAGATGGAGCAGCATCAGAAGGGAGAGATAAAATAAAATCGGAAAAAACCAATTATTTCTTCGATTTGGAAATCGTGAACTCCAAATAGAACTCTTGGAGGATAAAATTCCACTTTGAGTATTTTACCCCCAGAAATTGCACAACTGTACTCAGATCAATGCCATGCATTTCTTCGTAAGATAAAGCAAAAACGTCTCGAAACTCAACAAAGATACTAGTATAGACCTCAATATCATCAGGAGAATAGGTCACTCCAATTTCGATGTTCTCGACAACCCCCATTTTGATAGAGATTTCTATAGGCATCGTTTGTGTAATGTTTCCCAGGTTACCTTCAACAAAGAATTTGTGTGTTAGGATGGGCATTTGAAGCAGATGGGAAGGAGCTTGGGAAGAGAAATTATCAAGACAAGTAGGCATGGCCCCAAGGCCAAGCATGAAAGAGGAATGATGATGACTATCGTCCCAAGGATGATCCTCCAGAGACATAGTTTCTACGATGGCCTCATCAATGGGAAATATCTTGTTTAAGGGATTGGGCAAATCCAAAGGGTCGAGCCAAGTGGATTGAGAATATGTGTCAAGAGACATACTCTGAGGAGCATGATCGGAAGGAGGAGGATCCGAAGCCGAGATAAGTTCAAAATAATAAATTTCTATTGGGCTTAACGACATCGCATCACCAAACGAATTAATCTACTCGGGCGAAGGGATGATCCACAGATCAGAAGACCTAGAAATCATGTTAACCTGGGCAGTGTTGGGCAGAGGAAGAGAAAAAAGACCAATGAGGGTAGGATATTTGAAAATACACAACCCTATGCTCTCATAAGGCATAGAAATACGATCTACATATGGAACATTGCTCTCAGAAGATGTGGAAGTCAAAAAACAGAACTGATCGACAATGATGATATTTCCTTCATGCGGAAATCAAAGAACACGAAAGAGAGTGGACAGAACACACAACATGGCGTGATTCCAACTGCAACCAAGGAGAAGATTGTATTGAGCTTGGTGTCAATGACTTCAACTTCAACGTTAACCATTTTCCATTCTTGCGAATAGGTAAACTAGTGAGAACATCGAGAGGGAGAGATTCCATTCTGTCAAAAGCTTATAAAATGTTTGGAGATTGATTGAGGCCTGGAGAACCAATGGCTTTCCAGCAAGAAAAATACATAATTCACATAGATGCACCCTCGTCCACAACCGCTCGACAGATATTCTTTCCATTGATCCCAACTTGGATTATTAGTGCAAGCTGGTGAGGGAGACGTGGGATGAAATTTTCCAAGTCGAAAGTGATAAGGCTAGAATCGGCGGGATCAACCCCCCTAACGGTAGATAAAAAACCCTTCCATTATGATGGATAGCTCTGAAGTACTTCCAATGCAGACATAGCATATGGCGCCTGATCCAAATCCTCAACAATACTGTAATGTTGAGTGGCACAGGCATTTGGGTTGCAGGAAGACTTGCGAAGTACACCTTTGTAAGGTGTTCGTACAGTGGGCTCAGTATTGGGCCTTTCAATATGAATAGGGCGACAAGCAGGCAGGGGAGGAGGACCATCAACGATTTCCTTCCCTGATGCCTAACGTCGTTCGGTATAATCTTTTGATTGGGTGGAAATAGAGACAGGTGTAGGATTGTTGATCATGAAAACCTCAGAGCCAAAGGGGTGGAGGACTGAGGTTGCTTCACCATTAGATTTTGTTGTGATGGGAATGGTTCTTTAAGGAAAACTAGAGTTCCTCGAGTGCCCTTCAGTAATCGACTCACCTTAGCCCATCGTGGACATTCCTTGGTATAATTCTCTTCATCACAAATCAGACAAGGATACTTTAGTTAGCATTTTGAACCATCATCAGCTTTGGATTTTGGAGAATCCAGTTTCGGGGTATCAGCTTTCGCCTTACCTTTACCCTTCTTCTTACCTTTGGAAGTTTTATCCACCAGATTGGACTAGACGACATTCACTTCCGTGGTTTTACCAGAATTTGGAGGTGGTCGAGAAGCAGTATCAGTGGAAGAATTACATTTTTTCTTCACGGGGTTTGGAGAATACTTCTGAGAAGTGTGAGATGCAGAACCTATGATACCATCGATAGATGACATCATTGGTGCTTCGGAAGTTCCAGGTCGTGGGGCATCGGGCAAGAGTTCATACAATGTGCCAGACTAAGAGTATATGAGATCAAGGTACTAGGCATAAGTGATGGCTTTTTCCTTAGTAACACATGCCCCCATCGCAATGTCCTTAGCAATTGGAGCAACAAAAGAGGTAGTGAACCAATCAGTTGGAAGTTGATCAGGAATCTCAAAATTGATGAAATGACGACGTCACCTCCACTCATGAATATGATCAGAGATATTGGTAGCTCGATCTTGTTTCAAGGATGTGAGGAGGTGCATCCCAGTTTCATACCAAACAAGTATCTAAAATTGTGTGAGAAATTCCATGGCTAGAGAGTTGAAATCTTGGAAGACGTCGCAAGAGAGTTCAATGTACCACTTGGAAGCAGCACCAGTGGGATTCCTTTGGAAAAGACAGAGTCGAATAGAATCGTCAACCCAAGAGTTAGAGGAGCACCAAATATGGTAAGTCATAACATGCGCTTGGGGGTCTTCTCTGGATTTTCCCTCAAATTTGGGACAATCGCCAGGGATTTAAGTCGGAGCTAGAGGCCAATATGGATTATGAAGGATAGGGTCATTTGTCAACTTCGACACATCAAGCAGTTCCAGCATAGCAAGGAATGGAAATTGTGGATTGAAAGGCATTACAGGTTGTTGATAAAGACGAGTATTGGGATTCCAACCAGGTTGGGAGAAATTTTGCCCCCATATATTCTGTCCCGAAGGATTTTGTCTATAGGGGTTATAAGCCTACTAATTCTGCCCATACATAGGTTGAGGACCAAGATATTGATTACGAGCGAACTACTGAGGTCATGTCTTAGCAAGATATGGATTTTGTTGTGGAATGTAAGTAGTGCCTTAAGGTTCATTATATAACACTTGAGTTTGACCTTGAGGAATATAAGTAGTTCCTTGACGTGCATTATATATCACCTGGGATTGAACGCCTTGGGGCGCACTATATACAACCTAAGATTGACCTTGAGGAATGTAAGTGGTGCCCTGAGGCTGGATGGGTTGCCCCTGGGGTGCAGGTTGACCTGGATGCTGTGGTTGGACAGGTTATCCCTACAGGGTAGGTTGGCCTGGATGTTGGGGTTGGACAGGTTGTCCCTGCGATACAGGTTGGCCTCGATGCTGATAGTGACCAAGTTTCCCCTGTGGAAGAGGTTGGCCCGATGCTTGGGATGAGCCAGGTTTCCCCTGAAGAACAGGTTGAGCTGACTGAGAAGTAGAGGTTTGACCTTGTTGTACAATAGTTGGGCCTTGCTAAATGTAAGGCTAATTCTGTTTCACAAAAGGTTGTCCTTGTGATGGATAGATCTTCCCCCCGGGAACATAAGATGCTCCTTATTGAACATAATATTGACCAGTAGGACCGTAGGGTTGTCCTTGTTGGACCTAATTTTGTCCCTGAAATGGTTGTCCTAGCATACCATAACGTTGTCCCTATGGACCATAGGGTTGTCCTTGTTGGACCGAAGGTTGTCCCAAAAAGGGCTATCCTTGTGGACCGTATGGTTGTCCCGATAGGTACGTGAACTATCTGAGGTTAATCAGAGGAAAATATATGGTATTACCATACTCATCGTAATGATGTGGAGGATTAACAGGAGCTTGTAGCTACTGAGAACCCTGAGGGGTGTAATTCTACTACTGAATAGAAAAAATGTACTAATCATACATGAAACCTTTAGGAATTGGATTAGAAGAGACGGTCGCACTACTAATAGGTTGGAGTTCCGAAACGTGAGGTTGTGATCCACCCACGGCAGACCCAATAGGTATTGTGGAGGTGATAAGAATCAAATGACGAACAACGGAAGATGGCGGCAAGGAATGAATCACACTGGTAGATGGTAGGGATGAAGCCACATAGAAAGTGTGCTGGGTTGGGACAGATGTAATGACCATTGATGTGATGGGAGTCGAAGGTGACACACCTGATACTGTGACAAACGATCTTTCCAATGGAGTAGATGTGGCTATCCATATTGGGTTCTGATATAAGGTTGTAGCACCAGAAATACTCTGACTCAACAAGTGATAACGAGGTGGGAGAGAGGAAGGTTGACCTGATACATAAGGAAAATTCTCCAGAGGGAGCTAATAATATTTAGTAGAAACATAAATCTCTTCACTACTGATGGGACTCGAAGAATCCATGTCGAATGAAGCTATGTTATTGTTGAAAGGGCAACGAGAAGTGGAAAGTAAAGAAGATTTTGAAGTAAGAGGAGGAAACTCTTCCTAATTTCCAAAACCATCCTAGGCATTTAAAGGTTTCCAATTGATATCAAATGGCTCCTCAAGAGGATACCAGGTAGCAAGAGATAAGATACTCGGAAGAATAGAATGCCAGTAACTAACAGGCCTAGTAGGCTTAGGTGCCCCTAAAGAAAATTCAGGAGAAGAATCTCCACTAGGAGATAATGAATGGGACGAAGAAACTAGTGGTTCTGCCACTGTGACTTTGTCTCAAAAACAAGAGAGAATTGAGATGACCAATTTGAGGCTTCAAGACCAAAAACTAAGGAATTACATAACAACAAGCCAAGAAAATATCTTTAATGGGTGTGTGATCGTAGGTAATTAATTTAATGATACTGAAACAAAACTCTGCCATTTCATATTTTAAGATCCGAGAAATGGTCAAAAGGTGACTCTAGACATGAAAAGAACAAGTGTTCGATGATATTTTCAATTTTAGAGAGTCACGAAAAGACCAAAATTACTACTCAATAAATCTAAGCAAAAGGGTGTACCAAGTTTCCGTGAACTGCAATATACACCTTGGTGATCAAATGAAAGAGAAATGACCAAGGACTTAACGTACGTGCACATAGTCTCCCTGAATGCTGTGTTCAGTGTACATTATGGTTATAGGGTGGTAGACTTGACTTCTTATGGATAAATAATTGCAACCTACAAGGGTATCCGTTTATATACTCGACAGTATTGGGAGCACAATTATGTGCTAGTGTTGTCTATTGCCACATGGTGAACGACACCTACTACGTTTAACGACGTCAAAACACATCACTAGCCTAGACCTATAAAATATGATCATTAGGTTTCAATGCTTCCTTAGGTTAACTGAGTTCATTATAAATTTGATCTTTAATTAATGTTGTAGTTTCAATGCCATACCGAATGTAATCTCAAATCCTTAATGCATAACTATATGCAAAAGAAAATCATTCCAATTCGATGAACAACTAGCTAAGAGAGGGATAATGATGCATGTCAAAGTAACAATCAATCGAATATAAGAAGAAATTTGTAATATCCCAAAATGGGGATGCAGCAATACATGAACACAATAGCAGTGTAAATCAGCTCATAATATGTGAAAGGAACACTTAGCCATCAAATGAATGTTTAGCAGCAAGAATATATCCCATTATCTTATCCCAAAGTGAGGAAATGAAGCCATATAGGGCATAAAAATGTTATTTACACGAAATTACGCTATAACTATGATAAAATGGACTTGGATCCCTTAGTTCGTACTATATACATCTCACATACAGAATGGTAGAAAAAACAAATATTCTACCCATAATAAACAGGTTTCCCAAAGCCAATGCAGCTCAAAAATTCCCAAACCCCATGACTTATGACATGCACAATTCCTGGAGCATGTGACAGCATTATTTTAATGAGGTTTTACGTATAAATTTATAATAAATAATAGATCTAGAGTTTGAAATCACTCAATGGCTGAGAAAATGGAGATCTCTTCCTTTTTATACAATATAAGAATAACCCAACAAGGGCTCCATGAAAGTACAAGTATAAAATACCACATCTACAAATCTAGATCTGAAACAATGTAGTTATATTACAACTCTGTATATATGTAGATAAATAATACAAGAGTAGAATAATATGCTTTATACAACCCTTCCGGGAGAAGGGTTGGCCCTTTCCCCAAGGAACAAGCTCAAGATCAAGGGTCTTGACCCTGCTACTACAATACTAAGAGAAATGAAATGGTTTGTTGCAAAGTAATACACTGTAGGAGATGGAGAATTCTTTGGCCAAGTGCCAAGATGTAAAAAATGCTCAGAAGTCTCCCTCACTGATCTCCGAAGGAGAGGAATGCTTCCTCCTCTGAAATACAAGCTCTGGAAGTGGTGTTGTGAACCTTCCACTGCAACAACCTGCAACACAATGTTACACTCTGTAGAAATAATGTTGTAGCTGAAGGAGGATGCTTGGCCTCAAGCCTGAATGTGGAAAAATAAATTACAATTCTCCTCCATGAGGCCTCTCAAGGTAGGATAAGGAATCCCTAAGCAGGAATGCCTTGTCCTAAGCAGCACTGCAACTCTACTAAACAGCAAGAGAATGCAAAATAGTCATGTAGACCATAAAATAAATAATCATCAAGCTAACCTCAAATGGCTTCCATCCTGTTCTTTATAAACTATGTGAGCCTCCTCACCTTGGGTCCCACCCATTAGGGTTTCCAACATCACATGATCAATCTCCCTCCAAAATTGTGTTGTATCTCCATCAAGGCCACTCCTCCATAACCATGATGTTTGATTTGGTCAAATTTGACCTCTTCAACCTAATTCACTCCCTTTTCACACCCAAGTGTCTTTAAGCTAGCTCTCATATGTTTTTTTAAACTGATCCTTGTTCATATTGAGTTATTTGCATTGATGATCCACTCTTATTCATGAATGTTGTTGACTTGGTCAAACTTGAATTTGTCCACATCCAATTTCCCTTGTTCACACATGATGGTGTCAAATCCAGCTACTAGAATGATCCCTTTTCATACCAAGAGGGTTTTTATGCTAATTAAAGTTAAGTATGGGTCTCTTTCCCCATTTATTCATCTACTAGGTGCAAAAATAAAAAATTAATATTCCTATTAGCTGCATGCTAATGTAGGAATATTACAGTTCTCCCCTCCGAAATGTTGCCTGTCCTCAAGCAACTACAAGGATAGAACTGAAGAGTATCCATTCCTCCTGCTGTAGCATCCTCATATGATGAACTCCTCCAAGGAATATGATGTTGTCTCAACAATGAATCTCCATAGTGCCCCTCACAAGCCTGCAAGCTAGCATTTGGTGAGCATCCCAAATAGCCATCATCATGAAAAGGTGAAATACTCAAAGACGCAACTATGTGCTGTCTAGAGGTCCTCTCAAGGCATGGAGTCTGAAATGCATTGGGAACTATCATCCCCATGTAAAACCTCCACCCCCAAGCTATCATCCATACTAAATGAGCCACCCTCCAGAATGGTAACTCATGAAGAATTTCCTCCACCTTTGGCTCCTGCAATGTAGGTGGGCTGAATAACAGAACATGGTAGACATAATGGCCTACCCCACACTTTCTTCCTCTCCAATTATGATAAGCGTATATCATATGCTGATCTTGGGCTGCAATAAGGTTTCCTTCAAGTGGCAAGAAGAAGATTAGATCTCCAAAGATCCTTTCCCCCATGTCATGAATCATGCTAGCCCAAATCATCCCACTCAGAATGAATGGCACATCATCACCATTTGGCATCCAAATCAGAAAAATTTTGAAGGTTATGTGTAAGTTTGGATGATACCAATGGTTTCTCAAGTTGATACAGCGCAATCTTCCCAATTTCTACTTTAGATCATCATGTGGCAAGTGGTCTTTCAACAAGATAACAGTTGTGTGTGTTTTTGTTGGAAATACTGAGAGGGGGGGTGAATCAGTATTCCTTTCAATTAGAGCATTAGTTAATCTTAAATTATTATCATTTTTTGTACAATGATAGCAGAAAACAAGAGGAACACAAATGCACACAGTTTTTAAGGGGGAACCCACTCCGAGACAAAAGCCACCTAATGCTTTTCTAATAACTCTTTAATATTCAACTCCAATTGAAAATAAAGCTCCAACTTCCTAGAATATAGAAAAACATTCTTCTCCAGATCCCACTGTATGGACGCTCCAACACCCGAGATTCTTCAACAATCAACTAAACGGATGCCACAACACCCAATGAGCTACAACTCACCCTAGAACCACCCTACCACCCTATAGAAGAATAAAAGAAGAATGGACTCCCGTACTAGGGAAAATGGTCCACCTTACAATGATATAGAATGATGCAGAAGAAGAAGATATACTAGACCATAAACCCAACTTTGACACAACCACCTAATGATGATCCTAGACCTCCCAACACTGCCTCTTCAACCCTTGGCAGATAGACACTAGTACAATTTGTACAATAACGTATTTACAATGACTAAGTACAATGATACCTTTACAATGATTGTATGTAGTGCTGCCCACTTGAAGACTTCATATGATGAACTTATTGATACTTTTATGCACCTTGGTTGCTGCTCTTGTCATGCTACCCTCTTCTGCACCTTTCTTTGCTTTGCTGCCATAGAAAGTCTGGTCCTTTGCAACCCTTGACAACACATGATCTAGATTTTTCTTGACTTCTAGGAGCTCGATATTGAATCTGGTGTATCTCTATTATTTCAGATCCTAAATATCTGATTTTCAGTGCTATTGTATTCCTCCGAGTCATATTTCCAATGCCACAGGTCTGACCCAATTTGGATTCTTCAAGAGAGAGTTATACCCAATCTCTCGCAATGCCCTAATTATGGACTGTTTCAGCAGAACTCACTTGTACGGCATGCCATGTGTCACTGTTTCTTCATTTGGCTCTAAAATTGATAGAGAAAAAAGTACAGACTATACACTATCTTCCCCTTTTTATGGAATTCCAATACAATACTCAGAGAGAGAGTTATGACGAATTTACCAAGGTCACTTCTTTGAGATGAATTTTAGGATCCTGCAAAAACCCTGACTTCCACAGATTATATCTCCAAAAATATTGCGCACCTTGATTTGAAATTTCTACAGAAGATTCCTCAGGATTTTGGCTTCACCTCATAAATATTTCAGCTTCTTAACCTTTGTAGAAAAAAAATTAGAGCAAAAATTCCACGATGACCTGTTTCAGACGGCGAAATACCTTGCATAAGGAGGAAATGAAGATCACAATTTATATAAATGCTTAAGTTGAGAGGGGCTTCAACAAGTGAACGTGGGAGGGATTTTAGGAGCTTAAAAATATTAATTATGAGTTTTCAATTACCCATGCCCCAACCCCATGGGGTTTATCCCACGAACTGGGGCTACAAACTTCAAACATCAATATCTCTCAAACTGTGAAGAATTACATGGTGTGCCATATATCAAGAGAAACATCTCAACAAGTAGAAACCATAAAAATAATTATTGACCCATAATATATTAATTTTGTAGGTAAAAATTCCCATGCAATATTGGGTTAGCCCCTGGTGCTGCTTGGGTTGACATCAATGACAACCGTTGATCAACAGTTTTCACATCTACCATGAGGTGGTAAATAGCATTATATATTAGCAGAGTACAATGAGAATTAAAACACACTTTTCCAAAGTCATGTAGAGAAGGGTTATCTCCATCATAGATGTTCGTTCTAGCATGGCCATGAAGCTCATAAATAATCTTGCCCTCTTGTGGAGCAATGCACTATACATACATGGTGAGAAGGTGTACATACTCAATGAAATAATCAATAAGTACAGAAATATATTTCTTACCATGCATAATGAGTAAGCTAAAAGGGTGGTCCATGGATGAGTCCTCCCATGAGAATATTCTCATAGAAATCTTAAATAAGAGAGGATGCATGCTCCCCTTGGAACACTCCATCAATAAAAATATACTCCCAAGTGACAGCACTGTTGGCCTTAATGATAAGGATCTTGTCACTCCATGATTACCTTCCTTGACATTCCACATGTCAAATTCATCCACTATCATGTTTCTATGTTGGGAAATCTTCTTCCTATGTGGAAGCTCCTCCTTATCCTTCAATGTTGAAGGGTAGCCTCTTTGCACCTTGAATGTGCCATACATTCCTCCAGAAATATCATGATGAGTATGTAAAGATTCCTTCCCATACTCTCTCAATAGTAACCATAGCAACAAGGACTCTTGCTGCCTCCTTGAATTATCATGATGCAAATCATGGAGCAACAATACAGTAATGGATATGTGAGATGTCTCATCAACAAAATAGGAAACAAGCTCCTTTATGCCACATCATGTGAGAGTTATCCTTCCTTCCAGATCCAAGTACATACATGAGATACATCCCAAACAAAAATATATGTAAATACATGAGACATATCCCAAATAAGAGTAAATACATGGACATAAGATATAACATGTGATGTCCAAACTCTCTTCTCCACAACCATAGTAACCGTGCATTTTTCTTATTCATTGTATCATGGAGACATAAGGCATGACACAGAAAAATATGGACCTTTGGGTAGTAACCATACTCACCCAAGAGTAGCCAGTGCAACCATGCTTCTTGCTAGTCTGTGTCATAGATCTGCAAGTGGTTTGGAACCCCCTTGCTCCATACTATCATCCACTCATCCCAATGTAGGTGATGGATCTCATTCTGAAAATACTTGGTATCCTCCCATTGTAGGACACCAACCTCCTTAAACCCTTTAAGAACTTTTCACTTCATGAAATGTTGAAGTTCACCTCCAATGAGATCTCTTAATGAGACCTTCTTCTCATGCATGGCCTTCCAAAACCAATGGGGTTTTGGATCTGCTATAGGTATAAGTCTCCCTTTGAGCTATGGCATGCTCATTGAGAAAGTATCATCTAGAAAGGAGAAAATGTTTCTAATCTCAAGATGTCTACTCTCTCTCATTTATTCCTCCATTGCTTCATGAATGAGGCTTCCATTTTAATGCTCCCATGAGGAATCGGTTCTCTTTTCTTCATTTCTTCTCTTGGACAACGTAGTGCAATTTTGTTGCTCTAAATTAGCATTGTATTTTTCCCATAGGAAATGCAATGGTATACAACTCTCCATAAGATTTTATGAAACAAGAGGAGATGGAAACTTAGGCATACCTTGCTGAATATTAGGAACATCTTGGATGACTGCAAGCAGTCCTCCCTCCAATGTGATGGTTGCCCCAACTGCTGATGTAGATGGCTGCTCCTCCATAGTTGTGTCAGTGCTGGTACATGCCTCCTCTAATGGGAGTGAGAGCTCCTCCCCCTCTGATTTCTCCATGTCACATTTCCCAATCAACCTTTGAGTTAATTCTGTAAAAGTAGCCACTCTTGCATGACTCAAGTGGCTGAACCACCAAATGTTGCCTTCACCCTCTAGGTGCAGCACTGCAATCTCTACGACCTCTCTTTCTACCATTAGATGTAGTAGGAAAAATGCATCAAGTTTCCTTTCTCAAGCTCTTGCTATAGATGACCCATCAAAATTAGACAACAAAAACCTATTTCCCTTGATTCCCCTTTCGCTACAGGGCCTCTTCTCTTCCTCCAGTTGAATGAACTGTGGGAAAGCTAGAGTCTCCTTGAAGGCTCCAGGTTGAGATTTGTACTCAACAAGGTATTCAATTAGAATATTATGATCCCAGTGTCCTCCATGCTTCTTGTCTTATTCCCTATGAGAATAGGAATTGCATGGCCCTTCCTCTTCTTGAAACCCTCTAGGAGTTTCATTACACCTCTTCCCCTTTATCTGCTTAACCTCCTTGGAGAGGTTCTTCTTGGATCTGAAAAGTGATGAGATAAGGCTCATCCTCTCCATAATTTTGATATTTCTCCTTCCCTTTGTCTCATTATTCTTCGGATAGCATAATAGCTGGAACTCACATGCTGAGCAAAGATTATGCTCTGATACCACTGTAATATCCCAAAATTGGGATGCAACAATAAATTAACACAATAACAGTGTAAATCAGCTTATAATATGTGAAAGGAACACTTAGCCATCAAATGAATGTTCAAAATCAATAATATATCCCATTATCTCATCCCAAAGTGAGGAAATGCAGCCATATAGGGCATAAAAATGTTATTTACAGGAAATAAAAATGAGAAAAGGGACTTGGATCCCTTAGCTCATACTATATACATCTCACATACAGAATGGGAGAAAAAAAAATCTCTATAGCCATGCTAAACAGGTCTCCCCAGGCCAATACAAATCAAAAATGCCCAAACCCCATGACTTATGACATGCAGAATTCCTGGAGAATGTGACACTATTATTTTAATGAGGGTTTATGCAAAAATTTATAAAAAATAATAGATCTGGAGTTCAAATCATTCAATGGCCGAGAAAAATGGAGATCTCTTCCTTTTTATACAATATAAGAATAACCCGGCAAGGGATCCATGAAAATACAAGTATAAAATACCAGATCTGTAGATCTAGATCTGAAAGAATGCATTTTTATTGTAGCTCTATATATATGTAGCTAAATAATACAAAACTATAAGAATATGCTTTATACAATCCTTCCGGGAGAAGGGTTTTCCCTTTCCCCAAGGAACAAGCTCAAGATCAAGGGTCTTGACCTTGCTATTGCAATACTAAGAGAAATGACATAGTTCCTGCAAAGGATTGTGTTGTAGGAGATGGATAATTCTTTGGCCAAGTGCCAAGATGTAAAATATTCTTACAATTCTCCCTCACTGTTCTACCAAGGAGAGGAGTGCTTCCTCCTTCGAAATACAAGCTCTGAAAGTGGTGTTGTGAACCTTCCACTGCAACACCTTGCAACACAACGTTACACTATGTAGAAATAACACTGTAGCTAAAGGAGGATGCTTGGCCTCAAGAATGAATGTGGAAAACTGAAGTAAAATCCTCCTCCATGAGGCCTCTCAAGGTAAGAGAAGGAATCCCTAAGCAGGAATGCCTTGTGCTAAGAAGCACTACAACTTTGCTAAACAGCAAGAGAATGCAAAATAGTCACGCAGACCATAAAATTAATAATCATCAAGCTAACCTCAAATGGCTGCCATCCTCTTATTTATAAACTATGTGAGCCTCCTCACCTTGGGTCCCACCCATTAGGGTTTCCAACATCACATGATCAATCTCCCTCCAAAACTGCATTGTATCTTCATCAAGGCCACTCCTCCATAACCACGCTGTTTGATTTGGTCAAAGTTGACCTCTTCAACCTGCTTCACCCCCTTTTCATACCCAAGTGTCTTTAAGCTAGCTTTCATATGTTTTTTTAAATTGCTCCTTGTTCATATTGAGCTATTTGCATTGATGATCCACTCTTCTTCATGTATGCTATTGACTTGGTCAAACTTGACTTTGTCCACAACCAATTGCGCTTGTTCACACATGATGGTGTCAAATACAGCTACTATAATGATCCCTTTTCATACCAAGAGGGTTCTTATGCTAATTAAAGTTAAGTATGGGTCTCTTTCCCCATTTATTCATCAACTAGGTGCAAAAATAAAAAAATTAATATTCCTATTAGCTGCATGCTAATGTAGGAATAATACAAAATTTCCCTAATGCATCTAATACAACCAAAGCATCAAACGAAAAGATATTTACTTTTTCACTAAAGGCTTCTAATTCAAAAGAACATTTTTCATTGTCAAAATAAGAGAAAGAATGCAAATCTTTTCCTTTTAGCTGAATGAGAAGAAAAATGCACTACTACACTATATGACAAAATAGAGACTAGTTTTGAGCAATTCTAAGAAAACGATCTAAAACAAAAAGATCAATCCAACACAAATATAAAACATACTCAGAACAAAGATGCACTCCTTCAAGGAAAACAAAGGATTTCAAACCAAATCGGTGAGCAATGTAATCTATGCTCAAGGTGACAAATCAAGAGCTAAACGAACACCAAGATGATCATTCAACAATCCAAAGACACTTAGAAACAAAATAAAAGCTAAAAATATCAATCAAAAAACTAAAACAATAAATACCAAACTGACTCAAACTCTACTCAGAAGGTTCAGTGAGGAGGTTGCTGAACAAGCGGAAAAAGACACCTAGAAGCCCTCGAATGACAAACTTCACTGATTAGATGAAGGGCAAACAACGGAGAAGAAAAATACAAGAGAATAAAAGCAATCTGAGTGGACTAATTGCAAGAGAAAAATTCAACCCAGAGGCAAGATACATTGACAAATCTCAAGGAAAAGGCTAAAATTTTAACCTACATGATTCAACGTGTCTCTCAAGCTATAATCCATGCTAAACAGAGGATGTCACACCTGTGACAAAGGCAACAAGCGCCAATCAGTGCAACTGTTCAAGCAAAAACATCGCCAGCCATAAAACTATGGAAGAAAAAAATCCATTGAGCAGAGCTCAGACTTGAAACTCTGAGGCTGAATGTGATGGCTGGAAACAGTCAAACAAGAAAAACAAAGCAGAAAAGTGGTAATATGACCAAAGTCGAACAAACAAGAAAACCACTAGAAGAACAATGAGAGATGACAAACATATTGATCCCCGGTATGTTTGCCAACTTGTTGAGCAGGTAAATCCCCTCTACGGAATAGGTGATCCTTCTAGCCCTGCAGTGGGTCTAGCAACAAGGGAACAAGATGGACTTTCAGACTCCTAGCTTATAAATGAAAACGAGTTAGGATAGATGACCTACCTTGGTCCAACACTTTTATCGTCATCTGCGGCAACAATCCGTTGATATTTGTCTTCACACTTTGCAGTCCTTCATTAATAATGTCCGTGTACCTGCACAAGGATCAAGTGAATGGTGACAGCATACGGAAAAATATTTTCATTTACAGCTATTCGATTGGTCAAGGAGAATAAAAAAATTTTCATATTCTCAAACACAAAATTGGAACCAAAAAATTAGTCTTGTATTACTGATAGAGAAAATAATTTTACAACCTTAATGCGTTGGCATTGTAGCCTCCTTCGATGGGTTCAGTCAAGCACATCTCGAGCATTCATTAGGGATTGGACTTGGTGAGGCAACGGGCCTAAACTTTTTCTTTAAAATGGATTCCTCTCTGCCTTATTCTTCACACCAACTATAGTAAGGACTATTCAGCTAGTTGAAACTATGTGAGAAGGAAGTATTTATAGGATAGGAGGAGGTGGTTTGGGATCCCTCATAAGGTGCAAGGGAGGCTTTGTCCTTTAGGGATTTTCTCGAGTATAGGAAACAAGAAGCCAAAGGGAGGACTTCGACATCATCAGTTGAACAAACCATGATGACTCCGCTCACGGAGTGGTTAGGCATGGAAACTTCATTTCTCTATTTAAAAAACTTTCCAAAAAAAGCTCAGCGCAGGTGCCCCACTGAGACAGAGCGCCAATGGGCGCGAGGCCCAATGTTAATTTCTATATGGGTGTGAGGCCATAACTCCCTACCAGTGCTGACCCAAAATCATATTTTTTTGAGAGCCTGCTTCAGGAATGATCAATAGAGGAAATTTTCTTTACATGCCAAGGGATGCAGTGAGACTTTTTACAAGGTATGATAATACATAGAAGTCACTGAAATGGTCCTCCAATTTTCGGGATGGGGATTCCAAGGACGGTGACAAAATAATGTGTAACACATATAATAACCATTAACCAAGATACCTGCTCTCACTCAAAGTCTAGTGTCACAACTTCTATTTGATGATTTGCATCTCCTGCTCTATCTCAACCAACACATTAACATATTAACTATTAGAATGAATTTTTAACACAAGTCTATGAAAATAGATTACTTTAGCTACACATGAAAAATAACACTAACAACAAAGATGGTTGTCTAACTCTTTTAGGTCTGGAATAGATAGTTGAAAAAAAATAAAAACAAACCTAGATATATGCAATATAAGAAGCTAAATAGTAAAATGAAATAGTATTTTCTGTAAAGATCCATTGGAAAAGACAAGATTTAAAAAGAATTTTTATATTATATTAACACTTGGGAAGGGAGCAGATAATGATGTTACCAGTCCCCCTCAATGGGATGGGTTATTGGCAGTCCTCAATGCTTCAACGTCAGAGTTTCTCTCTCTCAATGGTTTAGAAAACCCAAGACGTGTAGAAATCAACGAGAGCTCAATAAGTAAAAAGAAAATAAAAGTAATCAAAGTATGACAATGATAGGAGGATCAAATTCTGACCATGATAAAAGCATGGAAAACCCTCCTATTTATAGCAAAATATTGAGTTATCCTTGATAATGGTGCATAATAAAATATTATTAACTATGATCTAGATCTAACTTCTTGGAATATATTTTATTATATTTTGTTGGACGGAAAAGGAATTTAAATTGGTTAAATCCCTTTATTTAGAAATAATAAAAAAATAAATGATTTATTTATTATTTCAAGGATGGGGTTAAGGAATAATTTAAAAAATAATGATTTATTTTATTATTCTTAAATTATTTAGTCAAAATTAACAGGGAATATTAATTAGATAATGATTTAATTAATTATTCATAGTTAATAATAAGATAAATAATGATTTATCTAATTATTTCTCATTAAATCGGTTAAATATGACTAGGAATATTATTAAACAATGGTTTAATTAATTATTCCTAGAGGAAAATCAAATAAATAAGGATTTATTTAATTATTCCTGATGGGGTTTCCTATTTTGACCATAAATAACTTAATAAACTATGGTTTATTAAATTATTTCTTATAGTGAAAGCAATTTTACTATGGTAAAATTGGTCTTGGTGTATTTCGATCCATCTAATTGTAAATGGTTAGATGACCAAAAATTGGTGTAACAGTTTGTCCCCCAATATGCGAGCGTTAGGAGCTAATCGTATGACCGAAGTACGTTGTAAGAACACAATCACTAAACACCAAAGGTGGGTCATAGAGAGAGAGATACATAGGCGAAGTGAAGTGAGAGATGACAATAACCTAAGGGGGCGAGACCTACAATTGAGATAGCTCTCATTTAATGTTTGGTTACCTGCTCTCAGTGAAGCGAGAGAGGCATACCTATGCCCACTGAGATGCCAAATTACAAAGAATAATGGTGTGCCCATTAAAATTAGACTGAGCGATAAAGTACATGATATGCTGGTGTAAACATGGGCCAGGAAAAAATATAATATATCCCACATACATACTATGCTTGGGACAACATATAGGAATGAATAAAATAATATCTAAGTACATGAAATATAATAACAATGAGAGAAGCCTTGATAAATATGAATGGATCATCTAAGATCAAATCTGTGGAGGTGCATCTAAGGTTGTAGCATAAAATGAAGTCATCCAAGCATGTGGGGGGCTACCTGAAGGGCCACCCCGTCATGAGGTTTGAAACATGTCACACACACCCAAGAATCACCAGATCAATATGTTGGATCACTAAAAAATAAATTATACGAATCTCGATCATGTTGAAGTGGAGAAGATGAGAAAAAATCAAGTCAAAGTGCAATAAGGATTCCATTTTCCTGATCTGAGGCACTAAACAATAATGGAATATGGAACTAAGATACATCACCCTCTAAACCTTTCTTTTGTAATGAATGTGCCGATGTTAACAAAAGGAGGTCTGCCATAGGTGAGGCAATCAGGAATCCTCAACTAAGGCACGTGAGATCATAGTACAATGACTAATGGACTGACATTGGGGATGATGACGGAATGGGGGATAATGAGTAGAAAATGGACGACTTCCTTTGTCAGAGCATATAAAGCATGGATGACCTAGCAGCTAATAACTCGACTCTTGAGGGGATGTGGGACATTGGGACTGGAGGCGAAAATGGGCTACATGAGAGAGGGAAAATGTATGGATGGATGGAATATTGTAACATGAGGCAAAGGGACTTGGGACAGACTGCATGAATGAGATGATGACTCAACTTAGATGCTCTGATCAACAACGACTCGATGATGCTGCCACACAGAATAGGATCAGTGGGGATCGTAAAAGCATGAGAAAATTATGGTTACTCATGATGAAATTCGACACCCGCATTGATAAGTATGAAGGCTAAGTGGTGCCCCAAGTACAAGTGGTGCTAGTGTAGAAATTTAATTTTGAGAAGTGGGGAAGTGACCCTTCTTGGAAAATGGCTTTCGAGTGAAGTATCAAATCACCAAAAACAAAAGATGCAAGCTGCCTAAACACATGATAGAAATAAAATAGACATCTCGATGGGAGGTATAAAGGCTATATTTACACCCACATTTGAATTATCAACTTGAGGGGCGTGAGACTTAGAGACGTAGCACAATATATGCCAAAATACGGCCTTGGGCTTTTTCCAATGAAAACCCTAGAACTAATGTAGAAAGGAAATCATGCGGGGAAAGGAACAAGACATTTCAAGAGAACACACTACAAATTAATAATCTATGCAGGAAAAGGGTGCAAAAATTCTTAATCAACTACAACTACACTTGCGAATATGAAAGCATGAAAGAAATAACTATTTAAAATCTATACTTAAAATTCTTCTTCAATATTTATACTAAAAATGTCGCTTTACAATCGGTACTTAAAATGTTGCTTCCAAATGATGCAAGCACTGTTGATGGAAGGAAATCATAAGTGTATGAAAATATTCAATGCAAACTGAGCGAGGATATCTTCAAGAGAACTCTTGGACACTTTAATTATGTAAAAAATATATTTAAATAATCTTGGTATTTAAATAAACATGATCTCCTTACAATCTCAAGATCAATTCATATAATAATTTAAATTATTTATAAATGCCCAATAATATAAATAGTGAATTATATGGAAACATTTTTTATTTTATCCTCACCTTGAATACTTGTAGCTCAAAATATAGATTTCATTTATTAAATATCTTGGACAAGGAAACATGAGAAAACGAGAAGCATTTCTTAATTGATATTCTATTTTTAATCTAATTAATTGAGCAAAAGTAAATCCTAAAATAATAGTGACATTAAGTTCATCAAACCTATGTAATTAAATATGATAAACGAAATATGTGGAATGAAATTGAAGTGTTCAATTTAAGTTGATCAGAGATATTCTCAAAAAGTCTTACAGGACATTTTTGTGAACTTGAAAGTCTCCTCATGCTAATTCTTGCATTTAAATTACAATGATGAATATTTAAAATTCCAAGATTAGAAATGTTTATGATTTCCAAATTAAATCAGAATTTTCAATGATTACATTACAATTATTATCTTTGTTGCGAATCCCTACACTTGATAATCTAGTTCATTAGATAATAAATTGAATACAACAAAGGGATACATATAAATAAACAAATTCTTGCTAACTAAATAAACTCAGCAATAAATCATTGAATTTATAAATCAAACATGCAGTAATTAAATAGAAAAACATAAAAGAGATCTATATGAAATGGAATTTCAGATTAGAATGTAAATCACACTCACACGATGCCAAAATAAAATGAAACAAAGAAATAAATAAATCCTAACCCATCTAAGCAACGAGCTGACTGATGACCCTGATCAGCCAGCTCCTGTAAAATTAAATCAACACACCATCTTCAGAAATTAAAAGAGATGGAAAATATAATTTAAATGCAGATTTCTATTGCTACAGCAATTGAATTATGTAAATAGTACATCATATCAAATTACACAAATTCTACAAATGCTCGGATCCAGTACATATCTTTGCGTTCCTCTACAATCCCTAACTTACTCCCATTGTCTGCCTTCCTACTGCTCTATTCCTCTACTAATCTACCTTTGCTTCCCTCCTTCTATGTTTTCAAAACAATATTTTTTATAGCGGTAGTTCTACTCCTAATTTAATGGATCGATGGTTATACAAAATACAAATCTAGGATTCTTTTGGTCAATACAAATAAGAGCAATCATATTTTCTTTCAAATTTGAATTGAGGATCAGCTTTTATTCAATCCTCACGCACTGTTGGAAAAGGCAATCGAACAAATGAATGAGGTGTTGACCCTTCAATGCTGGCTTTGATGTCTCTATGCACAATGCATTCCTTTGATTCTTCGTGCATATAAGAAAGTCCCACTATTCCTATTATCAACCACCCTCAATGGTCGCTTTCTCTAGTGTCTACCTTCAATATACTATGGATTAAGAGAATTTAATAAAGCCATAGTATAATAAACATCCAACTCTAGAATGTCAAATCTTGGTTAAATTGATATTTCTAAAAGCAAATACAACAAGTGCCTTCAAGAGTGAATAAAATGCATGTATTGAAAGGTCTGTCATTTCGTGGAATAATTGGATCCCTGCCTAACATCAAGAAGCGAGTAACATTGAAAAAAATCATATGGGATCCCATTAAAAGATTATCAAGGCCATAAATCTCTACAGCTTGATCACTTGCAACAACTCTCGTATCCTTGTAATTATGGGTGGCTATAAACTTAGCAGCACTTGATGTGTCATCCACATTTTCCAGTGCAACACCCAACTCGCTTAAAGCCTCTTTTCATTGAGAAAGAGACTAGGGATGACTCACAACACGTCTAAATTCGGGAGAGGAAGTTGGACTTCACCCACTATATGCAAATTGTGAAAAAGTAGAAAATCATAGTTGTGGCGAATGTTGCCTTTGTAATGTCTAGTTTCCTCTTGCATGGACCATCTGGAATGTTTTCAACCATCTTTGCAATTTTTTATATTTTAATAAGCTCCTTCACAGCTTTAGAAAGTTCCAACATTGTAAAACTCTCCAATATTAATAGGCCCAGTATTATCCCCTTACATTAGCTAAATTAAACCATCAACCATATCAGAAACATAGCAGAATATCAAGTTTGTGTTCCTAGGGCTTGAACTGTTATTGGTTCACCTCTAAGGGCCTGAGAACTAAAATTGATGATAAAACATCCATCATCAATGCTCATTAGTGGCACATAGGTATTAAATATTTCAGAAATATGGATCTCTGATCAAAAACTGTGGCCAAACTTTCCAAACCATTCACGTTCAGCCTGTTTATGTACTTAAAACCACACTTAACAACTTGTTTTTCCTTCACTCCCTTTGGGTGATGAAGTTTTCTGAACAGTTCCTGGGCTATATGAAACATGGTATTTTGAGTGTGATGCAAGTCTCAGAATGTTGAGATTCCATACCATTTGACCAAAAACTTCATTATTTCACCTAGAACAATCTCATTACATACTCAACTTTGTTCCTGCACTAGACTTATTCACCTGCCACCAAGAAAGAATGTTACAAATGAAATTTACACAAAACACTCATCGAATTACCAATTAACAAGAATTCATAATTTGATAATTATTGTCTTTAAATTCCTCTAGTAATCAACTTAAAATGACAAAAACACCAAGTACAATCATATAATTATTTGATAAAAACTGTAAAAATTTGGACAAAAAGGTGGTTCGACAAGTAAATTATGGTTACTCATGATGAAATTCGACACCTGCATTGACAAGTATGAAGGAAAAGTGGTGCCCCATGTACAACTGGAGCAAGCACATAAACTCGATTTTGAGAAGCAGCGAAGCGACCCTTCTTTGAAAAATGGCTTCCAGGTGAAGTATCAAATCACCAAAAACAAAAGATGCAAGCTACCTAAATGCATGAAAAAAATAAAACAAAAATCTTGAAGGGAGATCCTATGGGTAAAGTTTATTAAGGTAGAGTGCATTCGAGGGTTAGGAAGGGGTTGGCCTTCGAAATACTCTAGAAGGTATGCCCCTTTTCCCAAGTCCTTACATAATGATGTAAGTTCCTAGCCATAATGAGTCAAAATTCCTGTAACCAAGGACATCATGAGCCTGGTCATACACTATAACATGGTCACCTTCGTGAAAGGTACCAAGGTGGATGTTTTGTTCATATTGAGATTTGGTGCACTTCTTAGCCACTTCAATGGTTTTCAAGGCAATAGGACAGTCTTTAGATGCACGCTCAATCATGATAAGTCTTTGTTCTAAAGTTTGGGTGTCAGGGAGAAGTTTAACAACTAAGTGAAGGAAGGGGATTTCACGCTAGATCGGTAATTGTGCCTCCTCAAAAAAAAACAACGTGGAAAGGAGTAAACCCATTGGTGGTTTTAACATAATTTCTATAGCCCCACAAAGAAAGGAAGAGAATAAGTTCCCATTTGGTTTTCTGCATGTTCACTGTTTGTTGAAGCATATTTTTAAGGATTTTATTGACCTCTTCAACTTGACCATTACCTTCAGGGTAATAGGACGATAAATATCGGTGCTCAAAACCAAACATAGAGGATAGATCATGCCAAATCTCATCTTCTAAATGTCAGAAATGGTCAGAGATTAATTGTTTCAGAACTCAAAATCGAGCGAAAACATGGCTAAAGAAAAACACGGCCGTGGTAGGTGTCGTGTTATTGAACGTTGGCATGGCCTTAGTCCATTTGGTGAAATATTCGACTGCCAAAATGATATAATTCTGGTTACCAATAGATGGAGGTCGAAATTCCATAAATTCAATGGCCCATTTGTAGAAAGGATCGGCTAAGATGACAGGATGGAGGGGAGAAAGAGGAGCTCGCGCCTTTGAGGAGAAAAGTTGACAGTTGGAACAGTGTTTGACTGCTTCAATGCAATCACCAAAGAGAGAAGGCCAAAAATACCTAGAGCACATGAATTTATAGGTAGTGGCCAAACCAGGGAGCTGACCACCACAAGTGGCACTATGGTAGGCATTAAGGACTTGCTCAGCTTTAGAATGTGTGAGACACCGACGGAGGATAGAATCAACACCGCAAAGATAGATATCATCACCAACGAGAAGATATCCAAGGGCTTGGTGTCGTATACGTCATCGAGCATCACGATCAAGATGGGGAGCAAACTTTTGTGTTTGCCAATAGGTAAGGATGTCACCATACCAAGGGTCATCCAAAGTAATGGTGAACAACTGTTCATCGGGTAAATTATCATTAATCGTCAAATATTGCGTACCAGTAGGAAATTCAGAAATTATTTCAGTAAGGACTAAACCTTTCTTATTCTTGGGTGTGACAAATTCAAGATGAAACTCCTAAAGGATAATGATCCAATGGGTGTACTTCCCATTGATGATCCCTCTACTCAATAGGAAAGCCATAGGGTTGGAATTGGTCATGACCTTGGTGGAACACGTAATCATTAGGGGAATTTCGAGGTCTAAATGGGCCTCCTAAGGAAATTATAAAATAATAGTGGAAATAATAAAATAATATTAGATTACATCATCAAATTTTGGTGGGAAAAAAGAAAAGTAAAAAGAAAAATAATAATAAAATAATAAAACTATTTTTTCAACCCGTATTTTCAACTTATCCTCATAAGTCTTTACTCAAATTCCAAGCAGGAGTACTCGTTGGATTCATAATTTAATTCCTCATCCAAGGAGTACCCATGTTGCATACTTTCGATTGACCCTGCTACATGAAAAATGAGAAATACATGAAAAAACGTGATTGCAATCACATTTTTTCATGTATTTCTCATTTTTCGTGTAGCAGGGTCCATCAAAAGTATGTAATATGGGTACTTATTGGGTGAGGAATTAAATTTTGCATCCAATGAGTACTCTCACTTGAAATTTGAGTAAAAACTTAGGAAGATTAGTTGAAAATACATGTTGAAAAAGTAGTTTTATTATTTTATTATTTTTTTTCCTTTTCACTTTTTTAATCCAAAAAAGGTGAATCATCCCCCATGGTTGACATCATCATATGGAATCCTATTGGTTCTTATAAAGTTTATTTTAGTTCTATATTTTTCTTAGGAGGCCCATTTTAGACCTCAAAATTCCCCTAATGGATATAATGACGAAGTTTTTGGATTGAAAACGCGATGACTAGTGCCAAATTTTCTTCATGTGATTAGCACATAGGGAGACCTACAAGGTTCTTACTGTCATAATAGATAACATTTTTGTTTCTGGTGTCATATTCCTAGATAAGAACCCCAGTGATAGAACGGGTGGAAGTTGGGATGTACAGGATGAAATCCCTTTGAAAGATAGGAGGACTAATCAAGGGAGCGGAAGTGAGAGCATGCTTCAGGGCATGAAAATATTATTGTTAATGGTCATCCCAGATGAATGGAATGGTGAATCGAAGTAGTCTTAGAAACCAATGCATGGTGGTGGCATAGTCAGGGATGAACCAATGAATAATTTTGGTTTTTCCTTAGAGGCTATGTAACTAGCGCAAGGTACGAGGAATAGCAAGTTAAAGAATGGCTTGAACTTTAAGAGGATCAAGTGCGATACCACATTTGGACATAATGAAGCTGAAGTGACAGGACACAAAAGACACATTTCAGCGGTTTGAGGTGGATATTATACTTGTGACATTGAAGGAATATGGTACGCTAATCATGGATGTGTTGCACCTATCGCCTAGAAAAAGCAGTGAGGTCGTCGAGATAGGCGAGGATAATATGAGCCAGGTCATGGAAACATTATGACATGGTCCATTGAAAAATGGCTCTAGAATTCTTTAGGTCGAACGGCATGACCCTATAAGAAAAATTTCCCCACGGACTAATGAAATCAGTCTTTAACTAATTAGCATGATGGATAACTATCTGGTTGCATCTAGAGAAACCATCCATAAATGAAAAAACCTCATGCCCTACGCACTCATCTATGATCTAGTCAATGAACGGTATCGGTAAGCTATCTTTGGGACAAGCTTTTTCCAGTTCATGAAATATAGTGAAATCACAGATGGTTCCTTTTTTCTTAAGAATGAGAACCTAGTTAGAGACCCATGTGGTGTACTCAATGGGATAGATAAAACTAGCCTGCTTGAGCTTGTCAATTTCAGCCTTGACAATGCCACACTTGAAAGGATTAATGGGTCTCAAATTTTGACAGACAATATTAGCATCGGGCCTTGTATTGATATGGTATTCGATAATGGTGGGATCAAGTCCAGGCATCTCTAAATAGGACCAGGCAAAAACATCACGAAATTCCAAGAATAACTTAGTCTAAGCCTCACTTTCAATCCCTATTTTATCAGAAATGTTAATTTTAATGGTAGGATAGATATTGGTCATAGTTCCTTCTTCGAAAGCATCGGTTGCAAGAATGGGATTTCTAAACCAATCAAACTCATTAGAGATGAGGCTTTTAGACTCCACCTGATACTGGTCACGGGAGTGTTACGAAAGGAAGCATGCATGGTGATGCATATCAACCCAAGGAAAGTCAGGGGTCATGATTTATTCTTTAGTTTCTTCATCATAGTGAAATATGGGGGGATTGGAAGAAGAAAGAACACATCAAGCAGCGGGGCTACCTAACGCATAATCATGAGAGATATGGTTCACATATGCATCGCTACTAAGGGTAGATGAAGAGGTAGTAGATGAAACATCTATGGATGTTGAGCCCAAGGTGATCGCTGAAGGAGGTTCAGTCAAAATAGAAGGGAATGCCCAGGAGGGGTTTTCCGCCAAGGATCTCATGGATAATGACAGATAGAGGATATTGGTTGAAGGATCCATCATCTCGACACTGGGTGGAGGTATCACAATGGGTGGAGAAATGTCCTCTAGTTTAGCCTGAGCCAAATGCACAAGTAGAAGTGTAGAGGATCCACTACGTTCGACCTTGATTCTGTGGACAATCTCAAGGGTGTCGTGGAAATAGTCAAGATGGGGACATAGGTGAGAATAGTGGCCATAAAGATCAAACAAAGCACAAGGGTGATTCATGCACAACATTTTTATACTCTTAGCTAAATAGGGTGAGGTAACAAGGATCTCTCGGATATCGGATTCAGGAAATGTTTAGTTGACCACAAATTTGAGAAGAGGAAGTTTAGGACAATTTTGGGTAGCATTCATAAAAACATCACACAAAGTGCACATAGATGACTTCTTTGGAGGCTTAGGAGGAGTAGAAGTTTTTTGGGAAGACTTATCCTTAGGTTCCTTATTTTTGGCTTTTCCCCCCAACCATATTCTTTCGTAACAAGAGTAGATTCCTATTGAGGTGGTTGAGGCACTGAAGCAAAGGAAAGATTCCTAGCGACCAGTTGGACTAGGGTTAAAGTGGTATAATGGCTGAGTTGACCAAGCGGGGTTTCGGCTAGGTGATTGATGTACCAGATTAGGATCCCCAGGGTCAAATTGGGAAGGATCAACACAACCATAACAGGCACTAAAAGAACTCCAAAGGGGGGAGCTAGAAACATTATCTGAGCAGAGGGGTAATGGCCTGGCAGAATGGCTCCCAACTAGTTAAGGCTAGGGGGGGCCATTCTTGGTTGAAAAGGAGTAGAAGAGACACCAGAAGAGGAGAAATTTCCTTGAAAATAAGGGTCTGTAGGCTCCACCGAGTGACCACCAACAGGTTGTAGAGGCATAGGCTACTGAGTGGTAGAACCAGACCGCATGTGGCTAGTCCGAGGCAATTGCATCATGAAAACATTCGAAAAGCTGGGATCTATGACAAGAGGGGAGAGACTAGGGAAAGAACCAAGTAAGGTGGAATATTTATAGACTTTAGGTGAAACACTGGTAAGAGGTGTCACTGCTTGTTTATCGACCACTGAAGATATGATAGACTCAGGGGAGATCTGAGACTTCGATTTGTAATATGTCAAATGATCCATGGTAATGATCTTTCCATTGTGAGGAAATCACATCTTGCGATGAACTGCAGATATGACAAAAAACATCGCATAGGTCTAGCTACAGCCGAAAAGGATGTTGTAATCCAAGGGGGCATCAATGACCTCAATGTCAATATAAACAATCTTTCCTGCAAGAGTGACAGGAAAATTTCAATACATGCTAAGGGGCTGAGAAGAGTGACCGTCCCAAGCATGCAAAGTGATGGTGGATGGGGCTAGCTCAGGTGATCTGAGTTTATTCCAAACAAAGGTCGAAAACACGCAAGTGAATGCGCCTTCATCAATGATACATCACGAGACATGGGAATTATGAATCTTGATTGGTATTTGGAAGCATTAGGGAAATTTTGAGCTCTAAAATAGGCCTCCTAAGGAAATTATAAAAAAACAATGGAAATAATAAAATAAGATTTGATTACATCATCAAATTTTAGAGGGAAAAAAGGAAAAACTATTCTTTCAACTCGTATTTTCAACTTATCTCCCTATGGATTTACTCAAATTTCGAGCGGAAACACTCGTTGGATAAGAATTTTATTTCACATCCAATGAGTAACCATGTTTCATACTTTCGATGGACACTGCTACACGAAAAATGAGAAATACATTAAAAACGTAATTATAAACATGTTTTTTCATGTATTTCTCATTTTTCATGTAGCAGGGTCCATCGAAAGTATGCAACATGGGTACTCCTTGGATGAGGAATTAATTTTTTCATCCAAAGAGTACTACCACTTGAAATTTTAGTAAAAAATTAGAGAGATAAGTTGAAAATACTATTTGAAAAAGTAGTTTTATTATTTTATTATTTTTTATTATTTTTACTTTTTTACTCCAAAAATGGTGAATCATCCCCCATGGTTGACATCATCATCTTGAATCCTATTGGTTCTTATAAAGTTTATTTTTGTTGTAGATTTTTCTTAGGAGGCTCATTTTAGACCTAAAAATTCCCCTGATGGTGATGGATGAAGGTAAGGGGGGATGTTCTGACTTGTCAACATCAAAGATGATCAAACGATCATCTGAAGTATCCACAGTGCCCATAGAAAATAGTAGATCTTTAGATTGTGAAGGACATGGCTGGAGGACTTCCAGCATTGACATGGTAGTAGGAGATTGTGCCAAGTCATCTATTATGTTGTAATTGTGGGTGGCTTTGGCAGAAGTAGAAGTTTGACGTAATTTTTTGGATCTTGGGAATGACCTCTGCTCCTGGATGAGGGATTTGTATAAGGGAATTTGGTGTCAAATTGGACTCTGTTGAAACTTTGGTTTGAGACTCGGCTGCAAACGAAGTAGGTGGCTTGTGATATTGGCGCGATTGAGTTTTAAGGCTGACATCCACATTATTAACAACTTCATAATTCATCATGAGAATCTGGTATTCAAGAGTACCAGACTATGAGGGTTGAGGGGTGGCCTAACCTTGAGGGGGTTGGGTAGCCACATATCCTTGCTGGGGGAAAGGATTAGTGAAAATAGCCACTTAAATAGGCGCATTATTTGGAGGAGCCGAAACCATGGCTTGTTGTCCTCTAGATGCTCCTAGTGCTTCCCAAAACTGGTGCATTTGGGGTAAAAGGGGACAATAATGAGTATAATGGCCATGGGCACGACAAAAATAACAAGGCTTGTCCATATGAAGAGGTCTATCCTACTTTGGATGATTTCCCTGTTGTTGGTTATTAGTGTTTGGCTGGTTCCCTTGGTGCCTTTGATTACCTTGAATGGGTTGGTTTTGGTTTCCTTTCCTCTTTTTCTTCAAATTTGAATGATCCGTCGGGCTCTACTATGAATACACCTGAATCGTACAGGGAAGTGGCTACTGTGGCAGATTTTTATAAGGCATTGGAGGGTGGGGTGAAAGTGCTGGAGGGGCAAGAGCACCGGGTTGTTGATAAGGAAAGAAATGAGGTTGAGAAACATTGGGGTATTCAAGTTGAGTGATCAGAGGCCCTGGAATCGGTTGGTGCAGTGGTGAAAATGTGCTTTGTCCTGGATAGATGTTTTCGATAGGGGGATAAGTGCTAGAGAAGCTAGCCCCTCCCTAAAGGAAACCATAACCCATGGGAGGATGAGTGTATGGATGTGAAAGAGATCCAAGGATACCATTGGTGGCGTGAGATGTCGTCGGTGCAATGGCACCACCAGGTCTAGGAAGAATCGGTAAGACAGTATAAACATAAAAAAATTTTGGGTTAGATCAATTCATATTTCAACACGATTTAGAGAGCTTCTTCCTCTTTCTTAGGAAAGTGGGATGTGACATCTTTACCAATAGAGGGAAAAAGAGTTTTGAGAAACCAATCCATATAGACACGTTCATTGAATGTGGGAGCTCAACATAAGCTCCTCCTTCTACACAATTATTTACATGGTCAGAAAGGTGGCTGGTAGAATTTTGATGGAAGCGGTCAACAACTCGGCATTGGTATCATATCCGAGAGGTAACTGGAAATAGGATATAAATGCTTTAGCAAGAGTCGTAAAATTCATATAAATAATTCTTAACCTTGATTTTGTCTCACATTATGTGGATATGTTCTGTAGTCATGAACATGTATTTGATAGGTATATCAGTTGGTTTCTAGTTATGGCTTTATTTTTCAAGGGATTGGGGTCCCTTGAGAGATGATATATGTATGTTTGAAAATACAAGGCAGTGTGTTTGGCACAACAAGGTAATATAATTGGTATATTTTTATATTTATTTATGTGATGACAGTTATGTGGTTACGGAAGTATGATGTAGGGGATTGCATGGCAAGATACTACCATGAAATCTTGGAGAAGTATCAGCTTTAGCTTTCCTTTGGAAGAACTTGGGACCCATGGGGATTGAGTCATGGTTTTTGTTTCCGGTATTGTGCTTTTGGTCTTTTGTGTTTTGTTGTGGATTTTTTTGTCTTGTGTATGGCCATACCACTTTGTTATGGTGTCATATTGATTTTTTTTTTCATGGTCTTCTTCTTGCTTTCTCTTGTTCTTGTATTTTATGTTTTGAGAGTCATGGGAATTTTTTTTGGAAATAGGAAAGTAATGGAGCTCAGGGAGAGTTGGAAGAAACCCAACAGGTAATGTAAGACATAAATTAAGGTTGGTGCATGTATAAGAGAAGTAAAAAGCAAGAATATGATAGTCAATTGGACTGATTGATTCCATTAGGTAAATATACAATGGCAGAGTAGGTAAAGTAAATGGATATGAGGTGCTACATGCCTTGGCTAAGTTGGTAACTATGGTTTTCAATGTTATGCACACTTTTCAGAAATGAGGAAGTTATCTTAACATTCACCTTATGATATCTGGTGATTATTTTGCGATCATGATTGTTTAAATGCTAATGTTTATATGTATATATGTGTGTATGTATTTTATTATATGATAGGATCATGATTAATTTTTGTTAATGATTATATATAATTACACATGTATGTATCTATGTCACTGTATGACAGGGTTTCCAGGGATCATTCTTTTGGAGGAATGATTGCTTATGTAGGTGAATGGCGTGAATATTTTCTTGGATTATGAGGAATAAAGTGGGAAGAGTAGCTCTGAAAAACTTATGAGCTTGGTATCATGTGGATATGAGTTGAGATTATGTGTTTATACTGCATATGTCTTGGAAAGCTAATAATGAGAAAAACATCAATGCATTGAACCCAGCATGATCTGCGGCATGCTATGATAAGTTGGGTGGCAGAGAGACACTGGAAGCAAGGTTACTTGGTAGGGACAGTGTGGTTTTGGATGTGCAATGCTATTGTTGTGTATATTTTTTCCATGTTGTCTATTTAATGATCATACCTATGGTGATGTGTACATGTAACATATTTCGTACTATATACATATCTTACTATACGCATGTTGGATATGTGGTGTTGTGTACGTATGGTTCTATGTACATATTGTATATGCAATGTTATGTACATATGGTGTTTTGTTCCTATTGTACATATGGTGTTGTGTGCATGATTGTACATTTTTTGTTTTGTGCATGTGTTTTTTTGTACATGTTGTACATGTGGTGCCATGTGCAGGTAGTGTCTTGTACATATCATGCATGCGCAGTTGTATACATGTGGTGTCGTGTACATGTTGTGCATGTGGTGTTGTGTACATGTGGTATTTTTTACACATTGTACAGGTGGTGTGATGTATATTTGGATGTGTACACATTGTGTCAGTGGTTTCATATACATGTGATGTTGAAGGCATGCAGTACTATGTATGTACATGGTGTAGTCATGGTATCATGACATGTATATTTGTTTTGTGGTACTATGTATATGTATATGTGTTGTGTTGTATTTTACACCGAGTGTAGGTATATGTGTTGTATGAGGGTTTAGGCGTATGTATTGTGTTGTATTTTACACCAGGTGTAAGTGTATGTGTTGCATTTCGGTGTAATCATATGTATTGTATTGTATTATACACCGGCTGTAGGTGTATGTGTCATATGTCAGTGTGGGTGTATGTATTGTGTGGTGTTGTATGCCTTTTCTGGATGTACGTGTTGTACACTTGTTGGGATGGGATCCCCTTGGGTTAAGCTTTTAGGTATAATTTTCGTTATATTTTTTCAAATGTGTGGTGCATGCAAAATTCAAGGGGGTCTGGGGTTGGTCAAAGCTCCTTTATAATTGAAATGGGTGAAAAGGGAAGCCATGAGTCTCAAAACATGGTTTGAGACCATGGTATGTGCGCGTCTGAGTAATATAAATATGTAAGAGTTGAGTCGAGTAAGGACATTTTTTGATACAATATTTATGTTATGTTTTATCCGTTTATCTATGTTTTGGGCTAGTTTATGTTCGTTTTGGGTAGAAAGGCTCATGTTTCTTGTGTCTTTAGAGACCTAGTCCTAAACTATGTGCAAGGACTCTACTGCTGTGTGGATAGATGAAAATAATTGTATTTGATTGAAGATATAATAATAAAGAAGAATTTTTGGCGAAGTCCGTTGCAATTTCTATGTTTATGCATGAATATGTTGATTAGTTGTTTATTACTACAAGTTATAGATATGTGTTTGTTTGAATGCACATTTACGTGAGTTAAGTATATGTGAAATATATTTGTGTTTGCGCAAGGATTACATATGTGTTAAGTTTTTTTACTGAATACTATGTGATTACACAAGTTTTGTTTTCACTCTAATAAGCTAGATCTGACTAAAGCATAATAATATGTTTTACGTATATCTATTAAGCATTTTAATACCCCTTTATATCTATGTTTTTTTGAAGTCTTGCGCAGAATAATAAGCATTAGATCTGATAAGAAGGGTTAAGGACCATATCACATGCTCCCTCATGGTGTGGAAACCTGGTTCCAGAACCCCCTCATACTGCTTCGGGTGAGACTTTGGTCTGCACAAGTAGATCACTACCAAAAGAGCCATTAGTTTGAGGGTTTTGTTTGTTGTGCAGAACACTTTAAACCTAGGTCATGACCTCTCAAGCCAATAAATGGTTCTATTTCTAGGACCGGGATCTAGTTGAGGGAGATGTTATGTTGTGGCATCTGAAGAAGAATGAACTATAATATTGGATTGTAAGAAGGTGCGTGAATTTGAAATCTAAGAAAACTGAAACCTTAAGTTGTTTGCTAAGGATTAGGAGTGAAGTTATATCTATACATGGCTCCACAAAATTTTCTTCGCTTCCTTTGAGACTGAGTTACAATAGTGGTTATCTCAACTTTTTGAGTTTCATACCAGTGTGCAAAGGATGACGCAATCACCACGTGGAACCCAGAGTTGGTTCAACAGTTGGATAAATCTAGAAATAAAATTACCCTCGTAGTAGATTATTGGATTGATAATGTTCTGAGTGGGTCTGTGACTGAATTTCCTACTGATACTTTTATACCATATTCTAAAGCTGAAAGGACATTTTTCAAAGGCCCTAGAGGTAAGTTTTTGTGCTCATTGAAATTTTGGATTAAAATTATTTTATGTGAAAAGGGTACTTTGTGAAAAAACATTGAGTGAATGTCCGGAAGAGGCCCATCTACATCCATAAGAAGAGTTACTTGTAGTACTATGTGCAGTGGGAAAACTTATAGAGTAGACCTAGAAGAAGATGTAAATTTGACAACGATGAGGAGACTGAAACAAGTATCTCTAGTGAATTTGTGTACTCGGAATAATAGGGATTGCAAGATAAAATTATTTCTAGGTCATCAACCATAGTTCAGATGCCATCTACTCCACATACAAATTCATCTCACACTAACAATTCATCCACTCCACCTCCAACTCCACCACCAGAATTCGATATGGCTACTTCCATAAAGCTATAGAATTTCAAGGGTGTTAAGAATGAAGATGTTGACCAATTTTGGTTCATCGTAGATGTTGTGTGGATAGTGTAGCATATCAATACTGATAATGTTAAGAAAGTGCAACTTGCTACTACATTTCAAGAATGGCCATTAGACTGGTACATGAGGTATATGGCAAGAAACCCTAATGTAACTATTGATGAGCTTAAAACCACATTAAAGGAGTAGTTCAAAAAACCAAAATAATATTCTCAATGTGTGACTGAATTAAAGGAGATCCATCAAGAAGTGAATAAATATTTATGGGAGGCAGATCAACAATTGAAGTGCACCATTAGGGATGGAGGATTTACTATCGATGACACAAAACACAAAGAATGGTTCATTGTTATGTTGTTGTCACATTTGCACCAGTGCTTAAACCAACAGAAGATTACGACACAAGATGAAGCTTTGGAGATCACCATCATGTTAGAGGCCTCGCTTGTACCATCTACATAGGTTGGGGCTTAAAAATCCAAATCCAATTAGCTACATTACACTTAGAGATACAAACTATGCGAAAAGAGAAATAAAATAATGTGTGCACTAGAGTATGGTGAACACACTGAAAAATTGAAGGGCATCACAGGGATCAATGTCTCGTATATAATAACTATCTGGCAGTTGGAGGACCAAGTCTGATTAAAATTTGGGCCGGACATAGTGAAGTTTCTAAACTATGGTGTGTGATTTGTTAAGCGAATAGATTGCACACAACAAACTTTTTCCCTAGGATTGGTAAATATATTCTGGATCTCTAGAAACCTTACTACACATTTTATTGATCTGTGGGAAATGATGAGGAGATTTTTTGTAGCTTTGATCTAATGATTAAGTAGGCTGCTTCATATAGATTGCAGGCCAAAGGTAGAGGATGATCTTCACTTGCATCCTTGTTTGGGCACGGTGGATTCCTAGGCAGACGACAAGGGAGAGGAGGAGGAGCTGGTCGAGGATGGTGACAAATAATTTTTTATAACTGTGGAGAGGTTGACCATTATTTACACAACTACCATAACACATAAATATGGGAGGTATTGTAGACATTTTGATCATGTTCTTTAAAATTTCCCCGTATTATTTGCAAAACTACAGGAAAAAAAACCGCATACAACCACACAGAATGTTCAAATAATGAGAGTGGAACCATGCACTGAATATCGTAGCATAAATATTGTGACCAAAAGTGGTGTAGAAAGTCGAGCAGATAAAGTAGCCTAAGAAAAATGATGGGTTTAACATACAATGGGAGAAGGAAACCTTTGTCGATGAAAAGATGGACTTCGTGGATCCTAGAACATCTAAAGTACCAAGTAACATTACCATGGATACCATCAAAGGGGTTGAACTTGAAAAGATTTGACATTTTTTTCAGGCATGTATTAAGTTTTTGGGTAATAACAATGAAATTGAGAATTTTCAAGATTTGAATATTAGCTACGCCGAGAAAGAGCAGCCTCAAATGGAGAAAAAGGATGTCAAAAAAATTTACAAGAACAAGACAAGAACTAGCGAGAGATGCACCTGATTGCTCAGATAGGTGATTTTGAAATAGACCAAGCCATTTTGGATCTCGGGTCTGATGCAAATGACCTACCAAAGAAGATGTAATATTCCAAAATGGAAAAGTCAAAAATATATAACATAAAATTGGAAAATGCAGTGATACGTAAACACATAAAATGAGGGTAGATCATATAGCCTTTTTATTAAAAAATATAACAGAAAATGTGTACGAGGTATTGAGGAAAAAGAAACTCAAGCTAGGTAAGAAAATCCTCTACGAACCCAGTACATAAAACATGAAAAACAGTTGCTACATAAGAATGCTGGAAGCTATGACAGTGCAATTTTTTGTTGGGAAAATAAGTTGCTGTAAATGGAAATACATAGATCTACTAATATAGAGCTTAGAAAATGTTCAAATCAAATATCTAGGCTTTCTAACACTATTCCAAGACAACCCAAAAAGGGTTTCCATAAATACTCAAAATGAAAAATGTGCCAAATGTGGCCCTAGGGCTAAATAACACTTTGCAACTAGATCACTCGTGGGAGGTTGATGATATGATATTAAAATGGATGATATCCCTCCTCACAAACTTTTTAGATGAAGGGTAGCTCCCCTCACTGGAAAACATGGTCAAGAACTTCAGTACTTGACCTCCCACTACAACTACACTGTAAAATAATGCATTTTCTATAGGAGATTGTGTTGTGGGTGAATCCTGCTGCTTGACCTAATACTTCTCACGTAACTTCCTTTCTAGGCTTCTGGATGAAGGGTTTCTCCCTCACTGGAAAACAAGCTCAGGAATTGGGTCTATCAACCCTCCACTGCTGCTGCCTACAAAACAACACAATCCTGAAGGAGAATACCACTAGTACAAAATGGCTAATTTGTTACTAAAAAAATGACTAAAATTTGCATATAAACGACTATTTTTCAGTCGGCGACCAATAGTAGCTAATTTACAGTATCTTATAACGCGACCAACTTTTGGTCGTTTTTAGCTGAGTCATTAATTGGTTATCTCAATTTTGTTATCTAGTTGTATATTTGGTCATTGATTTGGTCATTGATTTAGTCACTGATTTGGTCACTAATTTAGTCATTCATTTGGTCTTTCATTTTTTCACTGATTTAGTCATTCATTTGGTCACTGATTTAGTCATTCATTTAGTCATTGATTTGGTCTTTGATTTGGTCATTAAATGTCACAATTAATGACCAAATATACAACAAAATATATTACTATATGATCACCCAAGAAAACCAATTAATGACTAAATAATTATGACCAACATGTTGGTCGTGTTATAAGATACTATAAATTAGCTACTAATAGTCATATATATGCAAACTTTAGTCATTGTTTGAAACCAATTAATGACCGAAATAAAAATGTGTTCAATGTCATGTTTAAAGACACCAGAAATTGGGATCACATTAATAGGTCGTATATATAAAATTTAGTCATAATTATTTTATAGTCATGTAAACTACTTCATAAAAGAACCCCTTGTAGTAGCATAAACGGGATTAATTTACATTCACAAACATGTTTCATCACCAAAACATTAAATATCATTGTACGTCAAGGCATTAAGCAGTAATTCACCAACTCGAAGACTTGATCACCTGCCTGACATACATTTTATATATTGGTTCTAAGGGTATTACCAGACCAGTTCTCCTCTCTCCTTTTGCATTTGTCGCTCCAATGTTATTGCTCTTCTCTTTTTTCAATTCATGCTTCTTACCATCAATACTGATTTCATTTTCTGAAAACAAAAGAAAATACAATGCACTATAAGAAATGAAATACAATGAACACTAGAATATAATATAAATTAGACTATAAATAGTTTATACAACATATACCTTAACATCAACAATGTCAAAGCAATTTTCTTTCAACATCAATTTCTGCAAAATAAATGTCACGTTATTCTTTCCCATTTCTCAACATGTTACATACGATAAATTGAAAATCACATAAAACCAAGAGCAAACCGTTTTCTAACCAAAATAAACAAACAAACAATGCCTCTAATAAAACTTCATTATAATATTAGCAAATGAAAAGAGAGCTAGTGGACCATTTGTGTTGTTTGAATTTGCCTATTTTTTTTATAAAGTGCTTGAGCTTCAGGAACCAAAAAATGTGAGCACGAGCTAAAAACTAACCAACCATTCACTATTCAACATGAGAGATCAAAAATAAACCACAGAATTGATCAGGTATTAAAATTGTGAGCAAACTACCTTGAAATTTTTTTCTTGAGAAATACCTCAAAATCCCCTCGTTTCTAATAAGCTTCATGGCTATGTACCTCCATCCTTGATTTCCCTTGTTATATCTTGAATAAAGAATATCCCTTCAACAACCAATTTTGCGAGAATCCTACCAAGTAACTCAAGAGCCTTGTGCGCATCAATAGTAGCAACCTCCAATGAAAATAATACAATCTCCAAACTAGAACCATCAAAATTATATATAGTTATAATGTTGAAGAGTGTAACTAGGTAGGTCTTCCTTATAATGACTATGTAACTAGCATTTGCATCGAGAGGTGCAAAGTAATGTCGGGGATTAGGGAAAACAATATTTAAGTGAAATATATGGAAATTTTAGTTCCTATATATCTTTCAAAGAATGTAATAAGAGGTTAAAATTTAAAAGAAAGTTACACTAACATAAAGGAACACTAATATAATTGTCCCAGAATAATGGCATAGTAATGATGGTATTGAAGATCCTTCAATAGTCGCTCCAAGGAGATTTCTCTAGCTCTTCAAATGATTCAAATAACTGTCGAAACTAAATATTCAAACCTGCTCCAAATCCATCATCAAAAGGTTTTCAATGTGCTAGAAAGGGGTATTTAAAGGTTTTTTTTTTTAACTTTCAATTGTTGCTACAAGACTGTTTTAAAGCTGGTCCAAAGCTACCTTCTAACAACTTTAAAAGATGTTATACAAACACCCTCAATAAACTGCTATACAAATACACTCTATGAAGTAATCCATATAGAGAACACTCAAATAACCCAGAAGAGGAAAATGAAAAGTTTATCTGCAGTTACATTTTACTCTAAAAAATATTCATATCAAAATCTGTTAACATCAAACCAAAATTTTGTAATTTTCAAGATCCTTAGTTCAGCACAAACTTCCCAACAGCCTAGCAAACTTGACAAGAAGACCCTGACTGTTCTTGTACGCTATAAGACAAGATGGTCAACAATGTCATGAATTATAGCAAGCACCTACAATTGTTTCAGCATGTCTTATCTTTTTAACTGATCCATCATCTTGAATCTGTCTAGCATTCTCTCAATCATCAAAATCAACATTGTCAAGCTTTAAAAATATAGCATTCACTCCAATCTAGAAACAAAAATATGCATTCACAACTCAACTTACCCAGTATTCTGCTGGCCTCATTCTTAAGTTGTAAGTTGATGCCATACTCATGCAGTAAGCTCTTGCGTCATGGACCACCATTCCTGCCCACTGAAAGAGGATGCCCAGTCACAGTTAAGCCACAAGTGTATGCCTTCAAAGAAGCATCACAAAATCATTTTAGAAACAATTAAATATCATATTGGAAAATCAATTCCTTCTCATCGTGCATGTATATTAGGTGTGATAATTATTGTCCTGTAACTAACCACCATTTCTGGAGTTGGAAGTTCCCTGTCCTTTCCTAAAAAGTCTACAGACTTGCAGATAGGCCCAACAAAATCAAAAGTTTGAATTTTTGCCTTTGGGGCAGGTGGAGAAATTAGCTCAATGTGTTGTGTATCAAGAAGAATATTAGTTAGAAACGTCTCAAAATCTCAAAATCATTTTATGATTCATATCACAACTTTCAGACTGTGTGCCTGTCATGAGAAAGAATGGTCTATTTAGTATCTCGGAATCTCAATACCAGTAATATTTCCTGTCAACAAGGAGACTACAAAAGTAGGACAAATTATCCCTTCTATATTCATTTGGAAATGATCATCCCTTCAATCATGCATCATCAAAAAATGTTGGGTTTTCCCCAAGTCAAATTTATGTACTAACTTGGTAAGCTCCATAAAGGCTAGGCCTAATAAGCTCTGCCATGCTGCCATCAATTACAATGAAGTTCTTGTTACCATTTGTCTTAACTCCAACAACTCGACTCACAAGAACACCAGAGTTTGCAACAAGAGATCTCCCAGGCTCAACAATGAGTGTAATATTTCCAGATAATACCAGCTCTCTTACCTGAAGAAACAGCCAATGGTGCAAATATACATCTTTAAAGTGTCTATATATATTCTCAAAATAGTTGTAACAAGGCCAGCACAGTAACTTGGGCAGCAAAAGAGTGTAAGTTTGAATAAAAAGTAACTTAGTTTAAGCCAATGCTTAAAAGCTTTAAGGACTTACAGAATTTATAAGATCCTTAGGGGTAGGAAGTGCTTCACCCTTGTGATAGTAATCAATGCCTAAACCTCCTCCAATATTCAAATCCTTGACCATGTATTTGGTCAATATACTGGATCATTAGAACTGCAGCATTCTTAAATATGTTCACCTACAAAACCAAAGTAATATTAAAGCCATAATGTGCAATCACATGCTAATAAAATTGGTAACTTTACATACACTTACACAGATAAATATGATAATATAAGAAAACCATAACATACTTTTAACTATCGTTTTGTACAGGAAAATGCAGTCCTGGGGTTTGTTAAGACCTTCATCATCTAGGCTAATGCGTTAGACTTGGACAACAGACGTAAAATAATAAAACTTGTTTAAACAGAAGTGGCATATGTCTGGTTGTTTACAGTATCCTAAGTACACCTTTGTGAGCAAATTTAGAGTACATTTTCTGAAGAATAAACATTTGGTTTGTTGGGGAAATAAAAAATGCAGAAAAAGGATAGTCTTTGCATTTGACATCACACAATACAATTGTAGGAGAGGTTCCTAGCTATATTAAGCTACTCCAATGTGCATGTAAAGTGAATAATACTTCAGAAGTGCAAGCGAATGAACTGTTCGAGCTATGTATTGGAGCCATATTCTTTCAAAGCACTAATGCTAGTGCAATCTGGAAAATGAAGATAATATGCATGGACCCTCTCTTGATGAACATCACAAGTGTGTGGAGATGAATCGATGGCTCTGTTTTAGAGAAACTACTGTTAGATGCTAGCATCCAACGAAGATTATTTTCTTAGTAAAATTAAGGGAATATAAGTCAGAGTTTGCTAGGGCACAAGCAGCTTATTATCTTGGTTCAAAGGAGGCAATGAAATGGTTGGATATGAATGAATATTATGTCAAAATTGATTGGTTCATCCCCAGGATATGTTGAAACATATGAGAGAGGACAACAAATACAGAATATACAGAGAAATTTGAAAGACCATACTCCTTAGGGGCTTCTATGCCCACTTTGGAAACTAATAAAGATTTTTGCCACCAAGATCATTATTGGCACTACCTAGCATTGATAGTTGTTATATTTTTTAGCGCTGCTATAGAATGCTTAGGTGTATAGGGTCTACAAGAAAAGAAACCGGGCAAGTAAGTCTGTCTCAGGTAGGTTGAAATGTTTGGATCATAGTAGAATCTAGATTACAGAGATAAAACTGATTCATATTCCATGCTTTCAGACATCAAGTGGTAGTTTGGATAGCAGTAAGGATGTTCCTGTTGCTTATCCAAATAAAGGAAAGAAAGGCCCTTGGTACCATTTGAGTTTTCAAGGTTGAATTTTTGCACTGCACGTTGAACTGAAAAACCAATATCAAATCTATATGAAATTCATCCAAATCATCAAATATTGATTTGGACAAAATTGAAGTAGCAATGTCTGGCATATGATATGGTGAATATCATTGCATGTGAAGAAGCTAAGAGAAGGGCCCCTTTGACTATGGGTGGCTTCAAACCTTATATTATGAGTTCACTTGCCAACTTCACTGCATGGCCACTTTGGAGTCTTACGAATCATATTTACATGGTATGCTGAAAATTCAAACCCATTGTTGAACATCCATGGTTCCAATATGAGTTTGAATGGTGTAGAGTCTAAATAAGAAGGACCACATGGCTTTAGATGGGATATATCTATATATATAGAGAGAGAGAGAGTTGACACATCTGTAAAGATAAGGCTGATGAGGCTGTGGCACTTGAAGGAGGCCTTCATAACCTCTGGAAAGATAAATATTGGTTTCAGATAAATAGGAAACCAATAATATCCCTGCTGTCCCAAAAGAATAGTTATATGACAGCCTTGATGAAGACGAAGAGGAAGTGTTGGGATAAGAAGATTCTCCCAATAATGATCCTATAGATCAAGGAGTATTTAGAGGATGAAGCTAAAACCATGATGATGCTGCTATATGGGAAGTCTCATGCCCAAAAATTGAACAAGGAAGCATTGCTAGCCAAACAAAGGAGGCCATCGTTAAACGAAACTTGGACTTGGATGATGAGTGTAATATTTTTTAAAGCTGAATCCAAGATCATAAGTGGTGTCTTTTGAGGGCAATCCCATAATGATTATAGAATTTTTGCTGAAGAGTACCTCCCAGAGAAGGGAATAGATCAATTATTGGTCCCTAGTTCCAATAAAGCGGGTCATGAACAGCCTGTGGATGTTGTTGGCCCCTTATCTGTCAATGAGAAGATTAGTGGTTTATATTGCAATGTGCATGGACAAAATTACTAAATGGAAGTTTGATGAGACCCTAACCGCAGAAACCAGCATGTTAAGTCAGCATCAATAAAGTGGAATTGGAACAAAATTCTAGATCTGAAAGGGCTGATAGAAATCCTGCATGGTGGACAGAGTTTTCCTAAAGTGGGTGTCAAGGAGACTGGGGCTTACTTCTTCCCTCAATCTGAAGCTTCATTGGACCTGACATCATTTTCAAACTATTTGGTAGCATTAGCAAGTTTTAATGGAGGAGCAGAAGAATGTGAGAGTGGTAAGGGGATGACCCTAGCAAATTTTTATTGTGTATACCTAAATATAGTGGGAATGATGAGGATAGAGTACAACCAATCAAGGAGAGAACTTCCTATCTGAGATTTTATAAGAACCCTTATGATGACGGGTGTGAAGACTTCAATAGATGTAAGAGGAGCAAGATTTCCTCCAGCAATTTGAACCTCCGGGAAGACCAGTATGGTGGACAAAAAGGGAAATTCATGATTGTATGCCCAAGGATCGAATATATATATTGGGACAATTAATAACTAGTCAGCATATGATATGTCTTATTTTGATGTTTGACCAACTCCCTGCTTATGATACTAAGAGCCCAGACTTCTGGGAAAATCATATTTCAGCATTTAAATCCAACTTTGAAAAATATCATGTCCCAGCTTCAAGTTTGAGGGATTCCCTACAGGATAAATTCTGTTTTTGTGGAGGACACTTGTCCCAACAGAGGCATGCCTTTTTCCTGACCTGAATATTCATAACAGAGATAGCTATCTCAGTGAAGCTTGGTATCAGTCTAGATCTGACCATCTTACTAAAGGTTGAAAAGGTTCCTTTCAATTATTCTGCTAGTACAAAAAAACAAATTCAACAGTAACCTTCGTACTTGTGAAGATGAAAATGGCAAAGCTTCGTATGATAATTACAACCAGAGGGAGTAATTTCCTTTGCATTATAATGATTAATCTGCATGGGTTGTAGTATCTCACCATTTTGTAAGTATGATGATCAATATCTCATGGTGTTTACAAATTCAAGAAGACAAGTGTTCTCCTTTTACACTGTCCAAACAGAAGATGAAGATGACAGAGCTAGGGAACTCCCTTTACTAGAGATTTCAATTGAATCTGCTATTGACATTCGTAATGAGATCTACAAGGGCCCCCTTCAAGAATACATAGAGGAATGCAACATATTCAAATCACTTCTACATATACTTCAAAATATCGTGGATGGACACCTTAAATTTTTTTTTACTAGTAAATTTGGCTCGTTACTTCTCTGACGTGCCAGAGACCCTTTGAAGGGCTCTGACGTGTTCAAATTTGATCACTGCTCCTATCTGTGATTTTGAATATGGTAGAAACTTTGGCACACATAATTATGTGCATCTCCAATCAACATTGCTTATTAAATTTGAACAGAGAAGTGCCAGATCTGATATTTTTCCTTTGACAGTCATCCTACATATGACATGGACTCTAATGAGGAATAAAAGAAGGTTGATCATATCATCAAGCTGTTTTGTGAACCATATGAGACAAAGGAAGAAAGGTCCATTCCATTTGTTGAAGGAATCCTTATTGAATATGAATATTCTTGTCATAACTCAAATATAATACCTTCTGTATTGAAATATATAGCAGTAAACCCAACTATGTTAATGCACCTAATTAAGCAAGAACAATAGAGATTGTCAGCACAGGCTGCACAAAATCCTAATAATGTTAGCATACAAATCCTCCTTCAGGTCCTAGTAGAGCATTTTTTACCACATCTGGGAAAGTAATCATAGCTGACCCAAGAACACTAAAGAATTCTAATGTACAACATAAAAAGGCATTACAAGCACTAGCAACTGCTTCCATACTTTCCATTCAAGGAACTTCCATGGTAAGACATGCTGCTGATTCAGTAAAGTTTGAGTTGTATCCTGTGGGTAATGAGTGTTTGAGAGATGTAACAGTTGAAAAGTTCTTTTTCTTTCATTTTGTTTTCATTTCATTCCCTATATGTCAGTTGAAGCAATTGTCCTAAGGAATCTGGCTTTGGTGATTTGTCTTGGATTAACTGGTGGTCTTTGAAAATGACTTTGGATCATTGTTTCTATGTTGGAAGAGACACCTATGCCATTAATTCTAAGCATTTCAAACGTAAATTGTTTCTTTGTTTAATTGTTTCTTCTATTGTTTTCCAATGTTCCTTTGGATGAATTATTCATGTTATCTGTTGGTTGGGTAGGATGGAGACTCTGGGAAGCCTCGAATGAAACCTCGTGATCCCCACCGTATTCTTCACATGAATTTGGGTAATGATAATGTGAACTTGAGTGGGACAGATAAACATTTTTTTCCAATGAGCAGGCAGGTACGTATGGCTTTAGGACCAGCAACTACAGAGTCAGGTCCAAATTTGCAACAGGCTCCTTGTTTGCCTAATATTGAACAGAATTTCATGGAAAAGCTTGCAAAAATTGCTGAAATGCTAAAAAGTTCTGACATGAAAACATTACGAGTTCTATCATCACAGATGCCTATTGGCCAATCAATTATAGAAACTGACCCCGTTGACTTGGAGCAGGAATTCAATGAATCTTCTAAATCTCCAGAAGAAGATATTAAACAAGACATAGCACTTCCAAAGTATTCAAGCATGGTTATGCCCCTCTCACAGAGTTTTCCAAATGAAATTACCACAATCACACAAAATCATATGAATCCTTGTGGTGATGTGAATCATCTCTTGGAAGGGCTAAGTGAAGAACAATGAATTGCAATCCAACAGGAACGAGCACGGAGAATTGATGAACAAAATAAGATGTTTAGCGCCAAGAAACTTTGCCTTATTTTGGACCTTGATCACACACTTCTAAATTCAACTAAGGTGTCATAAAAATAAAAAACGTCTTGTTCCACTTCTGGCGATTCCTAGGCAAGGAGGGATGTGAAGTAAATGAACTGATGATAATACGATTATATAAATGTTGCTAATTCACGATGTTGTTTGTCCAACATTTTATTGAGATAGATCATGTGCATGAGGAAATTCTAAGGAAGAAGGAGGACCAAGATCGAGAGAAACCTTAGCGTTAGTTTTTTCGCTTTCCTCATATGGGAATGTGGACTAAATTGTGGCCGGGCATCTGGAATTTTTTGGACAGGGTCAGTAAAATTTGGATTGAAATATTATGATCTTTGCAAACTGTAGTTTCTTACAGGGAACATTTGATTTACAATGTGGAATTGACAACTTCCTTGTATGCCAATAGATGGATCTGTTCTTATTTTCATGTAATTCATTCTGTGATGGTTTATGTTGCAGGCAAGAAATTTGTACGAACTACATGTTTATACAATGGAAAATAGATTTTATGCCACAGATATGGCCAAAAGTACTTGATCCCACAAGAACTTTAATTGCAGGAAATGTTGTTTCAAAGGGTGATGAGGCTGACCTAGATGGAGATGATAGGCTACCTAAAAGTAAAGATCTAGACGGTGTTTTGGGAATGGAATTTGCAGTAGTAATTATCGATGATTCTGCAAGGGTTTGGCCTCATCATAGACATAATTTAATTTTGGTGGAAAGGTAAGTTCATTTCAATTCTTTTCCAGTGTCCAATCAAGACCTTACAACTGTTAATTTTTGTCTTTAAAAATTGGTAGTTAAAGATATATGTGACTGTTCCTACAAACTTGGAGACTACCATGTACAGAAACATGTATTTTCCCTGTAGCATGCACCAATTTGGATTGACGAGAACATCACTGTTAGAAGCAGACGTTGATGAGAGGCCAGAAGATGGAAAACTGGCATCTTCTTTAGCGGTGAGATGCTAAAATTAATCTATAACAAAAATTGCTTTTGTGACTTCTCACAATTTAGAGATATTTCCTGAGTTCATTGTATGGTTGCATTTCTAACACATATACCCTCAATTCAAACACAGGTGATTGAAAAAATTCACCATAATTTTTTCTCAAACAAACAGTTGCCTGAAGTGGATGTCCGGGAATTTCTTGTAGCTGAACAACAAAAGATTTTAAAAGATTGTAAAGTGGTTTTCAGTAGGGTTTTTGCAGTTGGAGAAGCACAGTCAGATATTCACCCTTTGTGGCAGATGGCTGAACAATTTGGTGCAGTATGCACAACACAAATTGATGAATAAGTGACTCATGTTGTAGCCCTTGCCCATGGGACTGACAAGGTATGAATTTTACCTTTTTTCAAGTCCAATGTTTGAAACTCACAGAATCTTTGGCAGTAGTTCCAACATTCCAAGTCGATAATGTCAAAAACTATTCCCAACCCTTGGTCAAATCATGTAATTAGTTTCCCAAACCATGCCATTATAACTTAGTCAAGTCAAATTGTTCCCAGTTCATATACATTGAACCCATCGACCAATCTAGATAGAGAAGATGTGCTTCAACAAAAACACATGAATGTAAAAGGTGGAATACACATGGTAAATGCAACCCAGAAAGAAAATCAACTTACAGCACAAGAATAGGCAGAACCTAGAAAGCTTAAGTCTTCCATTTGCAATATCAACGCTAATTCACTTCTAGACAAGTCCCTCAATCCTGTCACACAAATCTCTATTATTTTGGACTCTTTAATCAACAATGGTAGCTGCCTCTTAAGAGTCTTTGCCATAGTCAATAAATATAAAGAATCGAACAAGAGAATGTGGATCTGAGTCATTTTGCTTCATTCTTCCAACAACAAATAATAATTGCAGAGAATGTTGCCACTGTTGTAAGTTGTAACACTCGGCAAGGGAATTGTCATACAGAGATTAAGGAACTAAAATTGCAAAATGTCTATTAAGGATACTTTGATAAATTTTCAACAAAGATAAATGGTCATAGGGCATTGCTTCAAGTTTCAACAGACCTTGGATATTCCTCACATGGAACTTTAGGAGTATATTATCAAGGAGGAGTGGATATTTGGAGGCCATGTCTTGCTTGGTCAATTGAGACCCTAACAGACTCTTGAAAGAAAATGAATTTTTACTTTTGAAGACCAACCACACCATTACTCAGTTCATGTAGTCACCCAATTCTTCTTATAAAGATACAAGGAAATTCCATATTTCCTAGCATATGCTAAATTTATTGAATGATTTGGATGATTGATAGTGGGAGAAAAGGTCCTGAATGCAGAGGAGGAATATCAGCAGGAGGGTAGGAAACAACTTTCGACCACTCTTGCAATCACCCTAGAAGACTTAGCACATGATGACATGGGTATCATGTCATGCCTTTTTTCTACACTGGAAAATGGAAATTCAACCAACATATGACAAAATCCTGAGCGCAGATGGAGATAACGCACTAGACTGTAGTTCTAGTTTTCTTGAAAATGAGAGTAGTAATACACTCATAAATGAAGGAAAATCCTGAAGATCCCTTAAGTTTCAAGATACCAACACTCCTATCTGTGATTTTGAATATGGTAGAAACTTTGGCACACTTAATTATGTGCATCTCCAATCAACATTGCCTATTAAATTTGAACATAGTAGTGCAAGATTTGATATTTTTCCTTTGATAGTCATCCTACATATGACATGGACTCTGATGAGGAATAAAAGAAGGTTGATCATATCAACAAGCTGTTTTGTGAACCATATGAGACAAAGGCAGAAAGGTCCATTCCATTTGTTGAAGGAATCCTTATTGAAGATGAATAGTCTTGTCATATTGAAAGAACAAACCAATATCTAGGAAAACAAGAGGACTCATGCAAACCCATAAGTGGTTAACTACACAGTGAGCAAAATCATTTCCAGGTTTGTCTCTTATTGTTCATAGGTATGATAATTGATCTCCAAAGAAGTTCCTTCTCCTATCTATAAATTATATTTGGGTAGCTTTAATTTCTCATATAAAATAGCTCCCTGTCTGCAACACTGATGTTCATGGCCAGCATAAAACTATTCCTATGTTTGATCCAGAAACGTTGAAACTTACGAACTTGAGGATAACGATGGATCTCTGGCTTGAAGAAGTCAAGTATTAGCTCCCCTCAGATTTCCGTGAATAGTGTCTGCCACAATATGATGCTATATTTATCAATACCCTAGCTGTCCAAGAGTATTCCCATCTTGAATATGGGATCCTAAAGCTCGCTAAAGGGATCCCAACAAAATGCCCCGATCTAAGCCTAATTTATCTGAATGCTTCATTCATGAATATGGGGTCACAACAAAGTTACTAAGAGAAAGACCTGCAAAAAATTTATGGATGATTTATCAGCATGTACAGGGTTGAGCAATGGAAGGTCATTATTCATAAAAAAACACCCAAATCCATACTAGAGTGATGAAGTTGATAATTTAGTGAAGACAAGAACGTCTCAGACCTTAAGCATACCACAAATTCCAGCACTCCAGGGACAAACGAATGAAGCCATCAAACTATTGCTTACAAGGTTTCAAACTTCAAGGTAATATCCTTTAGCTCCAAGACACAGAGTGCATAGACTAAAATGGTTACCAAAAATTAGTATCCCTGGGAAAAGAAGATGGTAGGAACTCCAAAGGGTTATAAATTAGCTCAATTAAAAATAAGCTTCACAAATAGGAAGCTATTCATGTTTTAAGTTACCTTACACGTTCCAGAAGGGGTCTTACAATTATAATGGGGATAAGGCAACATATTCACCCAATTTGAATGAGTTTTCCTGTCATACTAGTATGTCACTCAACCCCTTTGATTGTTATTTCCAGATAAATAAGCTCAAAGACTCCCCTCACAGATTAGGATGTTATAATTATTAATTCCAAGAAAAATGAAGAAAGCTCTAATTCATTTCCTAAAAAAATGAATGACAAGGTAGAAGGGCATAACAAGCCTTAAAAATTGACCCTGGCCAAAGTGATGAGTTGCCCTAGAAACACCATATCGTTGACCTGACTAAGTCTAGGTCAGTCGAGTCCAATGTTGGAAACTCATAGAATATTTGGCAGTAGTTCCAACGTTCCAAGTCAATAGAGCCAAACATTATTCCCAACCCTTGGTCAACTCATGCAATTAGTTTCCCAAACCATGACATTATAACTTAGTCAAGTCAAATTTTTCCCAGTTCATATAAATTGAACCCATCAACCAATCTAGATAGAGAAGATGTGCAAAAAAAAATGAATGTAGAAGGTGGAATACACATGGTAAATGTGACCCAGGAAGAAAATCAACTTACAACTCAAGAACAGGCAGAACCTAGAAAGCTTAAGTCTTCCATTTGCAATACTAACGCTAATTCACTTCTAGACAAGTCCCTCAATCCTGTCACACAAATTTCTATTATTTTGGACTCTTTAATCAACAATGGTAGCTGTCTCTTAAGAGTCTTTGCCAGAGTCAATAAATGTAAAGAAGCAAACAAGAGAATGTGGATCTCAGTCATTTTGCTTCATTCTTCCAACAACAAATAATAATTGCAGAGAATGTTGCCACTGTTGTAATACTCAACAAGGGAATTGTCATACAGAGATTAAGGAACTAAAATTAAAAATTGTCTATTAAGGATACTTTGATAAATTTTCAACAAAGATAAATGGTCATAGGGTATTGCTTCAAGTTTCAACAGACCTTGGATATTCCTCACATGGAACTTTAGGAATATATTATCAAGGAGGAGTGGACCTTTGGAAGCCATGTCTTGCTTGGTCAATTGAAGACCCAAACAGACTCTTGAAAGAAAATGAATTTTTACTTTTGACGACCAACCACACCATTACTCGGTCCTTGTAATCACCCAATTCTTCTTATAAAGATACAAGGCAATTCCATCTTTCCTATCATATGCTAAATTTATTGAATGGTCAAGAAATGTTTGGCTTATGAAATCTGACATTCCAATAATAATGGATCAGTTTACCTAGATTTTAGGAAATCGTAAAATATTAATATTTGGAACAATAACATCATGGGTCACCAACTTCTTGACTCTCAAGGATCTCACTGCTTTAAATATATGATTGGACAGCAAGGAGAAAATTCCCTCTTTGACATTTCTTCATGGGACAGAGCTTTAGGATTATTGAGAGGGTCAGATTTTGGGGCTCCACCTTCACACTTGTTCCATTTGGTGGCATCAATGGAACAAAAATTGCATGGTTGTGCCCTTAAGAACCTAGAGGAATCAGACTGTAGCAGGTGGGGTTTAGCTGAGTATCCAGTTAAGCAGAGCTATGCCCAACAACTTTCTCGTTGTTCACTTCCCCACAAAGCTTGAATCTGGAGAAAAATATGGCATTCAAATGCCTTGCCAAAGATTAATATTTTCTATTGGAACCTATCTTATGACAACATATTAACCTCAGAAAATATGAAAAGGAGAGGGATTCAGGGTCCCTCCTAGTGTGCTCTTTGCCTTTAGTTTGGAATCTTCTCATTGCCTATTTTTGGATTTCCATTTCACTATGGCGGCTTGGTTAGTGGTGGTAAACGGCCTTGAGAGTCGTTTCAAGTAGTTAATTCATTGAAGCAACTATTTTGGACGTGTCGTAATCATTACTTAAGGTCCTTTCTTTGCAAGGCTCTTTTGAAAGGGTCTAGTTTGCATTGTCTAAATTCGCATGTTGGAAATCTGGTTGGCAAAAAATCGTTCCATCTTCCAAATAGATGATGAGTGAAATGGAGATGGTGGAAATTAAAGCTAAAGCACTACTATCTAAACATATTAATTCAAAAAGGATTAAATTCATTCCAGATCAAGATCTAGACAAGTAAGAACTTCAATTGCTAGATCAATTTAATTTTAAATATTCTTGATCTTCTTCCTGACCCAGGGACCCAGGTAAGTATGTCCACAATCATTTTGGCAGCTTCATATAACTCCACAAGAATTTCATCAGTGGAGTCAAACTCAAAAAGCCTTCATTTTTTGTTTTGATGGTGCCTTGAAACGAAACCCTGAACTGGCAGGAGTCAATGGGGTTCTCATTAGTCTAAGAGGGAAGATAGCATGTCCCTATGGTGTTGCAAATATCGACATTGAGATATAGGAAACTCGGTCCTCCTCAAGACAAGAGAATTCCATGTTTTATGTAATAGTTCTCACAATCAATATACAAATGAATTATATCAAAACTAATCATCTCAATATACTTGATGGAATTCTTATGTGTAAGGGAAATATGATCCTAGTTGAACCTTCAATTCATTAACTATTAATACACAATATTATTACACCAAATTCTACAACATAGCTTATCTAGAATATGGTAGACAAAAGACACAAGAATGATGCATACAACCCTTGATTATAGCATTGGTGTTTATAACGAGGCATTTCAGCTCAAAAATCTCCTTTTCCATCCTCAACTAAACTCTTTTCACATGAAGATGTCGTTACTGGCAGCCTGAGAGAAGGGAATTTTGACCAAACCAGGTTACATAGCGTTCCAGGTAATTGCCCTGCAATCAATACCATTTTAATTAGATGGAGTTTGAGATGCTCGACATTTGCACTCTTGCATATGCCTGTCAAAAATCTAGGTTAGCAGAGGCTACAAACAATTGGAGGAAGATTAATAATGTTGTTGCCACTAATTCCAATTAAGGAAAGGTAACCATTGAAAAAGATGGTATGACCATCAATCCATTCAACAAAATTTTGTAGCAGAAGACCAACACCACATTAAGGAAGACAAATTTTCCCTTTTATCACTATCGATAAGTGCAATGGACATTCCAAAGATGGATGTTGGTCACTACATTATAGAGAAGCATCAAATGTCAATCATGATAGAGTAAGGAGTGAAATAGATATCGATGTCTAACAGTGTGATGGATTGCATATATTTGATGGCAATTGTACATCCTAGTTACACAAAGAGTTGGAAACTATTCTCCATTAATATCCAACTCGGGAAGGATCTTGTGACTTTAGTGTTTGACACTGGAAACCAATGAGACATCATCTCAATAGCAGTGATAAAGAAGCATAATTTACGTCCAATCATGCATACTTAACCCTATCCCTTGGTTTTTCTTAGCAAGAACAAGTACTTGTTGAATATGCATGTAAAAGTGGATGAAGTTCCCCATATCGATAGATAATGAAGATGAAGTGGAGTTTAATGTTGTTTCATTCAATGTCTGTGATATGATATTCAACTATTCATATCTCTAGGATTGAGATAGTGTATCGTCAATGCCTAAACAAAGCCTAGTCAAAAAAGGCCAAAAATACTCAGTGACCACACAAAAAATATCAAACTCCCTTGGTGTTAATTCAACCGCTAAAGGCTAGAGGCTAGTAAAAAGCTTCAATACAGTTTTCTTTAAAATCCTTGTGAGCATAGTATAGTGCCACTCTCTAGTGTTCAACCAACAACAATAGCCCAAGGCCTTGTTGCATGCATATCGAGCACGTATGAGAAGCTAGAAGAACAAAATAAGTTGGACAAGTTATTGTAGCACTATTTCAAGTTGTTATGAGAACTACACAGGATGCCTCCAAGCCATGCAGTCCAACACATCAATGAGTTGCAACAAGTTTTTGTGCTATTGAATGAGTCACTGTGCAAGGATTTGTTGTTGGAAAACTAGGAGATCAAGAGGTAGATATGAGACTTAATAAATAATGGCCAAATATGAACCAACTCATTGCTTTGTGGATCTATTATTTTTTGTTTCCAAACAAAGATGACACATGGATAATGTATTATTCTCTATTGAATAGAAACACCATCAAGAAATGGTATTCATTGTCATGCACCAAGAACCTAATCGATTACATTCATGAAGGTAATTTTGTTAGTAAGCTTAACCTAAAGTTTGGGTACAACTAAATATATGTCAAGCTCGAAGATATATGAAAGAAAACTTTTGAGCCACGACAAGGATTTTTCAATGGTTGGAAGTCGTTCAATATAATTTGTGCCCCTATGACATTCACAAGGATATTGAACAAAGTGCTCACATTGTATCTTAACTATTTTGTGATTGTGTACTTGACTCATAGTTATTAAAACCGGAACCGGTGGACCTAATGAACTGGGTTTCGAACCAGAACCGGTCTAACCGGTAGCGGTCAGATCTCAATGAACCGGTTTTAAAAAAAATACATTAAATAATTATTTTTTAATTAAAAAAACTATTTTTAAGATTTGCAACCATGATTCCAAGCCAATAGAGACAAAATATGCAAATTTTTCTCATTTATATACCATGCAAAGGTGAATATATCAAAATGGCACCGAGTGCAATACATATCATCAAAAAATACATAAGCAATGAGGCTCCAAATGGCCCATAAAGTCCAAAAACAATGCTACAAGCTATGAGGCCATTGGCCTAATACAACACTACACATGAATGATGATCAATCATCAAATTCATCACCGCTACTAGACACAGGATCAACCTTGGCTGCTACATGGACATCATCTGGATCAGAGTCTGAGGATGCCTCAGCCTCAGGCTCATTTGCAACCTCAATACCCCTGCCACCAATAACAATAGAAGTGGACCTAATGGAAGCATGAGTTACTCGAGGACCGAGGTGCATGAATAGTGATGTCGACATGCCTCCTCAATTCTTATTGATTATATTAAGAAAACGAAAAACAAGAAGAAATGGTATTTCTCTTACTATACCAACTTACACAGGCAGTGTGGAAATAATTCTCCTTTTCCTTTCAACTCTTTGGCTTCTCTGCTGTCATTTTAGTTTGGAAATCTTACAATATACAGGTAACCCTAAAAGAGTTGCTGCCTAGCGCCCATTTAAGTGACTCAAATGCAGGTTTGGGATCTGATGATTTATGGATTGCAAAATAGATCATATAGTTGTTTTCATAGACATTGAAGGAAATGCTTGAAACAACATTTTACCAAATTCTAAAATTTGGAGTGGTTTTATCTGTTCTTTTAAATTTATAGTCTACTCCCATCTATTTATGGCAATGATGCGGAGGCTGCATGAATGCAAAATCTGTGACTGAGAACAAGTTTTGGGCACCCGAGATTTTAACTAACAAAATATCAAGAGTACATCGATGGATACGAATAACAAGCCTAAAACCCTCACATGCATTGTTGGGTGGCATGCAGGCTCAATCTTCTCACATCTTTCCACTTGGAGATCTACAGTTAGAGATCTCCTCTCTTCATCACGATCCTACCTAGAAAGTTGCCAGTTGCGTTTGTGCTTCTTGTTCTTCAAGAGCTACAAGCTATCTCTTTTCTATCAGCTAATTTTTTTGCAGTCCAAAAGAAACTGCATCTGCTGTGTGACGTTGTCTTCTCGAAGGGGCTCTACCCAAAAGCTGACTGTGACACTGCTTATGGGACTGCAAAGGCAAAGTCAAGTGAAGCCCCCCTTGCCCTCCTGAAATGGTAGCACAAACTTGAGCATGGGACACCTAACTGGCCGGTTAGGTACGAAACCGACCAGTTTATGCATTAACCGGCCGGTTCCATACCTAATCGGCCGGTTAGGTCCGGTTAACCAGCCAAATCAGGTGAGACCCTCCTCTAAACCTGATTGCATGAACAGTTTTGACCGGAGGCTAAGCTGACCAACCGGTTTGACCGGTTACCAGTTCAAACCGACCGGTTTTGATAACTATGACTTGAATAACATACTAGTTTTTAGTAAAATTTGGGAGTACCATTTGAAACACTTGGATCAAATATTATCAGTATTAAGAATAGAAAAGGAATTAATCAATACAAAGCAACATACATTCAAGCAGAAAAAACTAGTGCATATTAGATTTTGCAAGAACCAAGATTGATTCAACATTGTTCTAAAAAAGATTTCATCTATTGCCAATTTACCACTACTAAAGAAAATTCACAACCTACAAAGCTTCATGGAAATGGAAAATTATTTAAAGATATTTCTTGTGTATTTTTCCGATGTCACGCACCCTCTTAATGCACTAAAATGACCAATTCAATTTTAGCTAGGGAAATTCACAGCAAAGATTGTTCAAAGAGATCAAGTGTCAAATTGTGACTACTACTATTCTTTCCTTGCCTTACATTCAACAAGCCCTCGATATCAACATGGATTCTTGGCAAAATTCCATGGTTATGTCATTGATGCAACATGAAGACCAGTTGCACACCACTCCAATAATTTTTCAACCATTCTTAATTACACAATATATGACCAAGAGATGTACACATTGGTTCAAACAACACATCATTGTAGACATTTTTTGAGTGGAAAAGAGATTTCCATTCATAGAAATCACAAGTCTCACCAAACCTTTGAACATTGAGCAAGATCAAGAATGCACACCACATTAAGTGGTCCAGTTATTTTCATTTCAATTAAGTGTTAAAAATGAAGAACAAGTAAACTAGCACATTACCTTCCATGAACACTAACAATCGGATTGATAGTGTTGATAGTAAATTCATAAGAACTTGTTCCCTTCATATAATTTCAAAACCAACAAAACAGAAATTGGGAAAGTATACTCTACTTCCAATTCTAAGTAGACCATGAGAGTCAATTTCAATGGATTTCCTTTAGTTTTGTTGACAACTTGTAGGGGCAATGACTATCTGATGCTAGTTGTGGATGGCTCAATAAAATGAGACATCCTCCCATCTATAAAAGCGCACAAAGGGTTTGAACTTCAACCAAGATCCCAATCAAATCAAAAATCACGCACTGAATTGCAAGTAGGTAACATTTACTTGAACCAAGATCCCAATCAAATCATCAATCCCCGTGAGAGCAGATCCTTCAACAACAGCGCTTAAAGAACTAATTTAGCATCCAGACAGATACATACCTGTAACATTAAGCACCAGGCATACCAGCTCTCAAAACACCAGATGCAGCAGCTCTCATCCGGCGGCTCTATTGCTTGGGCTCCCCTGCTTGCGTTGCTCTCTCTTCTCCGGATAAGAACAAATATATCCTTGCTCCTTGAATTTTCTTTGCGTAGATTACACAGATTGATGATCGGTACTGAATGAGCTTCGAATTCAACTGGTTCAATGTCTAAACCTGTAGCTTTTGCTCAGGCAACTAGGTCGGTTATGAGTAAACAGATTAAAGGTAAATAAATCGATCTCAATCTGTAACTGGAAGAAGAATGCAGCGACTCTATAAGAATACTATTTTTTTGATTCAGAATGGAATACAGGATCAGAACTATAGAGCTGTATTTAGAATACTGCATACTAAATAATAACTACTCCTCCAACCCACGAGGCTTCACCAGAGAAGTAATTGATAATTTCCAGAAAGCAATGACCCTACCAAATCTCCTAATCTCCTACCAAACAACCAAATCGGATATTACCGCCTATGGGCAAACCAAAATTCGAAAGTTAAAACAAATGCGCACAAATGTCATATACATGAAACTATTTATATATATTACAAAAACGTTACATTAAAATAAATTTCTTATTATTATTATATTTTTAAATGTAAATAGATATTATTTTACTTTAAATTATTAAAATATTTCATTATTATCTAAATTAACTTTACTATTATTAATAATATCCTTTAATATCATATATAAATTTTACATAAAATACTAAAAATATTTCTTTTATCACTCTTTTACAAAAAATTATAAACTAATTATATATTATAAACTATATACTATTATATATGGTGTAATAAATCAATGGTATATAAACTATTATATATATATAGTGTAATAAACTAATTATATATTATAAATTATTATATATAGTGTAATAAATTATATAGTGTAATAAATCAATGCTGCAATGGTATGAGAAGAAGGATTAGTATAAAATTATTATATTTTATAAATTATTATATAGTTTGAGGTGATCTAATGGTTAAGAGTGTGTGTTTCCTTTCAAGAGGTCATGTCTATAAAATCAGAGGGGTAAAGTATGTATGTTTTCATAGACTTAGTAGTCAAATCGTTGTCCGAAGGTGGATCCCTTGTTCCACAAGCAAGGGGTCTCATACACCAATTTGGAGTCAATATTTATATCAATGGAGTCATATATTTTAATCCTAGAATAAATTAGTCATTTAAGTTAGTCGTTTTTAGTTTAGTCACTTATTATCTAGTCGTATATTTTATTCATAGACTAAATTAGTCATTTAAGTTAGTCATTTTTAATTTAGTCACTTATTATCTAGTCGTATATTTTATTCCTAGACTAAATTAGTCATTTAAGTTAGTCATTTTTAGTTCCATCACTTAAAATTGTTCAAATTTAGTAGTATTTCACTTGAAATAATTGTAGTGACTAACATTTTTAGTCACCTAGTCACTAATTTCATCATTTTTTACTAGTGTACACTGTGAATAATGGTTGAAGCTTGGACTGATGCAGGATAGTGGAAATGATGCTGAATGAACCTTTCCTGAGTAGTCACTCGAATTCCCCTGAGGATGAAGGTGTGATTTCCACTCGGAAACACCCTTGTGCTTAACAGCACAGCAAACTCCGCTAAACAACTGAAGCGTACATAAAGTCATATAATACCAATACAGAATCAATAATCAGAATTACTTCTATGGATTCCATCCTCTCCCTTATATTTTTGGTGAGCTTCCTTAACTCTCCACTCCGTCCATGACGACGTTGTTGATTTATTCAACTTTGACCCTGTCCACCTACTTTAGCCCCTAATCACACATAAAGGTTCTTTATTCAACTTATGTAATTATCCACATTCACATAAGAAGTGGTTTTATTCCTACTAAATATATTTATGGGTCTCTCTACCCACTTATTCACCTATCTTATTATCAAAAGCAAAAATTAATATTCCAACTAGATGAAAGCTAATTAGGAATATTATAGTCCTCCCCTCCCAAATGTTTCTTGTCCTCAAGAAACTACATGGATGGATACTGCAAAATCTCCTCTCCTTCTCCTGTATCATCCTTATGTGATAAAATCCTCCACTAAACAAGATGCTCTCTAATCAATCTGTCTCCTACTTTCTCCTTCCAAGTGTGAAAGTTATCCCTTGGTAATAAAACCAAATGGCTCTCATAGTGAGGAAGTGGGATGCCCATGGAGGCAAATACATGTTGTCGAGAGGCCTTCTTGAGGAATTTGATCTAAAAATTTTTGGGGATCTTAACCCAAATGAGAATATCTAATCCCCATGCTATCATCCAAACAAAATGGATCACCCTAGGTAGCTCATAGAGAACATCCTCCATCTCCTCCTCCTGCAATGTAGATGGGTTGTATGGTTGAACATGATAGACCAAATTTTCCATCCCACTCTGTCTCTCACTCCATCTATGATATGTATAGAGCCATTACTAATCTTGGGTTGCAATAATATTGCCCTCAATAGGCCAAAAGGAAACTGGACTCTCAAGGATCCACTCTTTGGTTCTATGAACCTTGCCTACCCAAGCCATCCCACATATAGTGAATAGAACATCATCACAATATGGAATCAAAATTAGAAATATATTGAGTGTCATATGAAATTTTGGATGGTGACAATAGTTCCCCAAGTGGAACCAGCGTAGTTTGGCTACTTGTTTCCCCTAAATATAATGTGGAAAGTAGCTTCCCAATAACTTGCTTGTTGTGTTTGTATGCCCATATATTTGGAAGTAGTAAATGGGATTGGGTGTCAACTGAGTATACCAAAAATAGAACTATACTTTCCCAAACCCATACAAGAAGTGACTATCTCCATCACTGATTTTTGTCTTAAAAAGACCATGAAGTCCAAAGAGAGGCTTTCCCTCTTGTGGAGAAATTCATTGTATATAAATGGCAAAGGAATGAAAATACTTTGTTAGATGATCAATAATTACAAAGACACAACTCTTACCATGTATTTTTTCCAAACTAATGATGAGGTCTATAAGTGAGCTCTCCCATCTCTCCGCTGGTAAAGTGAGTGACAGTAACAACCTTGCAAGATGCTTGTTTTCCTCCTCAATCTTCAAGCAAACTACACATCCCTTAACATGCTCAATGCAAAAACCACATGTTGGAATAATTCCACTCCACTTCTGATGTCCTCCTTGTAGCTACTTTTTCTCAAGAGAAGATTGAAGTGTATGGTGGTCAATCTTCACTTTGAAGATATTTCTCCTCCAAAATTTCCCGAGTTTGGAAAATGCATGTATGAGCACCAACAACCTCTTACCATATATGGAAGGCTTCTTCCTGTACAGAAGCATCTCCTAACTCTTAAAGGCCATAATTGGGCCATCATCAACTCCCAACATATCATGCAAGGTATGGGATAAATTCATCTGATAATCTTCCAATAGTAACCAAATAAACAATGACTCTTATTCCCTCCTCATATCATCATCATACAAGACATGGAGCAAGAGCATGATGATTGACATGTACAATATCAAATTATCCTAATATAACCAAACTCCCTGTTTCCACATAATGTGAGTTCCATTCCATGTCCTAAACGTCAATACACCAATGGACATAGGAGATGTCATGTGATGACCAAACTCTCTCAAGAGTAGTCAGCGCAGCCATTCCTCCTGCGGCCCTGTGTCATAGATCTTCAATTAGCTCACCAACCACTTGCTCATCATCCTCACCCATCCATCCAACTATGGGTAATGACTCATATCTTGCTCCAACTTGGTATCCACCTAGTGGAGAATACCATCCTCCCCAATCTGATGACTATCTTTGCACTCCATGATATGTTGAAGTGAAACCTCCTGGAGATATCTACATGAGGACCTCTCATCAATGACCTAGTAGAACCCATAAGATTTCAAATATTCTATAGGAAAAATATTCTCTTTGAGATGTGAGGTGCTCATTAAGAACGATATATCATAATAATGGAATATTCCATCAATCTTAAGATTTCTATCATCAACCATCTGCCTATCCAATGCTTCATAAGTGAAGCGGTCATTGGAATGCTCCAATAATGGTTGGGCCTCCAACTCATCACTGCTGCTCATTGAAAACGCTCCTGATCTCCATGATGATGCATCCGTTGTCTCATGGTCATACACAATGGGGTAAAAAAGTGAATGTGGGTTACACTTTTGTGAGAAAGCTGGCGAAAATTTCATTTTTCCAACAATTCAGGTTCGACCAAATTGTTACAAAGTTCGGCTAAATTGTTACAAAGTTAGGCCAAAGTTTGTAAATTAGTTCGGCTGATGTAATTACGTTGTGTGCATTGACGGCATAATGATGGTGTGGGTAAACAAATTTTTGGCTAGATATGGGAAAATCAACATTAAAATTTCGGCCGAACTATTAGTTCGGCTGGACTATTAGTTCGGTCGAACTTTTGAAAACAATTCGGCCGAACTTTTTCTTATAAATATACAAGCCCGCTGACAATAATATTTTTCGGGCTTGTTATCGTTTGTTTGTTCTCTCTGTCACTATTTAGTTTCTGTTTTTTCTATCTCGTTGTTTCCTGTTTGATGTTGCAGGGGCTTGCTATTGCAAGGGCTTGAGGTGAGAAGCTGTTGCAGGGGCTTGTTTTTTTTTTTTTTTGTCTCTCCTTTTTTGCCTTCATTTTTGTGTTTTAATTTTTGTCTTTATTTTTTTTTTTCATGGGTTACAGATAACCTGCGACTTCAATGATCTCCTTCCTCATTGCGGATAACCTGCGTCTTCTACAATCTCCTTCCTCATCGACTCATGGTCTCCAAGTGGATGAAAAAACTCTTTTCTAATTGGTTTGTCTTGCAGAGTGCTTTTTTGTGATTAGATTCTCTTTGGTCCAATCTCCATAGTCCATCCTCCAAGAAATATTTATTGTTTCTTGTTAAGATAGTAGGAAGTGTTTCCTACCATCATGTGGATGAGATATAAGTAAAAAAAATTCCTTATAGGGAAGACAATTTACCATATAATGAAGAAAATTGTGATTCAACTACAGGGAATGCAAAATTAGTTTTATTTATACGTAACTATAAATTTAAAAACTATTAAAATTTTAATATGAAAACTATAAATTGAAAAACTATTATAATTTTAATGTAAAAACTGTGCAATTTTAATGCATGAGAGGTTTTTTTTGAAGTATTGATTTTAGATTCATATAACTATTAATTGAAGAATGGAAATTTACAATTTCATTTAAAAAGCCAGTAATTACATTGAATAACTTAGTTATATCAACGATTACATCATCATCATCATGTAGAGGAATCAATGATATTCAAATTCCAACAGAGGAATCAATGGTATCAGTTACACGTGTTTTCTCGATCCATGATAGACCACACATATATAATCTTCGTTGTGTTCAAACAATGCATTAAAGTCCCTAAAACCAGACTCAATCATAGATCGTTGCAATATTTACTGACACACTCACATGAATGCTTATTCATCTAATCATGAACGCACATTAGCTACAATTGTGTGATCATAACAAGGTTCTTTGTCTAATGTGTGACAAATCAAAATCTCATATTTTTCATAGGAATTTTTTTAAGAAATTCATTGCTACAATTAAGCCACCAATCAAGAATAGTGAAGCTACTAGAATTCAACAAAACTTCCAACTTTGATTTATGCTCAGTCTAGTTTGCATGGACCCTTCAGAACTGGTTCAGGACTTCAAGTAAAATTCATATCGTGCATGCTAACCAAACCATATATTGTTTAGCTACTTGAAGATAATATATGTTGAAGAGAGCTTTCGGACACCTCATAGACCACCTCTTTACTCATTCTCTTTCTCACACAAATAGACCTTGGAATCATATTTAGTGGAATAGGATTTTTGATGCATATACAACGCGATGTTTAAAGCTTGATGCTAAGTTAGATGGTTGTTTGATTGGTTGAGTAGAATCAATTCAAGTAGGCAATTGTATTTTCTTTCTTTCTTATTCCTGAACTAAAGCTTCCTAATCTAGCTAACTTTCTAATGCCTCAAAGAGTAGAGTTGTATGAGTTTTCCTGATGGTTGATAGCTCTATTCTTTCCTTCAACCTTTGCAGATCTAATATCTCCATGTTATTATTATGAGAACCAACTCAAATCTTTGTTATTTCTTAAGCTTGTAGGTTGTATTTGTGTTTTTTTTCTTCCTCAGACCTTTGTCACATTGTCTTTGTCTTTCAGTAGAATGTTTGTTTGTGGTTACAGTGCCTATCTTCCTGAATACTCCTTGCTAATCTAAAACCTAAAATTTTATTTCTTATTCCTGAACTGAAGCTTCCTAATCTAGCTAACTTTCTAATGCCTCAAAGAGTAGAGTAGAGCTATATGTATTTGTTTTCCTAATGGATGATAGCTCTATTCTTTCCTTCAACCTCTGCAGATCTAATATATTTTTTTTCTTCTTATAAGCACCAACTCATAGCTCTGTTCTTTCTTAATCTTGTAGGTTTTATTGGTGTTATGTTGCTTCTTCAGACCTTTGTTAGATTGTGTTTGTCTTTTAACAGATTGTTTCTTTGTGGATATAGTGCCTATATTCTTGTTTTTTGTGGTTATAGTGCCTATATTCATGAATACTCCTTGCTAAGATAAAACCTAAGCTTTTCTTTCTTATTCCTGAACTGAAGCTTCCTAATCTAGCTAGCTTTCTAATGCCTCAAAGAGTAGAGCTATATGTGTGACTTTTGACATAACTTTAACAACCACTACCACTAGTTGTTTAAGTAAGTGTATAAAATAATTTTGCACTCCTTTCCACTTATTACTTCAATCATAAGTTTCTATGTGTATATTTTAGGCCCAACTCACTAGATGATGTGGTGGTTTTAATGTAATTGAGATGATTAAATTACTAGGATTGAGGTTGGCTATTTTTAAAAAATTAACCAAACATTGATTTAGTGATACTTTTCCACTGTATTAATATTTATTTTGATGCTAACTACTTTTTATTAATGTACCTAAATTTACACCTTCCATGATGCTTCCTCTCCTAGTGTTGCCATTTTCTTTTCTAATCTTGTAAAATGTTAAAAGTGGAGTGTTTTATGATGTAATGGATATTACTAATCTAGATTATGTACATTTACTTTTCTAATATTTAAAAATGTTAAAAGTGTCGAGTGTTTTATGATGTAATGGATATTACTAATCTATATTATGTATGCATTGATATGATCATAGTGTGTATATTGATGTTCAAGCTGTAAAATTCTTGTATGTATATCAAGGATGAATGATAGTACAAGCCAAAAATGAAATTGAATTATAAAATTTAAATGATTATTAAATTTTACACCTTCCATGATGCTTCCTCTCCTAGTGTTTTCATTTACTTTTCTAATCTTGTAAAATGTTAAACTTTACTTTACTTTTCTCTGGAAAACTCATCAAGGTGTGACTTTTGACATAACTTCATCAACCACTACCACTAGTTAAACTCATCAAGGTGTGACTTTTGGAATAACTTCATCAATCACTACCACTAGTTCTTTTAGTAAGTGCATAAACAAAATGACATTATTATAAATTATTAAACAATCTGTTAGGTGCGAAATCATACTTATTAAGTGCATAACTAATGCAAGTTAAAAAAAAAAAATTTAATGTTCTTATCCTATTTATATATGTCGAAGAAAAAGTTTCTAGATGTGGTTTCTCCCATAAATTTCAAGGAAAACTATGTACATGTCATTTCTCCCACAAACTCATCAAGGTGTGACTTTTGACATAACTTCATCAACCCCTACCACTATTTGTTTTAGTAAACTTGAATAAAATAATTTTGCAAACCATGTACATGTCATTTCTCCCACAAACACATAAGGTGTGACTTTTGACATAACTTCATCAACCACTACCACTAGTTGTTTTAGTAACTGCATAAAATAATTTTGAAAACCATGTACATGTCATTTCTCCTACAAACTCATAAGTTGTGAATTTTGACATAACTTCATCAACCACTACCACTAGTTGTTTTAGTAAGTGCATAAAATAATTTTTCAAACCATTGTAATGTTCTGAATAGGAAATCAGCAGCTTTTACACCTTGAAATGTTCCTTTGTCAGAAATATCACAAGTCTATTCCAGAGATAGACTGTGGGGGAATTTTCTGCATATGTCACCTTCATAAGGAAGTGTGAGATCCAGAGGCTACCTGGCCCTTCACAGACTCTGTCTATGGATATGTGAGATTTCTCCCTCGGGAATTTCTGCAACAGTGTCCAAGAGGATGCTATATAAGGAAACCACTACAAAAATAAGGCAGTCCAATGTTGGGATGCCCTAGTAAATGTAAGATATCACCCCCTTGCAGAAAATAAGCTCAAACAAATGGCCCTAGATGGGTTATTCAGATCTCCCCAAACTAGGCCTTTGGAACAATGCTCAATGAGAGACTCTATAGCAATATATGACTTCAATACTGAACAACAGTGAAATGGTGCATCATATGGTACAAGAAGAGTGAAAACTGATATATAATCTGTAGCAGAAAATGATATAAAAAATCCTTGAGGAAAGGACCTCTCAAGGTGGGCTCAAATTAGCCTCAAGGGAAAATGTACATAAAATGGAGAAACTCTTTGCTACATAACCCAACAACTCTAAAACTACACAGTCTATAAGGGAAAATGACTGCAAACTGAAATATTCAAGATGATATGAAAATATGAGCTCAAATAAATATGGGGGAGAAAGATCTCAACCCCATGAAACAATAATACAACAATCCTCCAAGGGATTGGCTAAAATACATAAAACAAAAAAATGTTGGAGTTACAGTGTAGCAGTTGCAATTCAAATACAATACAACATGGGAGAAGGATGTAGAAGCTGCAATAGACAATGAAACCTTCTCCAATGATCTCCGAAGTGAAAGGCTACTCCCCTCACTGAATATTTCACTCTCTAGTGCTCAATGTGAACCCCTTGTGCATGCCCCCTCTGAAGATAACGTTGTAAGGGAAAGAGACTACGCTGGGCATGAGAAGAAACATATGGCCCAATGCCAAAATCTCCAATAGAGCTCCAGAAATCTCCTTTTATGATCTCCTAGAGAAAGAGTGAGCTCCTTCTCCAGAAACTAGCTCCGGAAATGGGTGATGGTGAATCCTCACTGCTACCTCCAGCAACTCCAATGAATCTGCCCAACAGAAATTATATAGTTGAAAGAGATGGCTTTGGCCTCAAGTTTGGATGTGAGGAAGATGAAGAAAAGCTCTTCCAACGCCTCCCGTGGAAGAGAAGGACATTCATAAACATGAATCCCTCTTGTGCTAAGTAGCACAAGCTGTCCCAGTTGAACAACTGAAGAGAGCTGCAAATTCGAATTCTCCAAGCATAAACTGAACAATGGCTCTCCTTCACCTTTTTATGTCAAGGAATGCTTCCTTTCAATGGACCCCACCAATTAGGGTTTCTCTCATCCTCTAATTTCCCTCCTTTCAAAACTGCGCAGTCTTCTTGTGCAAGCTTCTCCTCTTAGCCTCATTGTTGACTTGGTCAACCATGGCCTAGTTTACTTGCTTTTGGCCCTTTTCACACTAGGGAATGCCAAATTTAGCCACTTAAGTGACTCTTTTCACCTTAGGAGAGTTTATTTTGCTGCTACATGGGCTCCCTTACCCATTTTATTCCTTTTACTAAAATAAAAGAAAAATTGATGTTCCAATTATCATAGTGAAAAATTTGGAACATTACAGTAGTCCTCCCCTCCCAAAGATTGTTTTTCCTCAAGCAAGTGCAAAGGGTAGAACTAAAAAACCTCCACTCAAGGAATGGAGTCTAAAATATCCCTATGTGGATCCTCCATCCCCAAGCAATCAACCAAGAAAAATGAGTCACCCTCCAACTAGGAAACTCATGGAAATAATCCTCCACCTTGCACTCATGTAGAATAGGTGGGCTGAAATTCTGAACATGGTAAGCTCCATAGCTTACCCCACGCTATCCTCCTCTCCACTTATGATAAGCGTGGAGTGAAATCTGAACTTGGGCTGGAACAGTGTTGCCTTCAAGTGGCAAAATGAAGTCCAGATCCCCAAGGATCCCTCATCCAACGCTACAAATCAAGCTGGCCCAAATCACCTCATATGTGATGAGTTGGAAGTCATCATCATATGGCATCCAATCAATCATATGGTTCACCTCATGGAAAAAAAATGTCTGAACATGGTGACCATATCATCTCCCACACTCCCCTTGAAGCATGTGCTGCAAAAGAATGGAGGTCTTCTCTCCCAAAGGGCACATCCACCCCATGAGTCTCTCCCTCCTCTTGATACATATGGGGATGCTGTTGATATATGGCTGAAACATAATGGTCTTCAAAATATACCCAAGCTACCCCATCAAACATATAAACCATGAAGTGCCTCCTCCAAAAACTTAAACTCTCCAAATAGCTCCTCCCGCATGAAGGAAAGAGGTGAAGCTTGGAAATCATGGGCTGCCCATTGTTTCCCCTGGAACATATAGCATGTAAAATAGGGACGATCATACTCCCAATGGGCATCTTCAACTCATGTCCCACTTTCCAAAGAAATCTTTCCATGTACCAAGAAAAATTTGCAGTGCATGGAAGCAAGAACCAATAAAAGCAAGTCTTCACATGACAACCGGAAAGTGGATCACTATTCCACCAATGGAACATGCGCAGTGCACTCCTTGCCTAAATAAAAATAGGAAGTAACAAGTGCTTTCCCCGCCACTTGTTTGCTACCAAAATCATCTCAAAAGATGTATACATGAAAGTACAAAATGGTGTAATTGGTGCACACCGAGAGTCATGTGGCTTTTCCCCACAATCCACTACCAAAATAGCCATCATATTTGCTATAATAGACCATGAGCATAACAAAACATAGTGTTCAAGAAGGAAATATCCTCCTTGATATATTATGCTGCTCATAAGAATAAGAGAGTGCCAAAAATAAAGAAAATGATTACCTCCCTTATCATGTACTTGGGTCTTTGAGCTGAAATGGCTCAAGTGAAAACTCTCCCTCACTGCAAAAAAGTAGGGAAGTGGTTGTGCCAACCATCTCATTATCTCTTGGGCTATGCATCTAGCCATCTGTTGATATACATCCATTGAGATTCCATCCCAAGTGGACTCCTCCATCAATGAATAGTATGCAGAAGAATGCATGAAAGGAGAATCCATAAGTGCTGCATGTAGGTATCTCCTCTTGTGCTTGTGAGCCCAAGTCAAGAAGACCAAAATATAGTGATGGGTGCTGCCATCCATTACTTCCTCATCCTCATCTCCTACATGCCTCCAAGATACATAACTTGTGAAGTGTTTTGAAGGACACTCCAACAAGTAATTCAAGCTCTCAAGTGACAGTGCTCCTGGCCTTTGGAGTAGGGCCACTGTCATCTCAAAGCTCCCCTCTTTGACATGAATCTTGGAAAATACTCCTCCCATCATGTTTTTGCAAATGTAGAGCCCCTCCCATGAAGAAGGTGTTGCTTGGGCATCCAAGATCAAAGAGGAATCCCCTTGCACCATGCTAGTGCCTACTCTTGCTCCCGCAACATCCAAACAAAATCTGAGCAACAAGAATGTTTGCTGCTCCTCCATACTCCCACCATAAAAAATTTGAGATGGGAAAATGATGAATGGTAAGAATAATTCCATCCCATCATAATGCACCCATGCTCCTTTCTTCTCCATGGTGTAATTATCCTGCCATATCCTCTTCCCTTTCAAACCCCATGAAAAGGAATACGTCACATGTTGGCCAAACTCCCTCAAGAGCAACCAACGCAACATGGCTTCTTTCTACCCCATGTCATAGATTTGCAAGAGGCTCACCATCCTCTTGCCTTCGATCCACATCTAATCAGCTTTTATTGGATGTTTCTCATCTTTCTGCAACTTGGTACCACTCGCACAAGAGCTACCATCATCCCAAAACAGGTTTTACCTTTTTCATTTCATGGGACATTGAAATGCAATCTCTTCCATGACAAAATTCCTAAACCCCAACCTCACATGTGATACATGGCTCATCAATGGTGCATGAGGATGATGAGGGTTTCTTTCCTCAAGGTGGTACAGTGCAACAAAAGTCTCCTACTCTAGACAATCATCTTTTCATGGTATGCAATCCCTCATGGCATGTATTGAATCAACAGGAAATGAAAACTCATGCATACCTTAGTAAATTTTGGAAGAGACACATGTGGCTGCAAGAGTCTCTTCCCAAAATGTGTTGGTTGCCTCAATTTCTAGAGATGAATGCCACTCCTTCATGATAAAGACAGCGCTGGTATGTGCCTCTTCAACCGGTGGTGAGGGCTTTTCCTCCTTTGATGAGAGTAGGAAGTGCATAGTCCTTCCTCTTCTCTTTCTTCTGATTTCTCGACCTCCTTGGAGAGGTTCTTGCTGGACCCAAAAACTGATGAGATCAATCTCATCCTCTGCATCATTTTGACCTCTTCTTCCTCTGAAATTTGAACTTCACATGATGTGCCAAGTTCGATGCTTTGATACCACTGTAATGTTCCGAAAAGGAAATCAGTAGCTTTTACAACCTGAAATGTTCCTTTGTCATAAATATCACAAGTCTATTCTAGAGATAGACTATAGGGGCATTTTCCGCATATGTCACCTTCACAAGGAAGTGTGAGATCCAGAGGCTACCTGGCCCTTCATAGAATCTATCTATAGATATGTGAGATTTCTCCCTCGGGAATTTCTACAACAGTGTCCAAGAGGACGTTGTATAAGGAAACCACTGCAAAAATAAGGTAGTCCAATGCTGGGATGCCCTAGTAAATGTAAGATATGACTCCCTTGCAGAAAATGAGCTCAAAAAAATGGCCCTAGATGGTTTATTCAGATCTCCCCAAACTAGGTCTCTGGAAAAATGCTCAATGAGAGACTCTACAACAATATATGACTTCAATACTGAACAACAGTGAAATGGTGCATCATATGGTACAAGAAGAGTGAAAACTGATATATAATCTATAGCAGAAAATGATATACAAAATCCTTGAGGAAAGGACCTCTCAAGGTGGGCTCAAATCAGCTGCAAGGGAAAATGTACATAAAATAGAGAAACTCTCTACTACATAACCCAACAACTCTACAACTGCGCAGTCTATAAGGGAAAATGACTAAAAACTGAAATATGCAAGATGATATGAAAATATGAGATCATATAAATATGGGGGATCAAGATCTCAACCCCATGAAACAATAATACAACAATCCTCCAAGGGATTGGCTAAAACACATAAAACAGAAAAATGCCGAAGTTGCAGTGTAGCAGCTGCAACTCAAATACAATACTACATGGGAGAAGGATGTAGAAGCTGAAATAGACAATGATACATCCTCCAATGATCTCCAAAGTGAAATGCTACTCCCCTCACTGGAGATTGCACTCTCTAGTGCACAATGTGAACCCCTTGTGCATGCCTCCTCTGAAGATAACGATGTAAGGGAAAGAGACTGCACTGGACATGAGAAGAAACATATCGCCCAATGCCAAAATCTCCAATAGAGCTCTAGAAATATCCTTTTCTGATCTTCTAGAGAAGGAGTGAGCTCCTCCTCCACAAAACTAGCTTTGGAAATGGGTTATGGTGAATCCTCACTGCTACCTCCAGCAACTCCAATGAATCTGCCCAACAGAAACACTGTAGCTGAAAGAGATGGCTTTGACCTCAAGCCTGGATGTGAGGAAGATGAATAATAGCTCTTCCAAGGCCTCCCGTGGAAGATAAGGTCATTCCTAAACAAGAATCCCTCTTGTGCTAAGCAGCCCAAGCTATCCTAGTTGAACAACTGAAGAGAGCTGCAAATTTGAATTATCCAAGCGTAAACTGAACAATGGCTCTCCTTCACCTTTTTATGTCAAGGAATACTTCCTTGCCATGGACCCCACCCATTAGGGTTTCTCTCATCCTCTAATTTCCCTCCTTTCAAAACTGCGCATTCTTCTTGTGCAAGCTTCTCCTCTTAGCCTCGTTTTTGACTTGGTCAACCATGGCCTAGTTTACTTGCTTTTGGCCCTTTTCACACTAGGGACTTCCAAATTTAGCCACTTAAGTGACTCTTTTCACCTTAGGAGAGTTTATTTTGCTACTACATGGGCTTTGTTAACCATTTTATTCTTTTTATTAAATAAAAGAAAAATCAATGTTCCAATTATCATAGTGAAAATTTTGGAACATTACAACCATGTACATGTCATTTCTCCCACAAACTCATCAAGGTGTGAATTTTGACATAAATTAATCAACCACTACCACTAGTTGTTTAAGTAAGTGAAAACCACTACCACTTCAAGGAAAATTGTGTACATGTGTCATTTCTCCCATAAAATTTTAGGCAAACTTTAAGGCATGTGTCATTTCTCTATCATTTCTATGTCATTTCTCCCATATACTATAAGGAAAACCATGTACATTCCATTTCTCTCTTAAACTATAGGAAAGGAAAACTTTAAGGCATGTCATTTCTAGATGTGATTTATCTCATAAAATTTAAGGCAAAACATGCACATGCCTTTTCTCCCACAAACTAAAGGCTTTCTCCCATTAATTCAAGTAAAACTTTAAGGTCTAAAAATTGAACCTAAAGTGGCTGAACTTCCATAGGATTTTAGTTTGTTTGTTGAGTGTTAACTTCTAAAATTTCCAAAGGTAGAGTTTGTAAAGGGACAGGTAGCCTCTAGGTCTCATCTTTTCTCAAAGGTGACATATCCAATAAATTCTCTTACAGTCAATTTTTGGAATAGATATAAATATAAGTTCTTCATTGTAATATCCATTTATGTACATGCCATTCCTCCCATAGACTTTAAGATATTTTCTAGTGTTTTTGAACCATGTCCATGTCATTTCTCTGTCATTTCTCCCATAAAATCTAAGGCAAACATTAAGAAAAATTATGTACACACATGCCATTTCTCCCATCTCTCCCATAAATTTTAGTAAGTGCATAAAATAATTTTGCAAACCATGTAAATTTAATTTCTCCCACACACTTTTAGCATCAAAATTTAAGGAAAACCATGTACATGTGTCATTTCTCCCATACATGTGTCATTTCTCCCATAAACATTTAGGCAAAATTTAAGGCATGCCATAATTTAGAACAGATCTAAATAGAAGTTCTTCATTGTAATATCCATTTTTGTACATGCCATTTCTCCCATAAACTTTAAGGAAACATTTTCTAGTGTTTTTGGAACCATGTACATGTCATTTCTATGTCATTTCTCCCATAAAATTTAAGGCAAACCATGTACATACATGTCATTTCTCCGATAAATTTTAGTAAGTGCATAAAATAATTCTACAAACCATGTACACGACATTTATCCCACATACTTTAAGGAAAAATTTAAGGAAAAACATGTCATTTCCATATGTTATTTATCTGTCATTTCTATATGTCATTTATCCCATAAACTATAAGGAAAAATTTAAGGAAAACCATGTACATGGAATTTCTCTCTTAAACTCTAGGCAAGGGAAACTTTAACTTGTGTCATTTCTATGTCATTTCTCTGGCATTTCTTTGTCATTTCTCCCATAAAATATAAGGAAAAATTTAAGGCTTGTGTCATTTCTATGTGATTTCTCTCGCATTTCTATGTCATTTATCCCATAAACTATAAGGAAATTAATGTATCCCATAAACTATAAAGAAAACTTTAAGGCGAACCATGTACATGTAATTTCTCTCTTAAACTCTAGGCAAGGAAAACCTTAAGTCTTGTGTCATTTCTCTAGAATTTCTATGTCATTTCTCCCATAAAGTATAAGGCAATGTCATTTCTCCCATAAACTATAAGGCAAACATTAACGCTGGTGTCATTTCTCTGGAATTTATATGTCATTTCTCCCATAAAATATAAGGCAATTTCATTTCTCCCATAAACTATAAGGCAAACTTTAACCCAAACCATGTACATGTCATTTCTCTCTTAAACTTTAGGCAAGGCAAACTTTAAGGCATGTCATTTCTAGATGTAATTTCCCCCACACACTTTAAGGAAAACTTTAAGGCATTTCATTTCTAGATGTGATTTCTCCCATAAAATTTAAGGCAAGCCATGCATGTATGTCATTTCTCCCATTAATTAAAGGAAAAATTTAAGGCCTAAAAATTGAACCTAAAGTGGTTGAACTTCGATAGGATCCCCCAAAATCAAGCCTTTCTCCCATTAGTTCAAGGAAAACTTTAAAGCCTAAAAATTGAACCTAAAGTGGCTGAACTTCCATAGGATTTTAGTTTTTTTGTTGAGTGTTAACTTCTACAAGTTCTAAAGGCAGATTTTGTAAAGGGACAGGTAGCCTCTGGATCTCATCCTTTCTTAAAGGTGGCATATCCAGTAAATGCCCCTACAGTCAATCTTTGGAACATATCTAAATAGAATTTCTTCATTTTAATATCCATTTCTATACATGCCATTTATCCCATAAACATTAAGCCACTTTCTAGTGTTTTTGGAAACATGTATTGGTGTCATTTCTATGTCATTTCTCTCATAAAATTTAAGGAAAAATTTAAGGATAACTATGTACATACATGTCATTTCTCCCATTTCTCCCATAAACTCAAGGAAAACTTTAAGGATAACCATGTAATTTCATTTCTATGTCATTTATCCCATAAATTTTAAAGAAAACTTTAAGGATAACCATGTACATGTCATTTCTATGTCATTTCTCCCATAAAGTTTAAAGCAAAGTTTAAGGATAACCATGTACATGTGTCATTTCTATGTTATTTCTCCCATAAATTTTAAAGAAAAATTTAAGGATCTAACCATGTACATGTCATTTATATGGCATTTCTCCCATAAATAATAAAGAAAACTTTAAGGATAACCATGTAAATACATGTCATTTCTCCCATTTCTCCCATAAACTGAAGGCAAATTCTAAGGATAACCATGTACATATCATTTCTCCGATAAACATTAAGGCATAATTTGCTAGTGTTTTTGGAACCATGTACATGTCATTTTTCCCTTAAAATCTAGGGAAGGTAATCTTTAAGAAATGACATTTCTAGATGTGATTTCTTCCATCAAATTTAAGGAAAAACGTGCACATGTCATTTCTCCCATGCATTTTCAATAAATGTTAATTTAATATATATTTTATTAAATTTGTTTTTTTTCCAGAGATAAAAAATACCCACTAAATATGGTTGAAAAATGGACATTATGCATAGATGTTTCTTGCTATCCCAATCCAGGGAAAGCACTGATTACATATGTTCTTTGCAGTATTGCAACTACCAAGGTCCTCAAAAGGAAAATGAATATACCAGGAAGAACAACAAACAACGAAGCATATTATATTGCATTGATAGAAGGCTTGGGAACAACTAGGGAGTATGGATCAAATGGAATTTTAGTTTTCACCAATTCTGAACTTATGTGCAACCATATGAAAGGTGTGTACCAAGTTAAGAAGGAGAGGCTATAACAACTGCATGGAAAAGAAAACAATGTTGTTAGCCAATTTCAATTTTTTAGTATAAGACATTGTACAAATGTTAATAATATGTCTTCTATCTATTGTGTGGGGCAATTTCAATTCAAGATGCATCTATCAAAGATGAATTAATAAATGAATTAGTATTATATGGGGCAATTTCAATTCAAGATTTATCTCTCAAAGATTAATTAGAGTTGAGACACACTTCTTCAAAAATTCAAGATTCATCTCTCAAAGATGAATTAGTGTTGAGATGCTCTCCTTCAAAATTTATTGATGGAAATTATAACATATCTTTGATATGTGTGTGTTTTTTACTTATAAATGTGTCTTTTTTAATGACCATGTGTTTTTTTCAATTATATACCAAGTGTGCTCCCACCATGTAAAGCGCAACTTCCTGAAATTCACATTTGCAACTTGGTGAACTCCACATTTTTATAAAATTAAAATGTGAGGAATTCAAATTTTTTTTGTTTAAATGGCATTTCAGGCTTCTTTTTTAATGACCATGTGTTTTTTTCAATTATATACCAAGTGTGCTCCCACCATGTAAAGCGCAATTTGGTGAACTTAATATTTTTATAAAATTTTTGCTTAAATTGAGTTTCACACGTCAATTAGTACTTTGGAAGTTGTATTTTACATAAATTGTGTACACTAAATTACATTAAGTTTTTTAAATTTGTTTTGAATTTATTTAAATAGTAATTTAAAAATAATTGAAATAAATGTACAGTGTAGATATATATACACATATATCATGGAGGATGAAAGGCGAATATCAATAGAATTCCATATCTCTATGAGAGAGGGGGATTAGGGATCAAGGGATGTTCATGGCATTTAAATATAATATTATCTCCATACATACATGTGTGTACATATGGAATTGATTTTTTATAATTTTTTGAGTTAAATTAGTTGTTAATAAGTTTCATTTTTTATTTTTTTGGAGGTAGGAGGACAAGGGTGTCTACTCCATCAATGGAGGGTGGATATGGTTAACGTGGCCATAGTTCATGCAATCATGGTATGGTTAACACAATTTAATCAATGAATATGTACATGTATTTATATGTATGAAAGTATTTTTGAATTGATTATAATTTTTTTTTTTTATGAAGCTTCCTTCTTGTTTCGTGAGGTTGGTGGTGCTACACATTCCCTTGGAGGGACATCAATAGGTGGTAGCGAATTGTGTGAAGGTGGTGATATGCACTCCCCTAGAGACCAATCAATGGTTGGTCATGTTGGTTCTCAACCAATCAGTGGTTGTTCTGGTTCTCAACAGTCTCAAGGTGGGAAAGATGCTAGCCAACCATATCGAGGTGACCATTAATTTGAATATTATTTTAATTCAATTTGTACAAATTTGTTTACATGTTTTTTTAATATACAAAATTTTATATATTGATGCAGAAGGTGAATTTTTTTCTCCAAATGTTTCTTGAAAAAGATGTAGGAAAAAATGCATCATTCAAGAAGAAGGTTGTACACCAACCACGACTTAGCCGTTTGAAATTTCCGAGATACCTTGGGAATCAAACATGCAGTAATGCACCTTATAAAGGTGTCAACATATTCATTCAAAATTGAAGAGAGATCTCGTGTTTTTGAAACTCCCTGCTCAAAGTCAACAAAGCTTGGAAATAGTTACTCACTCTTTAACCGAACTAGTAGATGTGTACATAAAGATTGGGCCAACCACTAATACTTTTGTAGAAGTGATGAGAAAAATAAAAGAAAAAATGATGGGTCCCGATACATGGGAGGTTGTTCAACAAAGAGTTATAACAGAAATGCCCAAGTCTATGTTTAATTTCAAAGAAGACTGAAAAGAAATATGCTAAAGGTGAAATATTTCAAGCACCCTGATATAGCTGGCTATTTGTATGGTAGGCATGTTACTGCCTATGTAATACTCCCATGGAACGATGAGGTTCTGCTTTATTTTGCAAAATTATTTTATGTAGAATTATTTTTGGGAATGAAACCCAATTATAATGACATTCCCTCTGAATTTTTTCTTCCTGGGAAAGGTCGATTGTGTGATCGTAGGGGCGCTAAGCGTGATGCTGAGTTGCCTCACCCTGAGCCACTATTGGTTAGTCGACCTCTTCGTGTTGAAAATTTTCGGTCAGAGATGGATGCCACTACTCAAATTAGTCGAGAAGCAAGGGATGCCATCATTGACAATGTTCATAGTGGACTGCGTGGAGTTGATGTTTGTCTGAATCAACAAAGAGAACGTGAGAATGCACGTACTAATTTTTTGTATTATGTAGATGAAGAGGTAGACAACATGCGTGTTGAGATCTTAGAACATATGCAAAGAATTGTCGCAATGGTTGGCAGGACCTAATTATTCATGAGCAAGAGGGCATGGGATAGATATGTGTTAATGGTTAGGGTGATTATTTTAACACATGTAAAATTTGTAATAAATACATATATACATACATTTATTTGTATACATTAATCTAACAAAAATGTATCATTATATGTTAACACCATTTGCAATTGTCACACTTGATGAACGAAGATGATGTTAATATCATGGTCGGAGCCTCTGGTTCACACAATCAAGATAGGTCTCACCATCAATCACACAATCAAGATGGTTCTCACCATCAAGATGATATGTTGGTAAATTTTAGTGTTTTTTAAGTGAACATGGTGATTTACAATTATTTTTTATCTATTATTATATATATTTAAACATGATGACATATTTTTAAAATAAATAATTGTGCGCACATGTACATGTATATATAATTAAATGTTAACAGATTTCGATTCCATTCGATGTTTTTGGGATGTCGGTACCTTATTCTTCCTTGGGAGATGTGCCAAATCCACCATCACAAGTATGAACAATTTTTCACTTTTAAATATTTTTTTAAGTTATATATTCCAGCTCAAAAGTTCCATTAAAAAATGAGATCTCTGGGTCTTGAGTTATTTTAAATTTTTTGAATTTAAGGTTTTTGGAGATTTTCTTTTGGAGCCACCCTTAGGAGATGTTCCAGTTACACCATCACAAGTATTCAAATTTTCACTTAAATATATGTTTAAGTTATAAGTTATAAATTTAACTTCAAAAGTTTTATTATAAATTGATATCTAGATCTTGAGTTATTTTATACTTTTAAAATTTTGGAATTTTAGGTTCCTCGAGATGATTTCTTTTCTCCATGGACTCTAGCGATGGAGTGTATGATGGAGATAGGAACATCCACACAATTTGAACCATTTCAACAAGTTGTCTTTTTTTTTCATATATATTATTGAAAATTAGTTTATATATATGCATTTTCATTCGAAATTTTTTAATATATATATATTTATACATGTATATTGTGCATTTTTCATTTGAAATTTTAATATATATATATATATATATATATATATATATATATATATATATATATATATATATACACACACTTGTACATGTATATTGTATATTTTCTTGTGGAAGAAGTTAGGTATTGGAGAATTTTTAATGGACGAGCAACAAAACACAATGGAGGAACCTCATGAGGTATTATGACTCTCTTTTTTCATTTTTGTTTTACATGGTCCCACATATTCTCATTCAATTTTTAAACGTAACTTTAATGTTTGTACACATTAAATGTACCAAGTTCCCCATGCTTCACATGATAGCTTGAGGATCGTGTCTCTTTATATATATATATATATATATATATATATATATATATATATATATATATATATATATATATATATATATATATATACTTATTGTTCATGTGAGATAGAAATTTGGACATATTCTCTTGTTTGGATATATATATAATTTTAAACTACATTTACACTTGTCTTGGATAGTTACATTTGGCATGTGATCACAAAATGAATATCTAGATGGAAATTTCAAATTACATTTTCACAATGTGTATATTTTGAATGGTTGAACTACATTTGACATGTGATTGTGATATAATGCTTTGTTTTTAAAATTCAAGTTATCATTTTATAAACTTGTTAAAAATATAAAATGAATCTCTCTAGATGGAAATATCGAATTACAAATGATATTTTGGATAGTTGAGCTACATTTGGCATGTGATCACATGTTGTGATATAATGTTTTGTTTTTAAAACTCAAGTTCTGGATGGTTGAACCACATTTGGCATGAACTACATTTGGCATGTGAAGTAATGTTGTGATATAATGTTTTTTTTTTTAAACTCAAGTTTTGGATGATTGAACTATATCTGGTATGTGATTGTGATATAATGTTTTTTTTTTATTGGATAGTTGAACTAGATTTGGCATGTGAAGTAATGTTGTGATATAATGTTTTGTTTTTAAAACTCAATTTTTGGATGATTGAACTATATTGGCATCTGATTGTGATCTAATGAACTTTGTTTCTATTTAATAGTTGAACTAAATTTGGCATGTGAAGTAATGTTGTGATATAATGTTTTGTTTTTAAAACTCAAGTTTTGGATGGTTGAACTATATTTGGCATGTGATTGTGATACAATGTTTTCTTTTTATCGAATATTTGAACTGCATTTGGCATGTGAAGTAAGGTTGTGATATAATTTTTTGTTTTTAAAATTGAAGTTTTGGATGGTTGAACTAACTTTTGCATGTGATTGTGATATAATGTTTTGTTTTTATTGGATAGTTGAACTACATTTGGCATGTGTTCAGTAATGTTGTGATTATTATAATTTGGTTTTTTTTTCAACTAAATTTTAGGATGGTTGAACGACATTTGGCATGCGATTGTGCTATAATGTTTTGTTTTTAAAAATCAAGTTGTCATTTTCAAACAAAAAAAAAATTCACACGAATATATGCACATAGAAATTATTTCAGTACATGTTTGAATATATATATATATATATATATATATAAACAATAATAAAATTCTAGGTCTTCTTAAATGTGTCAAAAAATCATAAAATTTTAAAATTGCATTCTAGAACATATATATCCAATATGTGCAACACTTTTCATCAATGCACATAGAAAAGCTACTTTCAGTTGATAGTAAACTAGAAATTCCAAAACGCATACCACACATTTTGCATTCAAGAATGAATATTATATAATTTACTTTTAATAGACACACATATCTAAAACAAAATTGTGCAACTTCAAATTTGCATTATATCAACTATGCTAAATACACAAATATTTATATTTTTCAATAATGACAATATGACAAATTGTACCAGAGAATGTATGAAATCGTTTAGACTAGATAATATAGACATTTGTATGTTTATACATGTATAAATTACTCGTGTGCATGTACCAAAAGAAGGTACATGTGTAAGCACTTGCACAAATAACATAATAAGGCATTTCAATTTTTAGTTGAGTTTTGGAAGTTCTAAAACATGAATCCAAAGAGAAGATATTGTTGGGTAGTTCAATCAAAAAAATTCCTATGGAAATCCATCTTCAATGATCCATTCATGATCGGATTTTGACATTTTCCATTTCTCAATTTTCATTTTTTCTTTGATTGAACTTCTATCAACTTTATGCATGTTGCACAAACCAATTGACTATATTGACAACTTATGACATTAGGTTCATAGTCTTCAAAGTAAAAAAAATCCCCTCTTTGATTAGTTTTTATAAAAAAATAAACTTTCAGTATAATAGACCCTATATCATATGTAAACCCGTGATCATTATCGTTTTCTAATAATTTCATCTTCCTTTTAGCGCAATGCATCAAATAATACCTCACATTTTCAATGTTCATAGTAGGTGCAATTACAGCAAAAACATCTCTTGCAGAATAAAATAAACTTAGATATTTAAATTTAGATCATAATTTACATGAAAAAATAACTTTAAAATTAAACTACATGTACTTGATTTTATTATCTATTTCTATATCTCTATCATTTGAAAAAAATTATAATGTTACATTCTCTAACAAGATGAGAAACTCGATCACCATCATATGATATTGTAGTCTCCTCTGATTTCATTTCTTCAAACATTGCAACAGAAATTTTACCCTTTGTATTTAGCTATGTATGTTGCCAATATTTTACATACATTTTTTTTTCACAAACATCATTGGATTCTGTGTTGTCTACGAAAACATGAAAAAAAAGAATATTTTCCTTTATCCAATGAAAACACATTTGTGGACAACTTTGTTTGAATTGAATGCAATTTTCAAGTCCCTTTTATTGTTTCAACGCCATTTCCAATTGATCTATCTAAATCTTCGACCCCAATATGCCAAAAAAAACTATATGGAAAATTCAAAGAAGAATATAAACATGATATCAAAATACCATCAAAGACAATCATTGTGATAAATGTACACTGTTTAAAATTGGAAATCCAATAAAAATTAAATTGAATGTACCTTCGCACTTCCCTTGACCGGTTAGTCTCATGGCTTAGTGCAACGATGCACCATTGAACAAATTTTTTAGCGTTCACAAGTCATTTTGTAGAGGGGTCCATTTTATATCCTCTAAGTTCTCATTTTAAGCATTCCCCTACATCGTCATGTTCTCCTTTTCCATGAATAGTCTTAAAGAAATTCCAACATTGTTTAATGCATGTTTTCATATGAAAACAACACAACCAAAAGAATGATCGTGAAGATTTGAATTGACTTGCGCATCCATCTGACCATATACAATGTTCATTGAATTTTATTCCATGACTTTTCAAGGAGTTATAAATCTTTCCAAAAAAGTGTTGTACAAAATATGTATCATGTGTACGATTGTCACTGATATAACAATGATATTCTTTAATAACATGCCGATTTTCATTGGTTCTTTCTATATGCTCAGAATTTTGTTCAACATGTCTATATAGAATATGGAAGAGAATGGAGACTTGGTTAGAATGATAGTATTCACTCTGAATTTCTTTTTGTGGAACAAATGTGCAGTTTTCTACAAAATCAATTACTAACAAAATGGTACCTGGTGGAAAAAATTCACGGGATTTTTTGAATTTCAAGTCCTGCCATTGAGCTCTATGGGAATGCTTAGTGTATTTATAAATTTCTGCCTCAAACTTTCTCAAAAAATCTATCACAAAAATTTCTTCTTCTTGTAAATCAATTCTTTTAGCACTTGAACCTTGAATAAATGTATGGATATATTCATATCTCTTCCATTTCACTTTCATGTTGGGAAATGATTGATCATTTATTTCAGTATGATATTTGTTTTGAATTTAGTCAAATTTCCACAATCATTGCATTTTTTACCACCAACACATTTATTTTGGTAAAATAATTCATGGATTTCTCTTCCACATAGAATTTGAGATATGAAATCATGGATAGTGGAAGGAGGAGGTGAATATTTCCAAAATTTTCTACCAAAATTAAGGAATGTGTCATATTATAACCGAAATTCCACATGATAATGACAACAACAAGTGTCGCGTACAGTGATAGGTTTTACATACCATGGTTTTTGTTACACAAAATCACTGATTGAGACATCAATTTCATGATTCTCTTCTTTGAGCTTGTTGAAAAACCCCATCTGAGTGGTGTCCAAGAAATTTTTGGGATGTACTTCGTACTGATTTCGTGTTATTCTTCTTCGCATCACATCCCTTGCATTTGGCGAAACATGTGAATTTTTCATCTAATATTCATATACTATTTTTTTAACATTTTCTCCAAGTATATCTTTGCATGGTTTCCTGCAAATAACTTTCCAACAAGCGAGTTAATCATTTACATCTATTTGCAACCGAAATTTTTGATGTTTGTGCAAAGTTTTTCATGAGGTTCCTAATGCTTGTGCCGTATATTTTACCAAGCGATTCTCTTTAATACTTGATGAAACCACTGCCATATGTATTTCTCTACGTGAAATTGAAAGTTTTTTCTATCCAGATCTTCTTTTGTTGATTTTCGAATACCCAATAAAGTTGTAGCTTCTTTTAATTTCCTTAATGATAGGAGACCTTTCAACAATTGGGCTTGAATTGCCACATTTTCCTTTATGAAGTACGAATCAAAAATGCGATTAACATGATATCATATAACATGGTCAAATTTTTTATCTCCATATCTGTGAGTGTCAACATTTTCTAACATCTTATCATCGATATTGATTTCATCTGTACATATTTGAATTAATAGTAGATAATAAGTTTACATATTCAATAAATAAATAAATTAATAAATATTTATAATTTCAATAATACGTGCATGTGTTCAACACACACACACACACACACACACACACACACACCCACACCTGGTGATTCAATTCCTTCACTTGAATTTCTTTCAACATTTTCACCATCTTCAATCATTCGTTCAATATCTCTTTCACTTTCTCTTCTAAAATTTTGTATCTCATCATCAATGTTTTGAGGAATATCTCTCTCTGTTTACATTGCAAAATATTTTTCAAATTAGTTCATCAAATAAAAATTAAGCTTCACAATTTACACTAGGAAAAATTTAAATATCAAATTTATAATATTTACATTTACATACCTGCTTCAACTTCTAGCTAAGGTTGATTTTCCCTTTCAATATTTGAGCGTTCTTCTCTCTTTTTTTTGCAAGATTATCTCCCCTATTCTCTACATTCCTCAGGGTCTCTTGTTCGATCATATTTTCTCTTGCAATTCCTTCAATTTCCTATGATAATTGAGTATGAAGTTCAAAAACTTTCCTTCAAAAAATTAAACAAAAACTCAATTAAATAAAACATCACAAAATATTTAATTTAAAAAAAATTCATTTTAAAAATTTTGCACAAAATACATACTTCAATCCAAAAGACTTAATTTAAAAAATCTGAGAAAAAAATGTCTTCTAAAAATGAAATGAAGCTCAAAATATTTCCTTCCAATTCCTACAAAAAATATTCATTTAAAAATTTAGACAAAAACTCATTTAAAAAATGATTTTAAAAGATTTACTTCAACACAAAACACGTACTCTAAAAAAATATCACTTCAAAAAATACCTCCAAAAAATGTCCATTGAAAATTAAGTCCAACGTTTTAAAAAATGCCACTTTAAAAAATACCTCCAAAAAATATCCTTTGAAAATTAAGCCCAAAAGCTTCTAAAAAAAATATCACTTTAAAAAATACCTCCAAAAAATGTCCTTTGAATATTAAGCCTAAAAAGAGTCCTTTCAAAATAAAGCCCAAAAAAATTCCAAAAATTGTCCAAAAAATGTCTTTTGGAAATTAAGCAGAAAAACCTCAAAAAACAAAATACATCCAAAAAATTATCCTTTGAAAGTTAAGCCCAAAAACTCTAAAAGCAATGAAAATTAAGCTCAAAACCTCTAAAAACAAAATACCTTAAAAACAAATTGCATTTGAAAATTAAGCCCAAGAAACATTCAAAAATTGTATCACATACCTCCAAGAAATGTACTTTGAATGTTAAGCCAAAAAGAGTCCTTAAGTCCAAAAAAATCCTTTGCAAAATGAAACCAAATGAAGAAATGTGCGAAATTATGTGAAAATAATGAATCTGCTTACGTCTATTTATATTTCTGTGAAATTTTTTTTGGAGGGGATTCGTTGAATTTTCTGGTTGACATAAAGTCAATTAAAATTTGAGTTGAAATTTTGTAAAAAATTCGGCCGAACTTTTGTGTCATTACACTTGAGGGGTCGTCGGGGAAAAAAACAATTTGACCAATTTTTTTTAAAAAGTTCGGCCGAAGTAACACATCTGTAATTACATAGAGCCGAGATCTGAACAAAATTCTTCAACTTTGGACTGATTAAACTCCATGAAAATTTGTGAATTAACAGTAAGAACCAAGACAAGCATTTGCAGAATTCAATCTACTTTCAGGAAATATAAAATTTATGGAATTTCATAAATATTTACTAATTTTAATTCAATTTGTAATAAAACACGTGCAAACAATTTTTGAAGGTCATTATGATTTAGTGAAATCAATATTATGTATCTTCCAAAATACATTATAAAAAAAATTGAAAAAATTATGGTGCAATACATTGGTCTGTCATCTGTAATGGGTATTTTTTAGAGTTTTAGTTTATAAATTATATGCTGAGAAATTTTGTGTGTGCTAAAACATATTGAAAATATGCAGTTTTTTCATATTGAATTAGTTCAAAAAATTCTAGTAACTATGATATATCTAAGTTGGTTTCGTAAATGTAACGAAAACGAAGTAGAATATGTCTAGATTGTTGTAACACATTTTGTTTCTCAAAATTACAAAGTTTTCAATGAATACACCAATGCATATTAACATGACTTTTTATGAATCCTTTGATTGTTAAAAAACACATAATAAAAAAAACACTAAGTTGACATATCAAATGTGTATAAAAAAATTCCAAAAAATAAGTAATGGAAAGCTAATAAAATTTATGATAATTTTTATTTTTATCGCAAAATTAAATTCTAAACAGAAAATTTGTTTTGGCTTGCATAAAGTTGAAGAACAGAAAAAATGAATTTTTTTCTCAAAAAAGGGAAAAAAGTGTAACCCAACTTTACATTTTCACCTGAGCTCTCAAACAATTTCTTCATCCTAAGTACCCATGCTTCTGCATCTTCCAGCTTATTTAAATCTCCATCAAATATAGGTGGCTTCACTTTCTTAAAATCATATGGAAAATATCCTCTGTTACTCCTGTAATGATGATAAGGATGATGATCATAGTGCCTATCAAAACTAGAACTGCAGTAAAAATTGTGTCTATCAGCTCTCCTATCCAGAGTATCCAAGAGCCTGTTATGACTATGTCATCTATATCTCACTTTTCCCTACCATGATATATATTTCCATATTCCCCATTAGTCATATCCTCTATTCCATGGTTGATCCAATGTGTTACATGTCTTTGCAATTCAGAAAAATTTTGAAGGATTACTCCATTGATATCTAGTTGTTTCTCATGTGCCTTAAGGATTCTGTCATTATCTTCCTTGCAACTTCTTATTTCTTCCTTCAAGATTCTCAATGTGTCTGCTAAGTCAGAATAATTCCCAGCACCATGTGTCTCATATGATCCATAGGGAGAGTCTCGTGAACTCTAGTCTACCATCTTGATAGCCATCTTTGATATCTTTTCTCTAAGTATACCATGCCAGCCAAACCAAAACATAACATAATAAACATACCTAAGTATATTTTTTGAGAGAATATATTGTCTACAAGATCAACCAGATTAGCGCGATACATTTACAAACATAATCATAAAATTTTATAATCATTGTTTCAAACATTACCCAGTTATCAATGCATGACCATACCGACCACATACCATGACCTCATGCACTAAAACTATCACCATGTCAAGGTATGCATACAACATATAAACATTAACATACATAACCAATACATAACCGCTACATACTCATGACAAACACATCCAACAATAACACCATCAAATTTCACATGGCGACACAACCATAACCATGTCCACCACCATACATACACAACAAACATATATACCACTAGCACAAGAAACATATGTGAAGTTGACATGTATGCATGACCAACAAACTTCCCATCCAGTTCAAGGGGTGAACCATGATCTGATACCACTCGGTGGTATCATATATCACACAAGGAGAGAAAAAATATACATCAAACAAAGAGAACGAAACCCACTTTGATACCACTCTATAACACCCTCCTCCCACATTTACCCAAGTTAATTGGTCTCCTGGGGTAAATATGTGACACAAGGTTACTATGATGTGATTCAAATCCCCATGTATAGTTAAGGAAGTGGAACCAATGTAACAAATCCGAACTTTCCTTCCACAGATTCTACAAAACCTTCAAGAGCTAACTGACCCTTCCATGTGGCCAACCCTTGATAAAAATTTACATTTCACTTATCTGGACCCTCATCCACTCCCATTACAAGACATGCATGTGACTGAGGCCTTCCAATCACTCCCACAATAAGGCATGCCAACGACTGTAGAATTTTTCACGTAGTTCTATGCTAGTAACCTCAGATTCTAAGCCACTTTTTCTCGGTTAGGTTTCAAGAATCACCGTGAACTTCATGAAACTTCTAGTAATGCATAATAAAAATGAAAAAAATATACTAATTCAATCTCTTAATCTGACCCCTACTAGCCATGATAGGAATTTCGTCACACATATTACAAATAAGTAATATACAGTTCATAACAACATATCTGAGCATAGGGGTCTAATACTTATTTGATATTCGTAAGAAAACATTGTTTACTTATCACAATAGTTACATTATCATCTATTAGGGAATTTATTCATTATACATTCATTTTCTAATCAAAACGATGAGAGGCATATATCAAGTCTGTCATAAAACATATTCATAACCACTCATATAATCAATAGAAATAAAAAGGATATAAAAAAATAAAATCCACATATAATCCAGTACATTTACACATGATATATCAAGGAGAATAATCTCTTATTAATGAATTCAAAAGGAAACTAGGTATGGGACTTCCACCAACCACTCGACCATAGATTGGATGAAACAAATATTTCTTTTAACCAATCACCCCCGCGCCATATTCCGAGCATGGATTTGAGACTCAAAACCAAACCAATCCAGGTTTCCTTAGGATTTACCGTAATCCCCACAGGATCATTAGACCCTAAACAAGCATGGATGACACGTAATTTCTCTAGCTACACCGTGAGGAATTTTCCTATCTCCTAGTCTCTAGGATTTACCATATATCCTACCATTCACTGATCGAGGATTCATAAGCCTAATAGAGACTCAATCCTATAGTATTTAATGTATATCCCACCATTGAGCATTCCTAGGCTTGATCGAGGGTACACACATCTAGGCTTTACCATATATTTCACCATTCACCAATTGATGATTCGTAGGCCCATTGATGCACACAATCTGACTTTACAATATTCCTACCTTCTCCAATCGAGGGATTCCTAAACCATGTGTCCTTTCTTTCAGAGACCACCTCACTCAGTTTCAAAACCATCCAACAATCCATCTTAACCGTATAAGTGAAAAACCACCATCACACCATGGATATCCATAAATGGCAAGGCAAGGCTAAAAAAACATTGTTACACCTGACAAAACCCATGCTAATGACAACAAGAGAACCAAATACACACATGCATGTACCATACATGCCAAATCTAACAAGGAAACCACACATGTAAATCGATACCTGCAAGTAATCTCGTTGTAGTTTCTTGATCCTGATCTTCCTTGCTTGATCTTTGCTTCCCTTTTCCTTCTTAGCCCTTCCTTTGCTTTCCTTGATCAAATGATAGAGTGCTCCAATAATTCTCTAAGTGTCCAAGAGTGAGAGAGAGAGAGAATATAGAAAGAGCTCTAAAATTGAACTCACAAAATGTACCAACTAATCCTAAGAAGCCTTTTTATGAATGAGGCCTCTAATTTACTCAATTTTCCATTATTTTCCTTCATTTTCCTCCTCACATGCAATTTGTGGCCTTTCAGCTTCATTTTCTCCTAATTTCCATTATTTTCATAAATAAAATGCCAAATAATGCATATTTTCCTTTTCAAACCATTTTCCATTGTCTTTTCTAGTTTTCCTATCCATAATAAACCAAACAAACACCCACTAGGATGTTTTGCCCAAATTCAGCTTCGAATACGTGTTCCATGACCATGGTTATTGTTTTGACTCTATTAACTTTATGACATGTATTTTTGACCATGGTTGTTACACAAACATTCAAAAGCCTACTTTTCAAATATTTGGAGAAAATATTCACATGAAAATATTTAAACTATTATAGCATGGTGAAAAATATGCATTGAGAAACTTAATGGCATTAGCTTTCAACCTATTTTATATAAAAATAATTTATAGGAAAACACATATATGGGGAATGAAGTATTCAACTACCGTAGAAAGGACATCTTAATCAATATTATCAATTTTTTTGAAATTCATTCCATATCATCAAATATTTGCATTGAAGTTATCACTATTAAAATTAGTTTTTGAGATACATAATTGATGAAGTAATATGATAGATGTAAATTATTTCCAAAAATATTAAAAAATATATTAAAAATACATATGAGCACTTTGATGTCATTGATTCTTTTGCTGGAAAACTTTTTTCAATCATCAAATTTCAACCTCAACAAATATGTATGTGTCATCTACATCTTCATCCATACATACAACTAAAGATGATCTATATTTTCATGGTGTGGTAGAATTAATGAGTCAATTTAAATAATTGTATAAGGCCTTTTATGTAAGTTTTCATCCATATAATTACGTAGTAACTTGAAAGAAAAGCTAAATATATTTGTGTATTAAGACACATTAAACAAATGAGAAGCTAAATATATTAGGGGTATTAGGTAAACGAACCTTTCTGCCAGGTAAACGACACCCGCATCATCCGCTGAGTATAAAGGGAAGAACCAATTCCATTTTAATGTAGCTTTCCGTTTTAAGTTTTCCAGGTCACAATTATTTATTTTTCTTGAACTCCACTTATTATATTACAAAGAAACAATTCAATTTCAAACTGCAAGAGAGATTAACGTCATTTAGGCAATCAACAACAAACAAACCGTCCAATTTCCGTTTACTACGGCGAGAGATTCGATCAATTTCTGTCACTTAACGACAAATATTCGCAGAGTAAACAATAGTGAAGAGGAATGAATATTTTATAAAATGGGAATGAACAGATAAGCGAGTCCCGTGATTCGGCATGTGCTCTCTTGCAATTCTCGGCTCTCTTTTTTCCTTTTAATTTGCATTTTCTTCTTTGGCTCTGTGTTATCATTACATGTATACCTCGTGCATGCCTTCACGTACTCGTGGCTTGTGAGTGAGAGCTCATTTCTTACGCTGGCCACCGTCTGCAACCCCTCAACAAAATCACGAGTACTAATAACAATCAACCCTCTCCATATTTCTGTTTCACATTTAACGGGCTTCAATAATAATTCTTCATTTTTAAAATTTTTTTTCATCTTTTCCATGGGTTTCTTCCAACTTCTACATCGACACGCTTGCCTGTTCGCAACTTATCCTTTTTCTGCTTTTCCATAGGTTTCTACAACCTTCTACATCCACCTGAACTCTTCATAATGAAAGGGCACTTTTCACTTTTCACAACTTTATGCGGGGATCTTGGTGAACCGTTAAAAGTCGTTTCAATGACGTACCTATATGTATTACAAAATATATGTATTGTTATAATAAGATTAATGGGCATATTTTGGAAGAGGTTTCTAAGAATTTTTATTCTTTAAAATATAAAATATAATAGATTGTTTAGATTTAATAATTTAGGAACATGTTTTCTCTTGTATAATTATTTATCCATATTTAATGGATAAAATGAAGGTTTTTACTTTTACACCTTTTCATTTTGGATCTTTCATATTGGTTTAAAAAAAAATTAACCCTAGATATATTTTAATACCATTAAATATTTATCAATTATTTAATTTATGTATTTACTGATTGCAATAAAATAAAATAAAAACAAAAATTAAAAAAAAATACATCATTATAGTAAGTATAAGATAAAAATGTTAAAATGATATACACCATTTAATAATATAGCTAATGATGTATAAGAAATTAAATTATAAAAAAATTAAAATTTAATTATTTATATATTGCAAAATCTTATAGTCAATATGCCATATAGATATAGAATAGAATTAATATTAATATTAATTAATTAACATTAACTTTTATAATAATAAAAAAAAACAAGGAAGTCAGGGTCAACCTTATCTTAATTCCAACATAATTTTATGAAGGAATAAAAGAAATAATAAAGCCAATACTGTAAATTATAGGAAAACATGGATTTTTATGGTCACTTTTTTCTCGTAAATCATGCCTAAAATTATGGAGAAATTTTAAAGAATCATAAATTTAAATTATTAAATCTGCAAATTTATAATATTCCACATGTTTTATAAGTTGTTGAATCTATTTATTCATTAAAATGTGCATTTTAAACAACAAAGAATCACAATCTTAATTCAAATTATATTAACTAAAAAAAGTCATTCCATCTATTAGTTAGGACATTAATGAAACAACTACACTAGGTAAATGAAATAGATACATTGATTATTGTGAAAGAAGAATCATTATGTTGAAATATTTTCCATAGTTCTAAATATGTTATTAAACAGAGAAAGAGCAAAAGTTTCAAAATTATGTTAAAGGTCATGCATTCTTTATTGTTATTTTAATTTTAATTTTTATGTTTATGTTGAATGGATTGTTTTTTGGAGTTTACAAATTAGATTATGTTTCTTTGTTTTTTTTATTAATGAGGATTATGATAATATTTTATTAATATTGATAAGATCAAAATAAGATACATATGAAGAATACCAACTATCATTATTTCAACAATCTATTCATACTTATTGGACATTGAAATGTTTACTGGCGAAAGCCATAGTCAACAAATGTAGGAGACTAGGTATATTTATGGCTGTAATCATACAAGCAAATGTCACTCAAGTAAGCTAAGAAGGATAATAAACTATCGCCAAAGTACTATGGTCCTTACAAGGTGTTGCAAAAGATTGGTACTATGGCATACAAACTGGAGCTTCCTACTGCTTCGAGAGTGCATCCAGTTTTCCATGTTTCATGCTTAAAGAAGGTTATAGGGGACAATTTTCCAGTTCAAACAATATTGCTAGAACTTGATGAGGAAGGAAAAACCATATTGGAACCTGAAGAAGTCATGGAAAAAAGAACTCGACAGCTACGAATCGATCAATTTCAGAGTATCTCATCAAATAGAAGAACTTATACCCACTGAAGATTCTACATGAGAGGATGAGAATTTTATACTGAAGCACACAGAGCTACTCAAGCGTTGAGGATAACACTTTTTTGAAGGATAGGAGCATGTTAGATTCCTATATTACTAGTATAGTCCCTTATTGTTGTTAGTGTAACCCCCTTATTGTTATTGTTGTACCCGTGTAACCCTCTTATTATTATTGTTGTACCCATGTAACCCCCATATTGTTATTATTGTGCCCTTACATTATTATTGTTAGGCCGACTAGGATTAAATTGTGGCCCCATGGACTCCTATATATAGAAAGGACATTTTGAAGAGCTCAATATTGAAATTGGATCTTCAGAGATATTATCTGTGGAAGAAGAGTGAAGAAGTGTGGACACTCATTCAAAAGTTGAAGCAAGAACCTAGTACATCTAATACATTTAGCTGGAAAAATGATTCCTTATGGTACAAAGATCGCTTATATATTTGCAATAATTCCCAACTAAAAAAAAATATTATTTTGGAATTGCACACTTCTCCTTTAGGAGAACACTAGGGATTTTTAAAAATTTACCACAGGGCGAGGAAAGAATTTTTTTGGGATGGCCTTAAATCTGATATTCAAAAGTTTTTTGGTTTGTAAGAAAAATAAAGTTGAGACAATTAAGACCTTGGGTCTTCTACAACCTTTATCCATTCCAAGACAAAGTTGGGAGGAGATTTCAATGGATTTTATTTCACGTTTACCTAAGTCCGAAGGAAGGAGTATCATCATGGTGGTAGTTGATAGACTTATCAAATATGCACACTTTTTTTCTCATCCATTTAAAGAAAGCATAGTTGCTACTACATTTATGGAAACAATTCAAAAGTTACATGGAAACCCGAAGATTATTGTAAGTGACAGAGATCCCATTTTTACAGGAAATTTTTGGACGGAATTATTTTCTTGTTTGGGTACTCAACTAGGTCATAGATCATCATATAATCCTCAATATGATGGTCAAACAAAGATAGTGAATAAATTTTTGGAAGGATATCTTCATTGTTTTGTATTTGATAAGAAAGCACAATGGGTCAGGTGGTTACCTCTTGCTCAATTTTGGTATAACACTTCCTTCCATACTGTAGAAAAAATGACCCCATTTATGGCAATTTACGGATATCATCCATCGTCCATCACATCTTTAACAAAAATTTTTAGGGTTCAAGCAGTGGAAGATCAGATCGAGCATCAACAAGAATTTCTCCAAATCTTAAAGGATAACCTAAATTTGGCACAAAATCGAATGAAAAAACGGGCAGATCAACATCGCAATGAGATAAGTTTTGATGTAGGAGACTAGGCATTTTTATGGCTACAACCATACACACGAATGTCACTCAATCAAGATAAGAAGGATACTAAATTATCACCAAAGTACTACGATTCTTACAAGGTGTTGCAAAAGATTGGTACTATGGCATACAAATTGGGGTTTCTTGCTTCTTCGCGAGTGCATCTATTTTTCCATTTTTCATGCTTAAAGAAGGTTATAGGGGACAATCTTCCAGTTCAAACAATATTGCCAGAACTTGACGAGGAAGAAAAAACCATATTGGAATCTAAAGCAGTTGTTATCTCAAAATCAAACCCTAATAGGCTGCTGATCAAGAAGACTCTGAGTAACTATTTCAAACCAGAATTTTAGTTAAGGCTTAGCCTCCTCAAACTGAGAGGGCTCTCTCAATAGGTTTATGATTTTTAAATAAGTATTAGATGGCTAGATATATGAGTAAAATGGATAAAAATGGATAATTGGTTGTACTTCTAATCAAAAAACATCTATTGGACTTATGGAGTCAAGTGTGTTTTCACAAAACATGAGTATCAACTTCATATGGAAATCAGGGAATTTCAAGGTTTAGATGCATCAAAAGAATAGTAGGACAGAAAATAAACACATTTATGAACATATGAAGGAAGTTAGAGCACCTTCAGTGAATTCTAAGGAACATACATTCATGCCACTGCAATTAATTAAAAAATAAAAACCATGAGAATATAAAACATCAATAACCCTTTCTAAATCTTGAGTGATGAAAAAAATATCTCTGTATTAATATAAAAACAAAGTTTCTGCTACAACGAAACATTATGCTTGTTAATGAAAATTTCCAACCCTATGCAATTCAACTTCTTATCTCTTATAGAGTCATCATTACATTCTTGGATTCTCTCCAAAAACTTGAGAAAAATTCGAATTTTCTAGCTTGACACCTATCAACTGCTAAAACAAACTTTTAATTACATTTGACAGTTAAACTGTCTGTTCTAGAGTCCTAATACAATTAGGATTAAATTTCTTTATTATAACTTAACAACCTTATCTAAACATTAAATCTTCTATCTGAAAGCTTCTCCTCCTAAATTTTGACCTTGATTATGTCTATCTCCTTGCTGTTAGACTGTATTGATTTGCCTCTTATCTTCCCTGCAAGATAGGAACATGCTCCCTACAAAATTTAACTATAGTGATTCATTTATGTTTCTTCAAACCATCTGCTGACCAACTTGTGCTAAAAAACATGTGGCAATGCCTTGTTAAACTCATGTGACTTCGCCGTTCTAGCTGTGCCCAAACCAAAATTTTGAAGGAGTGCTAAAACTGTTAACATTACTGCGCTACGAAACTGACTGTTGTTTTCATAGAGCAGAACTTTACCTTTGAAAACTTCACTTGGAACCTTCATTTTTCTATGCTTTTCCATTGGATCTTCACTTGTGATCTTTATACATTCTTCGGCAGCATCAAGGTTTAAAAAACAAGCCTTTTCTCCCTTTTAAACCTTGCAAAATTGTTCAAACTACATCCTACAGCAATTTTGTTGCACGCTACAAAACTGCTGTGCATGACACCTACAACAGTTTTGTAGCGTGCTAAAAAATTGTTGTGTCTATCTTTTCACAGTTTTTTCTAAAATTTTAAGTTTCAAACCTTTACTGCCATCCTTCTAGTTATATATAAGCTCTCATAATCAACAAAAATCAATTCTGAACTGCTTTCAAAAATGAAATATTTCCACATAACCCCAAAAATGTGTTAGGAGATGTCACTTACTGTTTACACTAATTTTTGCTGTGGTTGATCTTCAGGCTTTGCTAGTTGTATTTCAAGATCTTCAACCTACCTTTTAAGCCTTCTATTATTAGCTCTTAGTTTGGTATTAACCATCCTTATGAACTTTTCTTCCTTGATTTTAGGGACGGTCCATATGTAGAATTGATCCTCACTACTGATTGACTCAATGTTTGAAACCTTTTCTAGCTCCCACAGAGATTTCAAGCTCTCAAAGTTTGACCTTTCTACAACATGAATTCTCACTTTCTTCTTCAATTTATCAATTTCAATGTTTGAAAGTCTGATTTTGTCTTTAACCTCCTCATAACTACTCTTTTCTCTCTGAGTATTAAAAAATTTGTTTCTGTCTTCTTTAAGTGTTGGAGATGATATATTTATGGGTTCTTCAAAAACATTTTCATCCTCACCTCCTGTTTGGCCTATCTCCATGTTTGGCTGCTGTAATTTCTTAGACTACCTAGTTAAGGGTTTTCTAGGCTTAAAGACAAACTCTGACACTTCATCCTCAAAACATAATTTTTTAGATGTTTTCAATTTCTTTGATTTGTCACCTGTATCTAGTTTGATGAAATTTTCTTATACCAGGGGAGACTCTTCAATTTCAATAACTTGTAATATATCATTCAAATCACCTCTTAATTCGAAGTTTTCATTTGTGACCACAACCTTACCCTTCTTGTTTGACCTTTGACTCCTAGTCAACTTCTTCTGAGTTGTTTTACTAGTTGACTGTTCCTGAATTGTCTCTTTGACATGAGTTCTCTTATTCTGTGTAGATTGAGGAGTCCTTTGGATATTCAGTGATGTGTTTATCATTGGTTCCTTTACTTGTTTCCTAGGATTAATCTTGTAAAACCTCCTTGATTTTGTTTCTGTAGGTTCAATAGTCTTTGATGGAGATGTTTCTTTGACTTGAGGGCTAGCACCTGTTCCTTCAACCCCTATTCCACTCAAAAACAGAAATGCAGACCATTCTCTATTCACTTTCTGAAGCTCATGCAAAACTATTAACTTGAATAGACGATGATGAAATAATGAGGTTTCACATGCCTGAGTTTTCATTTGTACTTTGTCTGCCATCTTGGCTAGACTTTGAAATAGAAAGAAAGGTAAGTCTAGAGAGATTATTCCTATGAAATTCAATAGGAGTTTAAAGTGGTAAGTGTACACCTTGTGGTATATCCCTTCACAGGTGAAGTACCTTCGAATGTTGTAGAGCAGATTGGAAAATGCATCCTTGACATAACTTCTTGGCACAACTTTTTTCAAACCAGAATCCATAAACTCTGGTTTCAAAAATATTTTGCGAGGTTTCATTTCAAACCTAAAATTCTTGAACCATCTTTCTTCCCCCCTTGGAATTTCTGTGACTGCTGATATAAATTCAGGAGAAATTGATAAATTGAGAAAACCAACCTTTGTGTTTGACCCTGTGAAGTTAATAGAAAACTCTTTGGTAACCTGATTATGGCCTCCTCGAAGCTTTTCGCAGAACCTCCAACACCCTACCTTCTTGAAGGCTTATTCAATAGATTTATCTCTTGTGAGAGCTTCTAAACCTTTAGGTTCTGTTCTCAGATAGTGACTAGACTTGTGATTTCTCTTTTCTTCTGTCATCTTCCTCCTGAAAATCCTGTGTCTTCAACAAACCTGTATTATACCTCCTTATTGGATGAACTGGCTCGCTTGAAAATTTGGTTCAGCCTCGCTTGATTAGAAGTCTTGGTTTAGCCATAAATTATTTTCAAACTCACTTGATTAGAAAGTATCGAAACTACTGACATAACATTAATTGGGTTCATCCTCATTTGATTAAAATTTTTCCTCGCTTGAAAACTTAAGGAAAGATCTGGTTTCTTATCATGAGCTTCTCTTTCAAACAATAGATATCCATGCAGTGTTTTCTTTGCATGAGACAAAATCGATGATAACCAACCCTTTTTAAAATTTGAAAAGGACCAATGAAAAATGACTCATAAAGAATCTCATAATGATTTCATAATTTCTTCGGATGGTTTCATGCATGAGGGAGGATTCGTGGACTGAAATCTAATCATGAAAATTTAACCAAAATTAATGGATGTGACAGCTAAACCGAAAAATTTTGAATCCCTGATTTCATAGCGCTGGTAATGTGATTTTAGGATTTTGCGCTGCGAAAAAACCATCATTTTCGTAGCACAGAAGCAATTTTTTACACTGAACGCGCTACGAAAACATGGTTTCGTGGCTTATTCAATTTTTTTTTAAAAAAAGACTTAAAATATGGTTTTCAGAATGTGGTATGATACTTCTAAAGAGTAAAGCAAGGTTTATGAACTTTATTTGGTGATGAAATGAGACTTGTAACCTATGGCTTAGACCCTATAAAACATAAAAATGACTCAAACCCTATCTAATACCATGACTTAGGAGCAAGTATAAACTGACCAAGTTTAGAAAATTTTAATAGTGATAACAGTAGTCACGGAAACAAGAACTCGACAACTACGAAATTGATAAATTTCAAAGTATCTCATCAAATGGAAGAACTTACCTGCTGAAGATTCTATGTAGGAGGATGATAATTTTATACAGAAGCACCTGCAGCTACTCAAGCATTGAGGACACCACTTTTTTGAAGGAGAGGAGAATGTTAGGTCCCTATATTACTAGTATAGTCCCTTACTATTGTTAGTGTAACCCCCTTATTGTTATTTTTGTACCCCTATAACCCCCATATTGTTATTATTGTGCCCTTACATTATTATTATTGTTAGGTCGACTAGGATTACATTGTGGCCCCATGGACTTCTATATATAGAAAGAAGGTTTTTTCATTTGTATCATCCAAAAATTGTTCATTTATGTAATGTATTGGAGGTTTCCCCCTCGAAGTGGTTGATTTCTAAGGTGTTGATCTCTCTTTTCTTCTATTTTTGGAGTTGGTTTCATAACACATTGTAGGAAATTGGAGGGGATCCAAGGGATATCCAAGATATCCACCTTCTACAACATCACCAAACCTCGGCCTGGATCCTATGGAACGTCAACTGCAAAGTATGAACCAAGTTGATATGCCTAGATCCAGTGTTAAGGACTTCTATCCATTCATCTCATGATTGAGTCTTATGAAATCCTTTTCCTTTTGTCCTTTTGACATGCATATTACTGGTAGAATTTACTTTATGATGTCCTTGAATGTAATTGACAGTAAATTTGGTAAAGCAAACTTTATCAATTTTGTTTGGCCTATAACTCTTTAACGTAGCTAACAGACCTAGTTTCAGTTGAGGCCATCCGCCATTATTCATTGTAACCTTCTTTTCTCTTTTTGATTAATAGAAAATAAGAAAGGTCTACTAAACTTCAAAAAGAAACAAAAAAAAAACATATAAATAATGAAATAAGATACATATAAAGAATGATAGTTATTAACATAATTATAAATTTATAAATAATTCTATTAAATACAATAATTTATTATTAAAATTTTTTTATTAAATTTCTTTTTTAAATTAAAATGAATACTAAAATTTTAATATTTAATTTATAAAAAATAAATAACAATAAAAATATGAAAAAAAAGGTGCTATCTTCTTTATAATATGTTTTGAAAATTTGAAGAAGCTTTATTCTTTAATTCATATAAATTTTGGAAAGCAAAAATTCTATTGAAAATATATCATTATATAAAAGATATTATTATATAAGTTTATATGAAGGTGAAAATGCATTTATTATATAATATAAAGTAATTTATTTTATAAAAGATAAATAAAGTAATAAATGATAATTTTTTTTAATTTAAAAAACATATTTTATGATATATAAAAAATATAAATATTTTTTATTATTATAAATAATCTTATACCTTTACAATTTTTACAACTACAATTTAATTCAAAACTAAAATTAATCCCATTTAAAATGAGAGTGAAATAACTTTATGCAAATTTATAGTAAGAAATAAATTATATAACTATAACTAATGTATAAAAAGGACCTCACACATATGTATATGGCATGAGCTCATATAATTCATATTTTTTAATTAAAAATAAAATAAATTAGATTATTATATATATATATATATATATATATATATATATATATATATATATATATATTAAAAATTCTTTACAATTGAATAACCATTGTTTTTAAAAATATAATATTCTAAAAACCATTTTTGGCATTTTTTTTTCCAACCATTTTTAAACATCTCTTTCTATTATTCCTATTATTGTTTTGGCATTTGAATCAATTGTATTAATTTATTGATTTAAATGATTTGATCAATTATATTAATTTATTGATTTAAATGATTTGATCAATTATATTAATTTATTGACGTTGATATTGTGTTTGCATGGGAATTCAAATGCCATAAAAATAACAAATAATCGGTGCACGTAAGATTAAAAAAAAGGGTTATCCGAATATAACATAGCATTTGTCATCACATTTCTTGGCTTGATTTCTTTGAATATTTTAAAGTTAACTATGTTTTTAATTTTTTCAAGGATATTTTATTATCATGTTATTTTTTGAAATGTTATGGCGATATATATATATATATATATATTATGATGTAAGAGTGCTTAAAAGGATCATGATATTACAAGTGGCTAAGGCGAGGGGTTTAAATGAGTCCTTATTCCAAAAACTATATATTACCATTTTATTAATCTTTTTATTAAATTGATTATTTTGCAGTTCTTTCCTATAGTTAAAATTTGAAGTATGTTTATTGTAAACTCAAGTCATTATCTTTTATATGGCTGGAAATGTTATAAAATGGGTGGCTTGTTCATGCTGTATTAGTGTTGGCATTGATGTCGACAAGAGTCGATGGTGATCCATTGATATCTGCAGGTTTCTGGTAGAGAATCATCTAGTAGCAGGCTTACTAAGAAGCCATAAAATGATGACTATGGTGGTTAGGAACCCAACATTCCAAGCAAAAAAAGAAGAGTGAAGAAGCAAAGTGTGGCAGAGAGTTTTCCATCACCTAAAAGGAAACAAATTTGCTACAAGCCTACATCAAACCCTACCCAGTAGAAATTTCTGTGGAAGATATTTCCAACAGTATGCAGAAGTTCAAAAATGGGCTCTTCGATCAAAATATATGGTCTATTGATGTTCAAGGATTTGAAGCGTTGATAAGGATGAAATATCAAAGCAGAGAGCATATCGTAAATCAGAATATCAAAGGTCTGGGATATAGGAACATCGGAGCAGTAGGCATATCGGCATATTGAAACATTGGAGTAGCAAGCATATTGGCATATCATAACATTAGAGCAGGAGGCATATCGGATATTGTAACATCAGAGCAAAAGGATTATCAAGTATCAGCATATCAGAGGCTTAGAATATCGAAATATCGGACGTTATTAACAATTTTTTTTTGAAAATTTATGATATCCATTCAAGAAGATAATGTTAAAAAGCATCAAGAAATGTTGAAAATCAATTAACAAAGGATTCTGCTACGAAACCAAGGTCCGGCGGGTCCTCTTCTCTCTCCTCTGACAGGACACATGGCAACATGAGATTAGTTCTTAGAAGCAGAAGTGGCAACTGATGGCAGCATGAAGTGGTAATACGAATGACACGTGGCAGACAAATTCAATTTTATTGGATGGGGTAGTGGGCCAAATCTGGGTGTAATAAGCTGCCACATATGTCAAAGGATGTGAACATCGTAACTTCTGTCACATGGATTTTGAAAATTTATGATATAATGGGTTTATGATGTCTGTTAGTGATATGAAAGGATTGTATTAGTTTTCTTGTTAAGTGTCCTTTTAGTTATAAAACATGTACCTATTTTTCTCCATTTGTTTGCTTAAGGAATGAGGAATTTAACCATGAAACATAGATGAATTTTTTATTTTTAAGCATGTAAATAAGCCTAAATAACACTGAAAAATAGTGTATAACAGAGAAAAAACATCACACATAAGATTTACACAGTAGACATGATGAAGCAGGTCACCCCTCCTAAGCTACATGTGCTCGTCGAGCTCCCAATGGCATGTCCCTCTTTTTAATTATGATCAAAATTGCAAATACATATGTTTACAAGCCTCCAATGGTTGTTTTCTCTACATCAATGGCTCCAAAATGCTCAAATTAGTCTAAGTAGACTCTTGTTTCACCCAAATTGGTCAAACATTGACCTCCCTAGCCATTTTCCCAATGACATCTACAAATGCTCCACTAAATGTGGAGAACTGCAGTTAAAATAGCAAAACCCGCTGAATTTTAATGGTGCGCTAAAACTATGCCATCCGACTAACTTTTGTATTTATTTTTATGGTTAGGGGCAGGGGTGGCCACATGTAGACCCCTTAAACCCCGTAGTTAACATTAAAACTCTGCAATAAAATTTTAGCATAACCCGGGGTGTTAGTGGAGTTCCACTAACCATTGCAACCAGAGGTTTTGCATGTGATGGATTTGGAGCCGCTAGAGTCTAAGGGTTAGGAAACAAGAGTGATAACATTTGATGTCGTGGTAATATTTTTGTAGAATGTGAACAAAAATTGTGGACCGTCGGCGGGTTGGGACCGCCGACAGTCCCCCCCTCCAAATATCATTGTTTAACTCTTTAAATAAATCTGGTGCACTCATATGGTAAGAAACATTTGATAGTGGAGTTGGTAGAAAGTTATGCGGGCGCACCGGAGGTCAAGGGGTCGAACCCCCTGGACTCCAAAAATAATTTTACACCATAGTACAGGGGACACGTGACAGCCTCTTGGTTGGTCACACGTCACCCTTTCATTGGTTCTTCAAAATCCAACATACATCCATAAAAAAATCACATAAATCCACTTTGCATTCACTGGTTGGCTTGGGAAAACGACATATTCACAGGAATATTCCACCTTTTGATAACTGTACCTGCATGTTGACTGGGCATCCTAGTCAGACCTGTCACAAAAATTTTAGTTGTTTGGGAAATCGACCAAAATGCGATATCTCCCTCATAGGACATCGATTTTTCAAACTGTTCATGATGCTGGAATCAAAACAACGAGATCTACTCAGTCACTTAGGTTTGGTATAGTTTCGAGCACTTTCATTTTTGAGAATCATGATCTCTTGATCAGTTAGGTATGTGGTCGAAGAACCAAGGGAGCAAAACTTATTAAAAAAGGGAGCCAAGGATATCGCGGTATTCATGATCACATGTTACGATATTGTGTGTCTCCAATGGAGTATTACAATGAATTTAATAAGGACAGATGGGTCGATAGGTGAGGTTTAGATGCATTATCTCAGAGTTGGTATTTTCATAGAAGAATCCTTAAAACAATGTACAAAGGAAAATGGCTCATTTAATGGAACATTCTCAGCCCGTGCACATCTTTTTGAATCAAAGAAAAGAGAGAAGAAGAGCTTCCATTCCTATATACTGTCTAGCTTTGAGGGGAAAGAAACATGCATGGGATGTTCCTGTAACATGAGTAGACACATTGCAAATTGAAGGCTCAACATGGAAGGTTACATGATGAGACTGTTAATATTTTAGAATCCCATTCTTGTGAATCAAGTCTATGAAAAAAATCACTATGCAGATGAAAAGGTAGTAGAGTAAGCTACACAAAGAAGTAGCTAAGTGAGGTGTTGTACCAATGGAATAAATAGGACTATGTAGTACACAGCAATGGAAGAAAACCAAAAAAACCCTATGTTCAAGGTAGATAAAAATAGTATTGTCAATTTTGTTGGGTAGTGAGTGTTGTGGGAGTGTTGTGGTAGTGTTGGGTGAGAGAGCACAAAGTCTGAGCCATGGGAGAAGCAACAGAGGAGTTGTTGCGAGGAAGCAAAGTGGTGATTAGGAGCACATATCTTGCGTTGTGGGAGAAGCAACAAAGGATGCATTATGGGACATCAAAGTGTTTATCACATGTTATGTTGAGCATAGTACATAAGGTGTGGTTGTGAAACACTGGAGGAGTTAGTGTTTCAATAGAGGATCGAGGAAAGAATGAAATTTTGTGACACAATGGGCTGGTATTTATCTTATTCCTAAATTCCTTTGTTTTCAATTTGAAAATTGTATGAAATGGTATAATAGTGGCAACAACAGGTGGTGGTCTTCATTCAAAGAGGTTGGTGCCTCTTGGCAAGTTGGTGCTTGTTATTATAAAGATGATGGTGCCTCTTGGAAAGTTGGTGCTTACTATCCTAAGGGGGTTGGTGCCTCTAGTTAGTGGGTGTTCACAAAAAATTGATGTAATTAAGTGGGTGCTTAATTTACATCTTAAAACAAAAACAAATTGCTGGTTTTTACCCTTTCAGTTTTGACATGAAAAATAATTGTGCCAATGTGTGTGTATGGCGATATTGAGAAGTGTTGTTGAACATATTAATTATCATGTTGTAATTCTTATTTGTGGATGAATGCTCTCATAAATAACATACAGTAGAGGGATGAAGTAAGAATATATTTAAAAGGAAAATTTATGTAATCATACAATTACTAATTCACCCCATACCCTCTCAGTAATTCATTATTCCAACATTTGGTATTAGAGAGAGGTTCCTTCAGAAACAGTCTAACCACTTGGAGGTAGATCTATAAAGAATTATGTCAATGCAAGAGAACCAAGAGGATTATTCAAGCATAATAGAAATCTTTGATGGAACGAAATGTGCCTTCTAGAAAGTAAGGATGGAAGCATACCTGATGTCATTTGGTGTAAATGTGTGGACCTCAGTACTAGTAGACTATAATGTCCCTGATGTTCCTCCCACTAATGCAGATGGTAAGAAATTATATGGAAATAAGTCTAAAGCCAATAATGTTATTCTCTTTGGTCTTAGTTAATCAGAACTTGTAAAAGTCATGCACTGTAAATCTTCTAAGGAGGTGTGGGTAAATCTTACCCAAAGTTACGAAGGGTATGGAAATTAGGTCAAGCTCACCAAACTGAAAACCTTCAGAATGATGTTCGAGAGCCTAAGAATGGGTGAATATGAGAGCATTGTAGAATAATTCCTCAGGGCCGATGAAATAACCAATATGATTAGAGGGCTAGGTGATAAAGTTAAGGAAGAAATGGTTGTATACAAAATATTAAGATATCTTCCCATGATATTTAATGCCAAAGTCTCAGCTATTGAAGAGATGGCTATTTTGAAAGATATCATGATAGAATATTTGGATGGTACTCTCACTACCTATGAGATGAGAGTTGAAAAGGAGAAGTTGGAACCAAAGTAAGTAGAGTTTAAAGCGTCCAAAAAGGGCGAGGAGGTCAAAAAGCATCAAGAATTCTCTAGTTGTGAATATGATCAGGAGTTGGTGCAGTTGGCCAAGAAACTAAAGCATGGATTAAGAAAATATAAATGGAAACTTCCCTTTAAATGCTTTTATTGTGGTAGAGTGGGACATTTTTTGTCCAAATTCCCCTATAAATAAATTACTAAAAAGGAAGATGATCTAAAACCGGGGAAAAAGAAAAAGGGTTTCTACTCTAAAGAATATATCTCAACACAATAGCTAGATAGAAAGAACTCTTCGGAGGATGAGTCAGATAAGTATATGCTTATGGCCCTAAAAAAAAACTCCAAGAAATAGAGTATTGTTGACTTTGAAGAAGAATAAGAAGAATAAGGAGTAGTTGACCTTGAAGGTGAACTCATCAGTTCCGTTAATGAGTTAAATAAATAAGGAAGAAGAATAAGCTTCTAAAGAAACAACTACAGCATGCTGAAGAAGGAATGTAAAACTCAGATAATGAGGAGTTTTCTTACAAGGAATAAAAACTTGAGGAGGCTATTAAGTAGAAGAACGGCCTGGTTCTTCTTCTAGAAGAAAAATAAAGGAGCATATGAGAAATTGCAAGAAGAGAACAAGTAGTTAAGATATGAGTTACACAAGGTAAGAAATTAAACAATATCAAGAACATGCAGAGACAATTTTATGTCCTTAAAAGTTGAAATAGAAGAAGCAAAGTGAAAGGAAGAAGTACTTGAAGATGTAATCCATGAATGGGAAGAGAAATCTCAAATTCTTGAGGCAAAGATTGTCTCTCTAAGAATTGATCTAGAAGAAAGGAATATCGGGAAAGGTCTAAATGACAAGTTCATTAAAGGGATGAGAAAACTAGAGCGTATTCTAAGAATATAAAGGCCCTGAGTAGTCAAAAAAGGTCTAGGATACTCAGAGGAACAAGATTCTTCCATGAGGAATATGAACTTTAGGTCCACAAGATTCTAACAATGAAAGGGTTATGAAAAGAGGCATTGAGAGAAATTCAGTGAAAATAAAATAGCAGAAGCACAAAGAGACATCATTAATAAAAAATTAATCGATCAATCAGGAATCCAAGGTACTCTCATGCACAAAGACGTAAGATTTACAAAAATACGCATGCCTGTTTATTTTATGGTAATTGTTATAAGTGTCATATCTTTTGACACAGAGTTTTTGATTATAGAATTATCAAATTTGAAAGAGATGAAAATAATATATATAACAAATATCATAATTTGAATCTCCAAACTCTTCTCTCATAAATCAGAATGTCTTCTATCCCTTTCTAAGTGAAGTAGAATGCTTCAAATGTAATAATTTTGGGAACAAAGCGAGTGAATGCAAATGTGGGTTTGAATACATGTTTAAGCTGTAAAATTTTAGACAACCAGCTATCCAAAAGGATAAGGGGAGTTGGAAACGAAAAATTGAAAAGAGCATGTAGTGTGGACTTGCCTTATGACAACTCATAATCAAGAAAAAAAATGATATGTGGATAGTGGTTGATCCAAACATATGACTGGGCACAAAAGGAAAAACATTTTCTAAGGGAAAAGGACAGAGGAAACAATGTCACCTTTAGAAACCATGCTCCAAAAAGAATCAAAGGTAAAGGTGTAGTCAATATTGATCGAAAGAAAAAAGCACAAAATGTGCTATATGTACAAGGTCTCAAGCACAATCTTCTTAGTGTTAGCAAGATGTGTGATAATGGCTACGATGTGACTTTTGGATCAAAATAATGTTAGATCCGCAACATGAAGAAAAAAAACTGGTGGGAAGGGAAATCAAAACCCACAATAATGTACATGTGTTTGACAATTCCGAGGTCAACTTCTATTTAAGAAAAAGAAGTGAAACATGATTGTGGAACAAGTAGTTAGGGCATATCAAATTTGACAGTTTGGTAAAATTCAACAAGATGGGAGCTGAGAAAGGACTACTAAGTCTATCAAATCCTGATAACTGCATCTGTAAATCATGTCAGTTTGGAAAATGGACTCCGAACCATTTTAAGACAAAATAGTTTTCCTCATCCAGAACTCTAGAGCTCATTCACACAGGCATATGTGGCCCAACTAGAAAAAAGACCTTAACACGGGAAAGATACTTCATGCTGGTTATAGATGATTTCACCAGAGCCACTTGGATTGTGCCTCTAAAATAAAAATCAGAAGAATTCAAGGATTTCAAGAAGTTGAAGGCTCAAGTAGAAAATGAGAAAGTCTTAAATATAAAATTCTTAATATCAAATAAAGGAGGAGAGTGCATCTTCGGAGAGTTTGAGGAATTTTATGAAGAGAATGGATAAAAATGATGTACTCAGTGGCCATAACTCCACAACAAAATGGAGTGGTGGAGAGGAAGAACATGATGGTTCCAGGAATTTCTAGAGCAGTGTTGGATGAAGCAGGTGTGTCACACACCTTCTAGGGAGAAGCATCACAAGAGTAATTATATCTGTCCAACATAACTCAACTTAGGCCTGATAGTAATAAAACTCCATATGAGATGTGGAAGATAAGACCTACATCAATTAAACATCTTAAAGTGTTTGGAAGCAAGTGCTTCATCAAAATAAATGATAAGAATCTTGGAAGATTTCATTCTCACGTTGATGAAGGAATACTACTTGGGTACTCTATTTAGAGAAAATGATTTAAATGTTATAAAAAGTGGACAAAGAAGATTGAGGAGTGCATTGATGTAATAGTGGATGATATGCGTGCAGAACCTAAATCCTTTAGAGCAGAGATAAACCCCAAGGATGAAGAAAATTCAGATATCGAGGGCTCAGACGAAGAATAAGTAGGATAGGATTGTGAACATGAGAAGTCAAATAAAACCAAAAATCCAAAGAAACCCTTCAAGTATGTATAGAAAGAGCATCTCGAAATTAAAATATTGGGAGGAAAAAGACATGGTGTTCAAACCCGGAGGAAACTCATTGGTAGTCCAATATGCAAAAATCTGGCTTTTCTATCACATATTGAACCCAAGAATCTCAATCAAGTTTTTGAGAAAAAATTATAGGTGAAATCAATGAATGTAGAACTTGACCAAATTGAATAGAATGATACTTGGGAGCTCGTCGAAGATCTAGAGAGAAAAATGTCATTGATACCAAATCGGTTTAAAAAAAATATGAATGAACAAGGTCAAGTAATCAAGAAAAATGCTCATTTAGTCTGCATAGGATATGCCCAGATAGAGGGAATAGATTTTGAGGAGACCTTTGCACCAATGGATAGACTAGAAGCAATCATAATTTTTCTATCCCTTTGCCGATGCACGAGAACATCAAAGTATATAAAATGGATGTGAATTTTTCATTCCTCAATGGAGATATGGATGAATAAGTTTACAATGAGTATCCGGAAGGTTTTATGCTCACCACGGAGGAAGCGTTTGTGTGCAAACTGAAAAATGCTTTATATGGAATCAAAAAAATCTCCTAGAGCTTGGTATGAGAGGCTAGATAAATACCTTTAACAACAAGGTTTTAGAAATCAAACACCTGGATAGTAATTTGTACATAAAGGTTGAAGGTGACCATCCACTGATCGTAGTGGTGAATGTGGATGACATAATATTTGCTGACCGACATGGAACAACTAGGGCGTCAATTTGCAAGAATGTATGCAAACATAGTTTCGAAAAGTTCATTATTGGAGAGTTTTCCTTCTTCTTGGGACTCGCAAATCTATCAATATCGAAAAGGAGTGTTTATCTCCCAATCCAAATACCTCCAAGAAACTCTCAAAATGTTTGGGTTGGAAGATTTCAAAACTAGTAAGCACACCCATGGTTACAGGGTTGCAAACTCGTCCAAGGAAGATGAGACATCTATGGTAAATCGGACGTAATACGGATCCATGATAGGAAGCTTTCTATATATTACAATGTCAAGGCCAAATATCATGTAGGATGTACGACTTGTGGCCATATTTTAGGCTTTCCCTCATGAAATTCATGTTTTTTCTCGTCAAGAGGATCTTCAAATGTATTCGAGGGACAATCGAATATGGGTTGTGGTATGCTAAGAGCAAAAGAGTTTAAGTTGAAATCCTACACTCGATGTTGATTGGACCGACAATCTTGACGACAGAAAAATCACTTTAGGTGCAACCTTCTTCTTGGGGAGATGCTTAGTTGCATGGGTCAACAAAAAAAAATCCTCCATCTCTTTATTGAAACTGAAGTAGAATATATTGTTGTTGCCATTTGCTACACAATTTTTTTATGAATGAAGCATATTTTTGAAGGATATGAAGGTAGAGTTTATTGAACCTATTAAAATCATGCATGATAATACAAGCGCCATCAATATCTCTAAAAATTCTAGCCATGCATTCAAAGAAAAATCATATGTCGATTAAGTTTTATTTTTTTAAGAGAAAAAGTTGCATCCAATGCTGTCACAATTGAGTATGTGGCCACTAAATGACAATTGGAAAATAAATTTAGCAAGCCATCGAAATAGAACCATTTCAAAATATCTCATGCATCAGTATAGGAGTTGTGATACCTCCCTCCAAATGACTTCATTTTTGGTAAGGGGTGGAAGCTACTTAATGTGTGGGACTCATGGGGGGAGTAGATGTAATTTTTCAGGGGGGATTATTAAGAAAGAACCCTTTTCCATTGATGAAAAAAGGGGGAGAAGAGTATATCAAAGAAGACCATACCTAGCTTTAGGGGGGAGCTTATAGTGTTGCAATTGATATGTCAACAAGAGTCCATGGTGATCCATTGATATCTACGTAGGGATTACGGTAGGTAATCATCATAGTATAAAGTCTTATCGAGAAGCCATAAAATGATGACTATGGTGGTTAGGTTCCCAACATTCCTAGCACAAGAAGAAGAGTCAAGAAGAAAAGTGTGGTGGTGAGTTTGCAGTCACCTCATAAACAAAAAAAAATGTGCTCCAAGCCTACATTGAACCCAACCTAGTGGAAATTTCTACGGAAGATATTTCCAACGTGTATGAGAAGTTAAAAAAATGGGCTCTCGGATCAAAAGGTATGGTTTGTTGAAGTTCAGGGGATTTGGAGCCTTGAGAAGGATGGAATATCGGATCAGGGGAGCATATCGGATATCGAAATATTAAAGGTCACGGGATATCAGTAACATCGAGCAGATAGGCATACTAGCATATTGGAACATCGAGAAAGTAGAGCATACTCAGAGTATCGAAACAATGAGAGCACAAGGCATATCGGATATCGAAACATTAGGAGAAAAATGCTTACGGAGTATCGAAATATCAGAGGCTCGGGATATCGAAATATTGGATGTTGTTAACAATTTTTTTTGAGAAGTTTATGATATCTAGTTAGGACGATAGTGTTAAAAAGTGTTGAAAAATGTCGAAAAGTCAATTAGCAAAGGATTTGGTGCGAAAGCGAAGGTTTGGTGGGTCTTGTTCTCTCTCCTTTAACAAGACACATGGCAACATGAGATTGGTACCGAGAAGCAGACAGTGGCAAACTGATGGGTAGCATGACGTGGCAACAAAAAATGACATGTGGCAAGAAGATTCAACGTTATTGGGTGGCCTAGTGGACCAAATATGGGTGACACGTGTCACCACTAAGAAGTTTCCATGTGTTGGTAAATGATGTCATATCGGGAGGTCAGCGTATCGGAGGATGTGAACATCGTAACTTCTGCCACATGGATTTTGAAAAAGTTACGATATAAGGGGGCTTCGATGTTTTGTTAGGCATGTGGTCGAGAGTGGTCGAATATCTAAGGGCACAAATCTTATTAACAAAGGGATCCAAGGATATCGAGGTATGCACGATCGTATGTTATGATATTGCATGTCTCCTATGGAGTAGTACAAGGAATTGAATAAGGACGGATGGGTTGACAGCTGAGGTTTGAATGCATTATCTCGAGTTGGTAGTTGCAGAGAAGAAGCCCGCAATAATGCACCAAGGACACCAAGCTCATTTAATAGAACATTCTCATCCCGTGCACGTCTTTATGAATCAAAGGAAAGAGAAGCAGAGACAACATTCCCATATACTATCTAGCTCGATGGGAATGAAAACAGTGCATGGGAAGTTCTTGTAACACGAGTAGAAAAGAAATACGAATTGAAGGCCCAACATGGAAGGGTACACGATAAGACTATAAATATTTTAGAAGCCCATTCTATGAATTAACTCTATGACATAACTCATTGTGCAGACACAAAGGCAAACAGAGTAAGTCACGCAAAGAAGCATTTAGTGAGGTGTTGTACCAATGGAAGAAAGAGGATTGTGTAGGACACCATAGTGGAACAAAACCAGATGAAAGCTCGTGTGCAAGGTAGAGAAAAATAGTATTTTAAAATTTTCTGGGTAGTAAGTGTTGTGGGAGCGTTGTGGTAGTGTTGGGTGAGAGAGCACAAAGTTTCAGTTGTGGGAGAAGCAATGGAGGATTTGTTGCGAGGAAGAAAGTGGTGATCAGGAGCACATAGCCTTTGAGTTGTGGGGCAAGCAATAAAGGATACGTTGTGAGACAAAAGAGTGTTGATCACATGTTATGTTGAGTAGAGTATAGAAGGTGTGACTATGAAATACTGGAGGAGTGAGTCTTTTCAAGTAGAGGACAGAGAGCGTAATGCAATTCTATTACACATTGGATTGGTACTTATATTATTTTGTAATTGTCTTTCTTTTCAATTTGAAAATTGTATGAAATAGTAGAAAAGTGGAAATAGTACAGTGGTAACATACCCCAAATGGTTCATTTTTAATAGGAGATTTTGATATTTTCTAACACAAGAGGTTGGTGCCTCTTGGAAATTTGGTGTTTGCTATCATAAGGGTTGATGCCTCCAATGAGTACAGGTGTTCACAAAAAATTGACGTAATTAAGGAAAGTGGGTGCTTAATTTTATATTAAAAAAACAACAAAATTGGTGGTTTTACCCTTTGTATTTGCACGTGAAAAATACTTATGTCAATGTGTGTGTATATCGATCTTGAGAATTGTCGTTGAACATGTGCATGCTCATGTTGTAACTCTAATTTATTTCTGAAAGAAATTATCTCATAAATAATAGATGGTAGAGGATGAAGTAAGAATATATTCAAAAGAAAATTTAAGTAATCATACAATTGCGATTCCGAAATATGTTCCCTATATTAATGTGGACTCAAATTTAGGAAATATCACTGAACTATTTTGAATTATGATTCACTCACTCAATGGAAAAAACTGAGGAAGAACAATAGAAGAACCAAGAAGGTGGATGCTTAAGTACGGAGAAATTTTATACTAGAGCTTAATAGATATTTTTATGGACATTTCTTTCAAATACTAAAGAGCATAAGAGGAAATTATTTTGAAGATGCCATGGAGTTAAAGAAAAAAAGAAAACTTCTTGTGTTGTATTTTTGGATTGTGTGGATATATAGTGTTCTCTATCTATAATAAAACTTAGTAGTGAAAATAACGAAATCTATATTGGATGCAAGGACATTATTCTATAAATTTCTTTGTGCATATTGAAAATAATTGGAGGGAGAACCTTGTGAGGGACGTGAGAAGATCAAAAGTTTTCTTTTTTATTATTAGTAAGTATTCTTGGTGCCAAATATTTACTTTTCCTTTAAAAATATTTATAGTAAGATACTTGGTGAAAATACTCTTGTTTGAGATAAATATTAGCCATGAGTTTTCTTTGCTGCCCTTTCATCCTAGTAATATTATAGATTATCTAGAGTGTTTCATATTGTATAAGGATTATATGTAATGGGGTTTATGAGTTGGGTGGAAAATATCTTTGCCTTATCAATTGTTTTGAATGAATTTGGAGAACATGCTTTTAATTTAATACTTTTGTTTATGAATTTAACATTCTAGAATTATGAGTACAATGATTTCATTATTATGAATTTTTTTAATAAAAATATTGCGGTTCATGATGATCAAATCATTGCTGTTAAATTTACATTGAATAACAAAAATGTAAAAAAAAAATCTTGTTAGTGAATGTTACGTTTCTAAAGAACACCTGAATGAACTAGTCCCACAATATTTAGTTCACATCATTTTAGATGAGTTAGATGGATTTCTTGATGTAAAATACCTTTCTTTCTCATACCTATTAAGTTTTTATAAAACCATCAATATGTTGCTATGAAACACTTAAAGATTTTTATTTCCTTATAATTCAAAACATAATATATGGGTAAGTGTTTTTTTAGATAAGAACCTTATATTTAGATGTGGATATCCACCATAATATTAGTTATATATATTAGAAACACCCATATGGTTCCATGCGAAACTCTTTATGCTTTGTAAAAAACCTGTATCATTTAAAGTAGCATATATGTATATATATATATATATATATATATATATATATATATATATATATATATGCTACTTTAAATGATACAGGTTTTTTTACAAAGCATAAAGAGTTTCGCATGGAACCATATGGGTGTTTCTATTGAACGCATGTAGATTTTTATTTGCCTATCATTCAAATTATATGATTTGGATAAATATGATTTTTGTAGATAAGAAACTTGTATTTAGATACACACATCCTCTAGAATACCAAATAATCATAATGAACTTTAAAATATATATGTTTTTTTGAAATATCTATATCATTTACTATAGATATGTTAAGTTATTGCTACAACATTTGTATCTCTTTATTTGTATATAAATAAAAATATGTGATCTAGATCAACATGAATTTTTTTATACCAAATAATTATATTAATATGGATGTATGTACCAAGGCCAAGGGGGAAGCTCAATTGTATACCAAATATTTATATTAATATGGGTGTATGTACCAAGCCCATGGGGGCAGCTCAATTGGAAATATTGAAGTTATAAAGTACTCGTGTAGACCATGAGGTTCAAATTTCAAATCCCCGATGGGTGAAAGAAGCAAAAAATAAAATGGATGCATGTACCAAAAATTCTCAAGTACCAAGATTGTAATTTATTAGATGCAAAGTTATATGTCTATAGCTATATATATATACTCATGTCATGCTCAGCTTTTTCTTTATGAAAAGTAGAAAAAGATAGATCCACTGTATTTTTCTAAAATCAATTTAGAGAAAATAAAGTCATCATTGAAGATGATGTACAATTGGAATATAACTTTCTTATTTGAGGAATATTTTAATGGAAAATACTTTTTGATACTTTATTATCATTATTATTATTATTGTTTGAGTCAATCATATTAATTTTATTGATGTTGATTTTTTTCGTGTGAATTTAAAAGTAAAAAAAATTGACAAGAACTAATAGATCAATTTTAAGATAACAAAATTGAGAGAACCCAATTATAATATATGAGGTGTTTTATTATGTGATGTGTCAACTCAGATCCTTTAGATATATTTAAGTTAAATATATTCAATTTTCTCTACTAAGGATATTTTATTAGTATGAATTGATTATCACAATGAGGAGGAAATGCCTTGGTGGGTAGAATAACTACAATATATGAAAAAATTTAACCTTTTTCTTGGACCTAATAAAATTCTAATATTGAATAAGGCATGAGTGCCGAAAGAGGATATGATACCACAAGAGGGGAAGGAAAGGGGGATCTAAGAAAATCCTATATGCCTAAAACCATATGCTACTTTTTTATTAATCTTTGTATAACATTTACATTTTTTAGTGGACCCTATATAGTCAAACTTTAGAATTGATGAACCCCTATCCTAAATTAATGCCATAATCTCCTATATTCTTGGTAATATGTTTTTTTTATTCAAGGAGTATTTCTCTCTACCTTATTGAAACTTAATTCGAATTGAGAAAAATATTGATGACACATTTGTTTTATTATTGATTCATTCATTAATTCAAGAAGAAGAATCCAAAAAGGAAGAGTGAGGGGAATTTTTGAGAAAGAATAATGAGCTGATGGATCATGATTTTTGAGAAAGAATAATGAACTATGGATGGCCAAGAACCAAGATTTTCATGTTGGATCTTTGTAGATATGAGTCTAGACCTTTCTATGTACATATTGAAAAGTATGAAAAAGGAGAATAATTTTGAGGTTATGTGAAGAAACAAAAAAATCTCCTTCTAACATGTGTATAGGTATTATGCGTGTTAGATAGATACATCATATATAATAAAACTCAACAAAGGAAATAATGAAATCTTTGTTTGATCCTAGAGATATGAGTCTACACCTACCTCTGCACATACCAAATATAATTGGAGGGAAAATGCTTTTGAGGAATTATTGAGTAGAGAAGGTAGATCTCCTTGTGTTCTATGTGTAGGGTATTGTTGGGTGCTAGAGCATTAATTCATATTTAGAATTATTTATAGTAAGATGACTTTTTTGAGAAACACTATTTAAACATGATTTGGATTGTATCATTATATTATTTTTAATCCATATTGATGCTTTGAAAATAGGAAAATTGGAGGAAAATATATTATAAGGCCATTTTTACCAACAAGTGACAGTTTGGAAAATTAGGGTTAGAAACTTTCCATAGATAATTTGAGGCATTAAACGAAAGTATTTTTTGAATTAGAAAAACTACTTCATGCAACAAAACCCTTGATGTTATTATACAACCATAGATATTTCTAAAGATGTAAGAAATACATCAAATAGAGTCTATATGAAAAAAGTTATTCCTCCCCAGAAGTTTATCTTCCTATTTTGTTTATTATGATTTAATAGGATGATATGTTATCCCCATTATTCATGGAGAATGGACTAGACACATGGATACTATGAAGAAGCCTTTAAAAGAGTCAAATTTCTAACTAAAGTTGAAAGATGAAGGAGTCATACTTAACCCCTATTTGGCTACTAGGTTGTGTTATAATTGAGTCCTTAAGAGGTCAAGGGTTTCAATTATGTTGGAATTCATTTTTGTTCCATAGTAGAGTATATTAGTGGATAGTGGATAAAGAGAGATCATAAATAGGAGGGTTAGTGTTCAATATAAATGCACGAACCATTGGTCTTAGGGAAATCCATATAGGTTTTCTTCTCCTTTACACTTGCATTGTTTTCATAGAAAACAAAAGATAGAATAACAACCTAAAACTTCCATATAGGTTTCTTCCTATAAGGGTTTTCCTAGAGAATATATCGATGTTCATTATGGTTTTGTGAAAGATTGTATTTACATTTTCTCTATTTTTTTGCATAGTATCCATTGCATGCATAACCACCAAAACAATAATAACAAATTTGGAATCGAAAATATGTTGAAAAAATGTAACTAGTTTTGGTCTTCATAATTCTTGTACTCATTTCTATATGTATCCTATGTAACAAATAAAAGGAAAAAAAAGGAAAATTATTATTATTAAATCATGGGCTTCATGCTCATTATTTATGGTATTCTATGTAAAATCATGTTTTGCATGCTTATAGGGTTTGTTAGGTATTAGGATTTATTCCATTGAGTCAAAGATACATCATGTTTATAAAACCCCTCCTGAAAAAATTTTAATTGTAAAAACAATTATTTGTTGAGTCTAGAAAGTCCAGAAACCTTCAAGAGTACAAGTTGGCCCCTGAGATCCTCAAGTCAACCTAAAGGAGGGAATTCAACCCCTTTAGAAGGCTATATAAAGAGTAGTTTGACTTTATTTGAAGACACACTCACTCACAAGTTCGATATCTCAAGCAAGAGTCTTATTTACTAACTTTAGGAGGTTAATGAGAGAAAAGTTCAATTAAAAAGGAATAAGGATGATTTGTTGTTTTGTTTAGGCTCTGTTTTCTACAGGTGCAGATGGAAATTGTAAGACGAAAAACAAGTTTGGTTATGTTTGTTCAAGGAAAGTGATATCCCCTATAATGATTTACCAACTTGAAATCTTTAAAATAGCGATTTGAAACTTTACAATGACGAAGACTTGAAAAGGAAAATGAAAATGTCGTCACTTCGAAATGAAAAGGTGTCGCTAGTCTAATAAATCAAAATACGATGAAACTAGTCGAGCATGGAAAACCAACCATATTCGTCTTTGCGTCTAACACAGAGAGAGAACTATGCTTAAAGGAAATTCCAAAATTGCAACAAAAGTAAATCTAAATCAGATTACATCAACTTGTCTTCTGATCTTCATCATTAGTCCAAATTATGATTTTTCGGAAGTAACCATAAACAAATTTGAGTAATCGATATCTAACTTTGCAGAAAGTGTAAACTAATACTCAAACCATACACTCATGATTCAATCCCTCACCATCGATCCAGCTTTGTGGCTTTCGGAGGCTATAGCCGAAGATGTCATGCACGATTTTAATATATCTAAATTTACGAGAGAAAATGAAACTAATACCAAACTACACATTTCATAATGCAATCCCTCACCATCGAGTCTGTAGCGTGGCTTTTCGGAGGACAGTCGAAGATGCTTTATGAGAGCGACTTAATATATCTAAATTCTGCGAGAAAAGGAAACTAATACCAAACTACACATTTCATAATGCAATCCCTCACGCATCGCAGCCACTCGTGGCTTATCGAAACAGCGAAGATGCTATGAGCGAGCTTTAGTATATCTAAATTTTAACCATCTTGACAGATAAGCAAAATCGACTTAAACAAAGCATAGAGCGATAAATTAAGCAAATAAAACTATAAGAAAAGCAAACTAGCGATGGGAAACGATGTTAGTTCCATGTCATTAGTCAAAAAAGCTATGCAAAATGCTCCTGGCACGCCTATCTATAACCTCGAAAATACATGAAACACCGATCAGTTGATTAACAATCATAAAAGCATGGAAAGACTGTAAATGAAATGGAAAGCATGGAAAGTGTATAAACATGAAATGAAAGCATATGTATCATGAAAAATGCAAATGTATGAAACATGTGAATGGATTATGATAACAATGAGCTTTTAAAAGAAACGAAATAAGAAACTATACACTAATGCACAGAAACCTTGGCATATGTGGCAGGGGCCCTCTACACGGCAGCACTTGATCGGTCCTCAAAGTACGAATTATGTTGGAACAACGAGAGTCTTTCTCATATTAAAAATGCGATCAATTACGGAATGGTAATGTTACGGCACAAAGTGCGAGCGTAGTCACTCTCTGAGAGCATACTTAATCAAAAGCTAACAAGAGACTACATTCGCTAATAACGACTAACTTCATATGCGTATGCAAACGCATTATTTATAACAAAACGAAACTATAACTGTTTTCCTAAAGTTCATGGCCGAGTGGAGAGCACGTAGACCACTACGTCCACGGATCTAGTGAGTCATGGCCGTGTTGGAAAGTAGACCCACGAGGAGTGGATGCTTGAATTCGACTACTATGGAGCCACAGTGCGGATGTCGACTCGTCCTCGCGCAGGCTCAGTAAACGGCGTATGCCCATCTCTCTCACATTTGTGAAAAAATATAGGGTTTATGGGTTGTAGGGAGTTCTAGAAGTTGTAGGGTCGAGTTGCGAAGAGGATAAAGGTGCATAGACTAGTAGCTAGAAGGAAGGAAACTTTGTATAGACCTTGTATACCTTAGGAAGAGTTATCTTTCTCTTGGCAAGGTCCCTGAAGGAGGTCAAAATTAGTGTTTCTTCAAGAGATACAAGGCCAAAGTTGTCTATTAAAAGTTTCAGGTTGAGTAGCAATGTTGTATTTGGTAGATTGAGTTGTAGTGTGTAATATTTTGGTGCAGATTCAAGGAGGACTTGAGGAAGGGATAACTTGGTGTTGGGAGAAGGACTTGGTTCTGGGGATTGGGTCTTTATATCTCATTTCAAGAATATTATAAGAAGATAAGAGTTTATGGGTTTTATCCTTGGAGGGGTTTTTCCTTGGTCGAGAACCTACATTTTTTGTCCTCCTTTGTTGTTATTTATTCTTGATGTTATTTGATGAACATATCTACCTAAAAGAAAATAAAGAAGATAACTAAGATTCATAAGAAAGTATCAAGGTCAAAGAAAATAAGTTTAATAAGATACCAAATTACATTTTTTTAACATGGTATAAGAGCTAAGGTGAACAAGGAAGGCGACTGGAAAGACACAAAAAAATAATTGTTGATCAAGGGATAGGAATATATCGAGGCTTAAGAGAATAAGATTGTCTCTTGAAGGGATCTTCTAAAGGATTGTTGGTAGAATACCCTTGTAATATAGGGTTTCTACATTAAATAAGATCAAAAGTACATCAATCCAACAACAAGGATATTGATATCATAAAAGGGGAAGTCTATTTTTCAAGGCATCATTTTTTGGAAGAGGAATCCAATTAAACATCTTTCAAGAGCATCATCAAGAACTCTCTAAATGTATTTAAGACATCAATAAGGTTGGATATATTATTCAAGTAAGTATCACACTATTGATAATGGTTGAATCTTCAAGTAATGTAGGTTATTTCTACAAGGAGATAAATAAGCTCATTAGGGCTTCAAAATATCTAGCAAGGAAGAAAAGGATTAACTCGATACTCACAAAGCAATATGTAATGGGATATGTTATTAGAGAAGTTACTAAACTTGAGAAAGACAGGACACAAGAACAAGCAAGGTACAAGAAAGGGAAATTAAGAGCTCAAAGGATCATAGTGGAATCAACCAAGGATTCTCTTGTTCCATTTGTAGCAAACCTAAAGACCTCCAAGGCAATGTATGACAAGCTAGTAAATTTGTACTTTTGTGAGTACAATAGGTCAAAAGATATCATTATGGAACAAACTATATAGAATGAATAAATTGAAGTATGAGGATATGACATCCTTCCTCATGTGATTCTCTCAAATAAGAGACCATTTACAAGTACTTGGGGAGCCCATTAATGATTTATGAGGTGACTCTATGTGTTCTAAATGAATTTCCACCATAATGGGGAAATTTTGCAACAAGTGTTTACTCCAATAAGGATTAAAACTCCCTTTGATGAGTTGTGGGAATAATTAATACTGGAAGAATCAAGGATCAAGGTCAATGATGACATTGGATCGGATGAGCAACCTCAAAGCCTTTCTAGCCCCGAGTCAAGAAGATGAAGAAAGGAAAGTTTGGAAAGTCCAAGAAGAAATATATGCCCAAGGTGAAGTGCTTCAAGTGCAATGATTTTGGATAGTACAAGAGGGACTCGACCAAATTAACATAACAATAAGAGAAAAGATAGAAGTGAAGCTCATGTAGCTGAAGTAGTCGAAGAACATGAGAAGAAGGAAAACGAAGGAAAAAGTGAAGGATATTTACTATTGAAATATGGTTCAATGACTTCTAGAGTTCTTTATGAATATTGGTATTTATTTTAGATGATATGTTTTTTCATAAGCATCATGGGATAGAAGCATATGACAATAGAATGCTTGGAATTTATTATGTTTCTTAGTATAAATCATCTAGGCTATAATGTTAGACCATTTTGCATAATGTTCATCCAGATTATGTGAGAGATTGACATCTTTTCTTGAGTGGATCATTATGATCCATGAAGGACCATCATCTTGGAAAGTCTTTGGTAAAATAATCATGACAAGTATACTATGTATTCTATGTAATCTGGAAAAATACTAGTAAAAAGGGTTGAAAGGTTGCAATGGGCCAAGATACAAACTTTTGTGAGATATGTAGATATCTATATGATTGTATAAAAAAATAGTAACATATGTTAAAAAATAAACTTTAGATAAGATTCACATAGCAAGAATCTTATGAAATGAAGTTGGTTATAAAGATATCCTTAAGTACTAATGATGTTGAAAAAAATAGAATGTATAGAAGATTGGGACTTTCTCTAGAATATGTAATATTGATTAACATCTTGTATAATCTCCAAAAGAAAAGTTGCAACTTTGTAGTCAAGTTTCAATCCTTGGGAACTTTAATGCAAGAAGTAAAGTTAAAGTGGAGATGGTCGATGAGGATGTTATTGGTATGAGAATTTCACCATGGTAAGGTAATTCTATTTCATTTACTGGTCTTATTATCTAGCTGACATAATATTTTTGGCTATTGGGGAAAAAGAATGTTGTCGGAAAGTTGAACTATATGGATGAATAATGTTGAGAATTTTTGGTACCTAGAAATTGTAAAGTCAAGATAAGTCCATCTTGGAATTGAAAGGGAACTTGTATGAGAAGATAACCTGAAGGTCAAGGAATATCAATTTCATGATCAGATTAAATATTGGGAGTGCTCAAATGCAATATTGAAGAAGAAAGTGATGAGCAAGTAAGATGACTCTGGATGCTATCATAGAGACGAAAGAGTGGGAATGGCTAGAGTGGGAATGGATTAATGATACCATTAAAGAAAAAAATAATTGATGCAAAATAAAGAGGGAGCCATGTAGATATAAATATCAAGTATCTAATACTCTCATGAAGACAATAAATGACGCTTGCGTTTCTAGCTTCAATTATTGGAAGAAATGAATATCTTCTAGTTTAAAAGGGAGAAAAAAGATTTTCGTGAATAAGGAGCAAGGTTCTATTCTAAATATTAAGGGATAATAGGGATTCACTCTCTAATTGAGAGGGAGCAAATGATGAAAATAAAATGCGCATTCTCATAATAGGGAGATGAAGAGAGAATGACAGAGGATTGGATAAGAATTTGTGGTTTCCTTGATGATATAACATCCATGAAAGGAAAGGGACCAACACTCTTTGAGGATATGATAGTAATATAAGAGAAGAGTGGTAAATGAGGACCAATATTCTTTCGAGACTCGGATATGGAGATCCAAGATACGAAGACTCCTAAAAGGACATAAATTGTGGACATTTAGATTGGGTATTTACCTTAGAGAGTTAGTTCAAGTATAAAAAATAAATCCTCCCAACATAATTCTCTTGAATAAAAGAAGACCTTGTCCAGTTAGGCCTCATGGACAATGATGGTTACAATGATGGTGCTTATAGTATGGCTTATCAATCTGACTCTTCTTTAGAACTCTTCGATTTGAGATATGGTGTTGTATTGGTTGTATAATTATGAATACCTCCCTAGTTAAGAGGGAGTGTTGAGAAATGTAGATAGTTTCGGCCTTCATAAATTTTGCACTCATTTCAATATGTATCCTATGTAACAAACAAGAAAAAAGAAAAGAAAAAATTATTATTATTATTAAATCATGGGTTTCATGTTCATTATTGATGGTATTATAGGTAAAATAATGTTCTTCATGCTTCTATGGTTTGTTAGGTATTAGGATATATTTTCATGAGTCAAAGGATTCAACGTCATGCTTATAAAACCCTACCAGGAAATTTGTAATTGTAAAGAGAATTATTTTTTTGAGTATAGAAAGTTTAGAAATATCCAAGAGTACATGTCATCCCTCGGATCCTCAAGTCATCCTAAGGGAGAAAATTCGACCCCTTGAGAAGGCTATATAAAGAGTAGTTCGACTCCATCTAAAGACACACTCACTCACAAGTTCGATATCTTAAGAAAGACTTCAAACTCTAACTTGGAAGTGGGAAAAAGAGAGTGAAGGTTAAGGGAAAGGAAGAAGGATGAAATTTATCTACTTTTAGGCTTTATATCTCTTAAAAATGCAAAAATATATGGTTTCTAGGTTGTAGGAAGAAGTTGAAGTTGGAGGGTTGAGTTGCGGTGAGGATGAAGGAAAAAACTAGTAGCTCGGAAGGAATGAAACTCTATCTAGACCCTCGTAGACCTTAGGAAGAGTTGTATTACTCTTGGGAGGTCACACAAGGAGGTAAAATTAGGGTTTCTTTAGGGAGCTACGTGGCCAAAGTTGTAGTTCAAGTAGCAAGTGTTGTAGCGGGAAGATTGAGTTGTAGTATGTAGCAGTTTGGTGCATATTCAAAAAGGAATTGTGGAAGGGATGAATTTTGTACTAGGAGAAGGACTAGGTTTGGGGATTAGGTATTTTTTATCTCATTTGAAGTAGATTATAATGAGATAAGAGTTCTTCAGTGTTTTCTCCTTTTAGGGGTTTTTCCTTGGTTGGGAGCCTACATCTATGTCCTCCTTGTTGTTATTGCTTCTTGATATTGTTTTTTGAACAAATATAACTAAAAATAAAATAAATAAGATAACTAATATTCACAAGTAAGTAACAAGGTCAAATAAAATAAGTTAATAAGATGCCAAATTACATTTTCTAACAAAAGAAACTAACCCTTCATAATATAGAATCCAATTTAATGTAACATGCATTTATGACGAATAATCTAATGGAATATCAATGAAAATTTATAGATGATATTGATATCAAAGTAGGTTTTCTTCAATGTCTTGTTGGAAGTTGTTGGCGATCATATTTATTTAAGTGGAAAGTCATAAAATCCTTGCCATGGTTGAAGAATCAGCTTTATGATAACCCTTTGAAATTTTATAAACAAGAGGTTTTTATAGCTCGAAGCATAAGTCATAAATATAATATATCATCCTCATTATGGTGCCCCTACCCTAGTAACCTTGGGATGGATGAAGAATATGGGGATTCCAACTTAAAGTTTTATATCAGAAGTAAAATTAAAGGATATGGAAGAACTAGAGGTGTCTAAGAAACATGAAAAAAGAAAAGTCAAGTTTAATAACCATGAATCATTCACAATCTCTCTTCAAGATGGAAGAAAAAATTGGATATCAAGCTATATCAATGTAAGATAGATGATTTGAAATTAAATCATTGGTTGAAATAGGTAGAAATCTATATTAGTGTTCACCATATATAAGAGAAACAAAAAAAATTCATTTTCTCATTTGAAATTAGAGAATCATTTCGTCACCTAGTTGAAAAGCGACATGGAAACATTAATACATAACAAAGATTTTTATCATGTAATTTCATGCTTTGACTCCTTCGAATATTTTCAACTTAAGTATGTTTCAAAATGGTTTTTTTTAGGAAAGGATATTTTGATACCATGTTTTAAAAACATTATGAGAATAAATGTCATGGCGGTAGAAAAAATTGAAATACATGGAAATATTTCAGTTTTATAGAATTAATAAAATATTGGACAAGAGCACCTATAAGGACTATGATGCTACATGTGTGAAGGTGATGAATTTAAAAAAAAATCCTATATACCCGCACCTAAACGGACTATGATACTACACGTGTGAAGGTGATGAATCTTAAGAAAATCCTATATACCCTATTCTACGCCTATGCTAAGATTTTATTAATTTTTTTATTAACTTTTTAATTTTTTGGATTTTAATCTCTACTTAAAATGTGTAGTACATGCATTCCTATTGTAAACTCAAGCCATCATCGATGGTCCCTATATTCTTGGAGACTGTCTCTCTACATTCTTGGAACTTGATTCAAATTGGAAATAAGTCTGGTGGCACTATTTTCAATTAACCATTCTTTCATTAATTCATCTAAAAAGAAATTTGAAAGAGAAAGAGAGGAAAATAATTCTTGACAAAGAATAGTAAGAACGGATATCCAAGAACCAAGATTTTGGACGTTTCCTTTCACATATTCACGTACTAAAGAGGGAGAATAATTCTTAAGGTAATGTGGAGTAAATAAAGAATATGTCCGTATTTTTTAGTTATCAAGGGCAATAAATAGTTTGTGTATCGAGTAGTGGAAATAATGAAATATCTATTGGATTCTAAATACATCAATCTAGGATTTTCTATTCACATATTGAAAATTACTGGAGGGACAATATTTTTGAAGGACTGCGGGATAGGGAAATAATTTTAGGGTGAAAAAATAGTTTTTTTTAGAAACACTTATAGTAAAATACTTTGTTGATAAATTATCTTTTCCTAAGATAAATATTATAAATATTGGTTTTAAGTTTTCTTATAACACTTCTTTATCCTAGTAATATCATAGCTTTATCTCTTAGTTGTTTGGAATTTAGATATTACTTATGAATTTGACATTGTAGTAATTTGAGTACGATTAATTCGTTATTATGATTTATTTTTTTATAAAATATTTTGGTTAATGATGAGAAAATGATTCTTGTTAAAAGTTTTTATTAAAAAAATTAACATTTGGAATATTTTTCTTGTAAGTGAATGTTATATTTCCTAAATACTATTTATTAGTGTTTAAATGCATAGTACTTAGTGTACACCCAGTTTTGTTGAATTGGAAGGATTACTTGATATAAAATAATTTCTTTTTTATAAACTTATTGATTTGTTATTGAACTATCAATATGTTTCTATGGAACATTTTTCAAAACATATGATCTTGGTAAATGTGATTTTTGGTAAATAGAAACCTTATATTTAGATGAGCATATCCACCAAAATCTTTAAATACCAAGAGTGTACCTAACAATTTATAGATTGTTTAACAAACCTATAGAGTATATTATGGAACCATTAAGTTTTTTTTCTACGGAATGATTTTAAATTTGTATTTGTCTATAATTGAAAATATATGACCTAAGTAAATATAATTCTTAATAAATTAAAACCTTATATTTTGATGGAGGCATCCACCAAAGTAATAGCACACCATTTAAGTTATTGTTGGTTAACATCAATAGGTATTGGTACTAGAAGCTAAATGGTTCCATCTAGAGAATGCACAATGTAGCCTCTAGGAATTGTGTGGCTCCATACGTTGGCCATGCTCAACTCCATCCTTTTGTTTCAAGAAAACTAAATTGATGAAATTGACAACTATCTTCCCACTAGAATAATCATAACTTGCATTTTCTTGCTCCACACTTTGGCCATGCTCAACTCCATCCTTGTGTTTGAAGAAAACTAAATGGATGAGATTGACAACTATCTTCCCACTAGATTAATCATAACTTGGAATCACTAAAATACTCGACACTTCAACCTAATAACATTTTGGTAAAGCCATGGGAGGGAAATTTTAATCATTGTTAAAGCTATGGAAGGAGTTACAAGGTAAAATTTGAAGTGGTGTTAACTATAGTGGGAGTTTAACATTGAAACAATGAAGATTAAAAGAGAGGTTGAGAATTGATTGCATCCGACACTATTCAATTTGGAAGTTTCCTTAAAATTGTAAAATATACACTCTTAGTGACAAAAAAAATACTCATATTGTACTTTTAGAAATTAGATTGCTTAATAAAACCATAGAAATTTGATACAAATCTATTAAAGGTATTTTTGTGAGTGTGGCATATTGAATCCCTACATTAATATAGATACATATACCAAAACTCTTAAGTACCCATATTAATGTGATACAAACCTATTAAGATATTTTTTGTGAATATGTGCATATTAAATGCTTATATTAATATGGATACATATACCAAAACTTTTTAAGTATCTAGATTGTAATTCCTAAGATTATAGTTATTTATTACAAGATACTCCCATATCTATATGCTCATGTTATTTATGAGAAGTGGAAGAAATTAGACTCATTGCATTTTTGTAAAATCAAATTAGAGAAACAAAAATTCATGATTAAAAAGATGAAAATATATTTGCATGCCCAATACTAAGACAACAAACAAAGTGCCCAATTATAATATATAATATAGGGTTTTATTGTGTAATATCTTGGCGTTTTTTAAGGAATATCTTGAAATTAAATATATTTAAATATTTTTTTTCTATTTTTTTGTTTTTATTAAAAATATTTTATTTTTATATTATATTTTTGTTTTTTTTGGAATATCTTGAAATTAAATATATTTAAATATTTTGTTTCTATTAAATATATTTAAATGTTTTGTTTTTATTAAAAATATTTTATTATTATATTATATTTTGTGTCATGAGGAGGAAATATGATCGTGGCTAGAACATTTGGAATATCTCCGAACATTTAACCTTTTGTGCATTTAATAAAATTTTAAGATTTACTAAAGCATGAGTGCTTAAAGAGGCTATGATACTAAGAGTGGGGAAGGTGAAGGGGGGTCTATGGAAATCCTATATGTCTAAAATTGTGTGCTATCCTTTTTCCCTACATTTGAAGAGTCATTTTCCATACCTTATCGCAACCTAATTTGAATTGGGAAAAGCACTAATGACACTATTTTATTTATTATAGATTAATTTATTCATGGAAAAAAATTCAAGTAGGAGAGAAAGGGGAGTTTTTGAGAAAGAATAGTGAAGTATGGATGTCCAAGAACCAAGATTTCATTTTTTCGATTTTAGTAGATATCATTCTAGACCTTTCTATGCACATATTGCACAACATGAGAAGGAGAATAATTACAAGTTTAGATGGAGAAAATAAAGAAGATCTCATTCTCATGTGTGTGTGAGTATTATGGGTGTTAGATAGATACTCTATCTATAGTAAAAGTTAGTAGTGAAAAGAATGAAATATTTGTTGGATCTTAGAAATATCACTGTAGACCTTTCAATGGACATACTAAAGTGAGAGGGAGAATACTTTTGAGGGACTCTTGAGCACGAAGGAAAGATCTCCTTGTGTTGTATATGTGGGTATTGTGGGTGCTAGAATATTGATTTGGTTTTAGAAATTTTTATAGTAATATGGTTGAGAAGCTCTCTTTCCTAATGATTTGGATTGGATAATTATATTATTTTTCATTCATATTGATGTTTTTTAAAGTGGAAAATTTGGAAGAATAAACTTATAAGTCCATTTTTACTAGTAGATCCTAATTCAAAGAATTAGGCTTTGAAACCTTCCAAAATAAGTTTGAGGAATCCAATAGATTTTTTTTGGTTTCAAAAAACTCTTTCATGCACCATATCCCCCTTTGTGCAATTCTACACTCATATATCTTTCCAATAGCTTAAGAAATATATCAAACATATTCCATATGACAAAGTTAATCCTCCGAGAACTTGACCTTCCTATTTTGTATACTATGATTTGAGAGGCATGCCATGTCAACCCCATTAGTCATGGAAAATAGGCTAGCCATGTGGAGACTGTGAAGAAGACTCTAGAAGGGTTGAATTTGTGACTTTAGTTGGGAATTAATGGAGTCAAATTTAACGTCTTATTGGTTGTCGGATTGTGTTATAATCATGCCACTTGTCTATAATAACTTATCCTCAAATTATTTTTGTTACAAAAAAAGATGTGTTCATTTATTACAATTTTTATCAATTTTCAATTATAAATAATCAATACCATACAATTTAATTTTACTTAAAATATCATTACATTTGAAATTCAAATTAATAAAACCATTGTAAATATAATATTCATTATATTATATTTACTATATAATATAATATAATTTTCCTTTCTCAAAGAAATTCTTGGCCATCAAAATATCCATATTATATCGCTTTCCACCCTCATAATCTTAATGTAATCTTTTGATATTAAATATATTTTCAATCAACTTTATATTAAATTTAATAGGGATCTTTCAGATTTGCATAATTCAAAGTGTTTTAAGAAATTTTCAAACTACGAAACGTATTTGTACATTGAAAACTTTAATTTATGAAATGGAACGTTTATAATCTACACCAAAACAAATACCATAAATATAAAATAATTGGAAAGGGCCATTATGAACCTACCGAAATGCCGCATACAGTGAACGCTGAAACCTATACATTTTAAATAATGCAGAATATGCGAGATGTTCATTTTGGCAGTACGTTACCTGTCAAGCTCGTGAGTCTGAGTAAAGAGGCCAAATATTTTACGACAACGCACAAGATCTATTATGTTCAATACTTGGAAAAAATAATTGTAGAAGACACGGAATGTCACTTTGGAAGCGCAATACTTGTCCAAGTGGTGGGTTGAATAAAAGCCCATATATAAAAGATATTCACAACCCTAAATCTGTAAATTATTCTAAGAGTATAATTATTCCTGTACCTTTGTCTCTTTATATGTATTAAACAAATGACCACCTAAATATATTGAGGCGTATTAGGTAAAGCGAACCTTTCTCCCACGTAAACGACACCCGCCTCATTAGAGTATAAAGGGAAGAACCAATTCCATGATAATGTAGCTTTCATTTTAAAGCTTTCGATGTTACAATTATTTATTCTTTTTGAACTCCACTTATTATATTACAAAGGAATTCGATAAATTAACGTGATTTATGTAGTCGACAACAAACAAACTGTCCAATTTCCGTTTACTACGCCGAGAGATTCGATCAATTTCTGTCACTTAACGACAAATATTCTCAGAATAAACAATAGTGAAGACGAATGAATATTTTATAAAATGGGAATGAATAGATAAGCGGGTCCCATGATTCGGCATGTGCTCTCCTGCAATTATCGGCCCTCTTTTTTTCCCTTTAATTTGCTTTCTTCTTTGGGTTTGTGTTATTGCATGTATAGCACGTGCACGGGTAGATGGGCTTTCGATTTTGATTGTGATTTGCGATTACTGTTAACAATCAATCGCATGCCTTCACGCACTCGTCTCTTGTGAGTGACAGCTCATTTCCTACGCTGGCCACCGTCACGCAACCTCTCAACAAAATCATGAGCACTAATAATAATCAACCCTCTCCAAATTTTTGTTTCACATTTAACAGGCTTCAATCATTCTTCTTCTTCTTTTTTTTCTTCTTTTCCATGGGTTTCTTCGACATGCTTGCCTGTTCGCAACTTATCCTTTTTTCTGCTTTTCAACCTTCTACATCCACACGCTGAACTCTTCATAACAATAAAACAAAAAACTAAAGAAAAAATACACACATTATAGTAGGTAGAAACATTACCATAATATTAAAATAAATATTGGAAAAAATTTGATAACAATGTTAAAATGCTATTCAACATTTAATGCTATAGCTAATAATATATAAGCAATAAAATTCTAAAAAGATTTAAAATTTAATTATTTATATACCACAAAATCCCTACAATCAATATGTCATTGAGATATACAATACCATTATTAAATTTTAATTATTTATATTCCACAAAATATCACAGTAAATATGCCATATAGATATAGAGTAGAATAAAATATTAATTAATTAACATCAACTTTTATAATTTTAAAAAAAATCACATTTTAAAAAAAAATCAAGGAAGACATCATCAACTTTATAATCATTCCAGCATAAATATAACAAGGAATAAACAAAATAACCATTTTTTGGAGAAAAAATGATTTTTAATGGTTATTTTTTTTTCATTCTACTCAAATCAAGTAGAGTATTTTAAGAATTATTGGTTTAAGTTATTTAATCTGCAAATTTTTAATACTTTAGAAGTTTTAGAGGTTGTTAAATCTATTTATCTATTAAAAAAAATACATTTTAAACAACAAGAAATCATTGTTGTTTAGAGTGTATAAATCTGATCCTATAAGATTTTATTAATATAGACCCGATAAGATTTTATTAATATTATTTAGGATCACAACAAGATACATATGAATAATGTTAGCTATTGACATAATTCTAAATTTATAAGTCTATGAAGATATAGATATTCTACCACCTTTGATTTTGAATTTGTGATTTCTTATAAGGAAACACATGCTCTTAATCATTAGGCCCACTTTAATTTTCAATTTATAAAAATAAAAATAATAATAATAATAAAAAATAGAAAAGAAGTTCCATTATATTTATACTATATTTTAGAGATTTTGAAAAAAAAATTTTATTGTAATTCACATAAATCTTGAAATACAAAAAAAATTTATTAATGATATTATTGTATAAGTTTATATAAAAGTGAAAATGAATTTATTATAAAATATAAAGCCATTTTTTTTAAATAAAAGTATATATGATTAAAGAGATAAATAAAATAATCCATGATTAATTTTTTTAATATCAAATGACTTATAATTTATGATATATATGAATATTTTTTTTATAAATAATCTTATATATTTACAATATCTATAATTCAATTTAATTCAAAATTAACTAAATGAGAGTGAAATAATTTTTTACAAATTTAAAGTAAAAAATAAATTATATAATTATAATTAATAAGAACAAATTTAAAGTAAGAAATAAATTATATAATTATAATTAATGTTAATATATAAAGAGAAACTCACACATGCATGGGCTCATGTTATTCATTTTTTTAATAAAATGAGTTATATTTTAATAATTATAATTCTTTTTTTTAATTAATTAAAATATACATATTTTGTTTTTTTTGAAAAATCTAATATTCTAAAAATCACTTTGGGCGTAAATATTTTTAAATATCCCTTTCTTTTTATTATTCTTATTGTTTTTTTTATTTGAATCAATTATACTAATTTATTAATGTTGATATTATAAAGTAAAAAAAATATAAACTAACAATTTATTATCATGTTTCAATTAAAATTACAAGGAGGAAATGTCATGGTGATAGAACATTGAGAATATATGGAAATATTTTACTTTTTATATATTTAATAAGTGTGCTTAAAAGGACCATGAATATTACAAGTGGGGAAGCTTATAAGTTTAAGTGAATCATTATGTCTAAAATTATATATTATGATTTTATTAATTTTCTTATTAAGTTTTTTATTTTTAATTCTTCCCTATAGCTAAAATTTGAATTTGAAGTATGTCTATGGTAAACTCAATCTATTATCTTTTAGTTTTTATATGGTTGGAAGTATGTTCTCCATATTCATGTAGACTTGCTCCCTACATTCTTGCAACTTAAGTTAAATTGGGAGAAGACTCATGACACTATTTATAATTATGGATTCATTAGCTAATGGAGAAGAATTTAAATGAGAGGGGAAGAGACTTATTCGAGAAAGAATAATAAGCTTAGATGGCCAAGAATGAAGAAATTTTATATTAAAGCTTAATAGATATTTGTATGGACTTTTCTATTCAAATACTAAAGAGGTTAAGAGGAAGAATACTTAGAAGATACCGTGGAGTAAAAAACTTGTGTTGTAAAGAACTTCTTATGTTTTTTTTTAGTTATTGTGGATATTAAATAATTTTTTATATCTATAATAAAAACTTAGTAGTGGAAATAACGAAATTTATATTGGATCCTAAGGATATTATTCTATAAATTTCTATGCGCATATTGAAAATAATTGGAGGGAGAATGTTTGTGATGAACTATTCACAAGATAAAGAAGTTTTTTTTTCTTTTTTTATGTTTAAGTATTCTTGGTGCCAAATAATTTCTTTTCCTTTAGAAATATTTATAGTAAGATACTTGGTTGAGAAATACTCTTGCTTGAGATAAATATTAGCCCCAAGTTGTTCTTCTAGCACCCTTTCATCCTAGTAATATCATAGCTTAGCTAGAATATTGCATATTGTAGAAGGATTATATGTAATGGGGTCTATGGTTGGGTGGAAAATGTCTCTTGCCTTATCTACTTGTTTGGAATCTAGATTTTGGAAAAGATGCAAGACTTTATTTAATTTTTGTTTATGAATTGAACATCATAGAATTATGAGTACAATGATTTCATTATTATGATTTTTTTTTATAAAAAATATTGTGGTTCATGATGATCAAATTCACTATTGTTAAGAGTTTTATATCAATAAACTAAAATTTCAAATATTTTTCTTGTAGGTGAATGTTATGTTTCCTAAAGCACTTGTCTAAGTGTTTAAATGAAAAATATTTAGTTCACATCATTTTAAATGAGTTGGAAGGATTCCTTGATGTAATATACCTTCATTTCTTAGAACTATTGAGTTGTTATAAGACCATCAATATGTTGCTATGAAACACTAATAGATTTTGATTTCTTGATAATTCAAAACATAATATATGGGTAAGTGTGTTTTTTTTAGATAGGAACCTTAGATTTAGATGTGCATATCCACCATATATATATATATATACATATACATATACATATACATATACATATACATATACATATATATATATATATATATATATATATATATATATATATATATATATATATATAGAGAGAGAGAGAGAGAGAGAGAGAGAGAGAGAGAGAGAGAGAGATCTTGTTTGACACCTATATAGAATTTACTATAGATATGTTAAGGTATTTCTCCAACACTTGTAGCTCTTTATTTGTCTATAAATCAAAATATGTGATCTACTGATCTAGGTCAATATGAATTTTTTGTATACCAAATACTTATATTAATATGGATGTATGTACCAATCCCATGTGGGAAGCTCAATTGTATACAAAATACTTATATTAATGTGGATGTATGTACCAAGCCCATGGGGGCAACTCAATTGGAAATATTAATGTTATAAAGTACTATTATACCATGAGTTTCAAATCTCAAATCCCCATGGGTGAAAGAAACAAAAATAAAATCGATCCATGTACGAAAATTCTCGAGTACCAAGATGGTAATGTCTAAGATGGAAGGTGTGTGTGTGTGTATATATATATATATATATATATATATATATATATATATATATATATATATATATATGATGATGATGATGATGATGATGATGATGATGATGATGATGATGATGATGATAATGGTTAATGTCCACTGAGACCAATATTTGGTCTATCGGACCTTAAAAAAAATGAATTATTTAGTTTGATTTAATATTTTATTCCTATGCTCCAAAAGCTTGGAGAGAAGCCTCCCGAGCTCACTATAATTTTGACATCTTAAAAAGCTAGGAAGGTCGGTATTGCAACAAAGATTATGAAATTGACATCTAATGTGGTTGTACGCAGGGGCACTATAAGAGGAAGTGATTTTCATCCTCGATGTTCATATTCTCACAAAGATGGCAGATACTTTACATCCATGGTGTTTTAGGAACTGTCCAACGACTTTGTTTCACTATGAAGCTCATGAGAGTTTGTTCCAATCTTGGCTATATTAATTTTCTTCTTTGAGCTAGTTAAAATAGAGAGATACTTTTGATTTTCTAGGGTGGGTTTGATGACCTAATTATAATATCTTAATTTTTCTTTTTAGTTTGCTAGATCTTTCTCACACCACATTTTTCTTTCTTTGAACTTAGAAGTAACAATTTTTTTAATGTTATTAATGTTTTGTAATGCAAATGTCACACCCTCCCATTTACTCACACAAATTTTTTTTTCCAATTAAATTCAACATAATATTTTTGATTTCTAACTGGTGAAATCCTACTTTTCTCCCTAATATGCTTTATTTCCACCTAACAACTGTGCCCCAAGTTGATATCTTTTAACTCTCAAATTCAACATCGATTTACTTTGTATTCAAATCATATTGGAGTTATTTAATATAAATCCACCCTCTATGATGGGTCGCATCTATACTCCTATGTTTAACTTTTCCTTTTGATGATTATTAACTCTTGGGTATTCAACCCATTTCCACTGATCCATATGCATGGCATTAGAATAGGTTGTACTCATGAGGCCTTCAGCCCTTTGTTTCCAATCCTATGTTCTAATCGTTATCATAACGTCCTTGTCTACACGACTTGGTCATTAACATTGGTTGAGTTTAATATACATACGTTTATAGGGAGGACTATATCGTGCTTGTGGTGGTTCAACGAGGTGGTATTCATACTCTTCACAAGATCTGTATTAAAAAGATCGCATTTTACTGTACATGGATATTCATAGCAGCATTTAATTTGAAGATTTAACGTAGTTGTTACGCTTTCACGCATAGCGTCATGCCATGAATCGAATGGATATGGTGTGGGACTGAGACGTGATGTTTCTGCGCCACGTCAACTCTTATAATCCTTCTAGTTACATGTTATTGGTGGGGATGGTTTCATCCTTGTTTATATTCACGTGCTATTCCTCCCTGTTAATCCGGCTGTCGCCATGCCAGCCTACTCTGAGCGCAAGGCGCTTCTCCGTCATACGACATAGCGCCGAAATTTTCATTATGTGTTTTTGGCATAATAAATGTTGAACTACCAGTGCAAATGTATGCTCCAGCTATCTGATCCGTGGCCTCATCTCTGCGATGTTGCCATGTGGACGGATACGATATTCTCACCGTATTAAAGGTTCTGGAGTTTTCGAATGGTTATATAAGTCTGCGCTTTTGATTGAAGGGAGTTTCTTTGCTCTTCATTTGGTATATTCACCTCTGCAACCGAAGAACTAACGCGTTGGCCGACTTCTCTACGCCACTGCAAACAAACCAGGTATGAATCTTGTGCATACGTCTTGCATTTTGTGTGGGAGCTCATATTCGGCTTCCAGTACTGGTCATACTTATTTTCTATGGAAGTCTCGGTAGCTACTAATACGAAAGGGTTTCGTTCTGAAGTTTGTGTTTATGGTTCCATATCGTTTGGGGACCAATTTGCAATCTCTCCTGAACCAATTTCGCTGTATTCTTATTAGTTTGTCTTCTTCATTGTTTCTTTGTCGATTTCGTGATCTTATAATTAGCTAAGCATGATATTATCATATAGAGCAGATAATACTTTGCCTCGCCTCATCGCAGAGGAGCGATAGTCATCAAGCTCGACTTCGTGAGGTTTGATTTTTCCCATTTACGTATACATATTTTTGTTTCAGGTTACTATTAACCTTCAGGCATTCAATTAGCTTGATATTCTGCTTTTACCTCTGGTGCAGGGAGCTCATAAAGGACGAGGGTCCACCTTGGCAGGTAACCTCTTCTTGTCTGGGTAATTTTCTCTATTTTATCGATTTGATATCAACTACATTATTGACCGATTTCCTAACCTGACTATGTTTCCATAGGTAATGCTTACTTCCGAAGCATTCCATTGTCGGCAGCTACGCAACCCTTCACTTTCAGATGATATTAATTTCGCCTCCCTTGGCATTTCAGGTCGGTATATGCCTGTGTGGATATTCACATCCTCTCGTTGCATGGTTTCGTCCCATTGAAGCCGAATCATTAACTCTTGTAGGGTTTAAGCAATGTCCCTTGAGGATTCAGACTCTGTCAGAGTCGGAATATTAATAGTTTCAGTCATATGCTAGTACTCTTAAAGGATTTAAATTTTGAATGAGAATACCAAGATTTTGGCCCTACATGCTCAGAGGTTGTCGCATATATCTGGACACATTTTTTTTTCTTGTCACGGATAATATCTCCTAATTTCAATGAAGCTACAGTTTATTAAATTCGAGACTTTCTCATGCTACCTCGCATGGACTTACTCGTGGAAGTGGTTTGCAATACTATTTAAAATAAATGAGTCATTCCTACTTTACTTTGCTTAGCACAGTAGAGATTTCAACTTATGTACTTCTCTTCATAGTCAATGTTCTTTTATTTTTCAATTGTATGGAGCCTCATAGATATTTGATATATATATATATATAATGTGCATGAATTCTGCAAGAGACTCATAGGAGTGTCTGGGTAGTTATTTTCCCATTTGAATTTTGTGTCTAGATTTGTATTGCTTCCTGTAGCTATATATTTCTAAATGCTTTTGCTCTTTATTCATTATGAGAGAACAGACCCATTGTATCCATTTGTAGACTGAACTTCTTGACTGATTCACCTCTTTATATATATTGGGACAAGATTTATGTGTCCATTCTTCATAGATATATATATTTTTTGATGTGTATAAGATGCAGGTGTTATGTTATTTATAATTCTCCATGCACTTCTAACTTCCCATGTTATGTACTTCCATTGAGTCTCTTTTTCTCTTTCTTTTCTAGTGGTTTACTCCCATATTTTCATACATAAATCTTCTGTTCGAGTTATGTCTGTAGCTATTGGCCTTATTTTGGTTCCATTTCATTGTGGTTTACATAAAGATACAATACTAAACTTTCCTAATTTACAGCTCCATCTTATTGGAAGAAAGTAGTAAATATTTTAATTATGGAAATGCACAGCTGTTGGAATTGTTATAAATCTCTGTTCTTCACTTAGTAATTAATAAATGAATACTTCTGTACTCTCTACATTTCCTCACTGTCTGTATATCTATAACTTTCCTCACATTGTAGACTAACTGAATTTCACTTCCCATAGAAGCAGATTAAGGTTACAAGTTTAGTAAGTTCAGAGGTACTAGAATTCCCCAGATTTATCTTAACTATTAATGTAGAAATTCTGGAGATGTTCTCCTCATGCTCCTGAGCTTACTCTTAGATGGATATTAGTAGATCCAGAGAAATTTACAGTTAAATTCTCTATAGAGAGCTATGTATCCACAGATCTATACCAACCTTGGTTTATAGTTTCTGTAGGATTCTACTTTACAAACTTCTTCTCTACTACACTACAGAATTTATAAAGGTGAATTCCTTATGCTTGATTCTGTTGAATGTAGTACTAATAAACTAATAATATATAAGTCAACTGTTATATGTAGCCAATTCATACTATATGAAGTAAACACATCAATAAATTTAGAGACATACCACTCATGCAATTGACCAACCTCCCAACCTTAGAGTCCTTCCGTCTCCCAGAACTCACCCCCGAGCTGAGATCATCTCCTAGAACAGATCAACCTCTAATCTGTTTACGAGCAACTTATTTAAGCTATTGTTCCCCAAAGCATGTTTCTAATTTTGCGTCCAGAATATTAGGATGCTTTTCTTCCTGTTTGCCTAGGCTTCCCATTTTAGGGATTCTTTAAAGCTGTTTTATGCTTTTCCCAGCTTTTCCAGCTTTTTACCTCTTCCCAACTATTTTCCTCATCATTGGGGAATTTAGATTTTTCCTCAAAAATCCAAATTAGAAATAATTTATTTCAAGGATTTTTGAAAGATTGTGGGGAAATATTTGCCTCATCCATCCTCATGGATTTAGCAAGTGATCTCATAAATCTCATTTTGGTCAATCTTGCACCAAATCATTTTATTCATTTTCTCAAATTAAATATTTAATTACATCCACAAAATACTTTGTCCTTTGGGGTCCACTCCCCTTAGGATTAAAGTTCAAATGTCTAGTTTTGAATTTCAAACACATAAAGCTGGGGGTGTTACATATTCCCCCTCTAAAAGAAAACACCGAGTCCTCGGTGTTGTTATTTAACTACTAGAGTTCATTTTTCAAACAACAATGGATATCTTTCCATCATTTGACTTCTCTTTCCCGGGTAGCTTCTTCGAGCGGTAAAGTGCTTCCACTTGCACCTTTACTCTTGCTACTTTGTTTCGGTTCCTCAATTCAATTTCTTCACGCTCCAATATTTGAAGCGGTTACAGCGAAACTCCCCTTCTGGTTTCCACCGTACAACGATTCCAATCAACTATGTGAGAAGCATCATGCACATATCTTTTTAATAACGAAACATGAAAACACATCATGAACTCTAACATGGGGTGGTAAGGCCAGCTTGTAAAGCCACTGGTCCCACCCTTTCTAATACTTCAAAAGGACTGATATCTAGGAGCCGGTTTTGCACAACTTCCGGCATAAAGTGTGCTCTTTTTGGGTTTAATACGCAAGTACATGCTCCCCCACTTTAAATTCTCGGTGCACTCTCTTCTTATCGAGCATAGTTTTTAGCGATCTTGTGCTATCTTAATGTTTTTCTTTGTATACGTTTTAACAATTCTTTCCATCTCTTGTAAATCATCGGGTCCCAACATTAGTTTTATCTTACGGCTGGCTCTGGCTCAAAGGGAGTACGGCATTTTCCTTCCATACGATGCCTCAAAGCGGACTCATTTTGATAGAGGATTGGTAAACTGTTGTTATAGGAAAATTCAGCTAAATGCAGAGTAAAACAATGTTACCGATGAAATAGGTAACGCAATGTTACTACTTTTTTTTGAAGTGGCATAAGCACCGATTTTTGAAAAGTGGTGATGCGGAATCACCATTTTTTTTTTTTTGGTGCACATTTTTGACACTCTAAAATTTTTATTTATGAAATCTGAATATTTGTTTTAAAATGTTAGTGATTTTCATGCTAATTTTGAAATGTATTAATGCGACATCAATTTTTTTTTTTTTTTTTTTAGAGTGGTGATTTTTTCATGCTAATTTTGAAACGTATTGATCTTTGCACATCCAGCCTTTTTTTTTAGAGCGATTGATTTTCATGCCGAATTTTGAAATGTATTGATCTTGCATCAACCTTTTTTTCTAGAGCGATGATTTTCATGCTAATTTTGAAACGTATTGATGCTACATCAACCTTTTTAAGAGTGGTGATTTTCATATGTAATAAAACACAAAACTTAGATTCTAAAAAATATATAAGCTTGATTAAAAAAACGATAAAAATGTAAAAAAAAAACAAAAATAGCTCATAAAAAAGAAAAAAATTTAAACAAAAATAAATAAAAAAAAAAACAAAAATATTTGAAAATTATATCAAGGAAATGACAAAACTTGAAGAAAAAAAACACATAATTTAAGAAAAAAAAACAAAAATTCACCAAAAAATTAAAAAAAAAAAAAAATCAAAAACATTTTTTTCGAACTTATTAAAAAAAACAATATATTTAAAAATATATATATATTTAAAAAAATTTAAAATAATTAAAATTACAAAATTAAAATTTAGGAAAAAAAATTAAAAAAAAAAAAAATTAAATTTAAAAATATAAATTAAAAAATAATAATAATAATAAGGAAAAAAATACAACTTTTAAAATTTACAAAAAAAACAAATTAAAAAAAAACAATTAAAATTGAAAAAAAAAAGAAAATAAAAATTAAAAAAAAAAAAAAAACAAAAAACCTATCATTAAAAAACAAAAAAAATGAAAAAACCGATGCAAATAATTAAAAAACAAATATACATAAATTTAGTGTTTTTTTTTTTTCCGTGAAACCATTTATAGATTTTAAAAATGAAAAAACTAAATAAGCGAAAAAATAAGAAAAACAATTAAATTAAATTAAAATTTAAAGAATTTTAATAAATAAATTTTAAATTTTAAATTTAAAAAAAAAATTATTCTATAATATTAAATATAAAAAAATTTAAAAAAATTTAATTTAAAATAAAAAAATTGAATTAAAAAAATAATTTTAAATTTTTTGAAATTCAATTTTTTTTTTTTAAATCAAATTAAAATAAAAATATTAAAAATAAAAAAATAAAAAAAAAATCAAATAAAAAATAGATGTAAGTATATATTTAAAAAAAAAAAAAAAAAAAAAAAAAACGAATTTTACTTCAAATAAAAATATTAAATTTAAAAAAAAAAAATTATTTTTGAAAAAAAAAAAATTATTTTTTCAAATTAAAAAAATATTTAAAAAAAAACAATTAAAAAAAAAAATTTAAAAAAAAATCAATTAAAAAAAATTTAAAAAAAAAACAATTAAATTTTTTTTTTTTAAAAAATCAATTAAAAAAAAATTAAAAAAAAAACATTTAAAAAAAATTTAAAAAAAAAAAATCAATAAAAAAAAGTTATTTATGGGGGCGGCCTTATTCAAACCGTAGTCGCCAGCAAGCCAACGCCAGCCCGGCCAGCCGGCCCTCCGGGAAAGCAGCAGCGCCCCGGTATACTTCGCCAATGAGCGGGCCGCCACCATAAATGCTATTTTTATTGATTTTTTTTAAAACCAAAAAATTTTTAAAAAATGTTTTTTTTTTTTTTTTTAATTTTTTTAATTGATTTTTTTATTTTTTTTTAATTGTTTTTTTTTTTAATTTTTTTGATTGATTTTTTTTAAATTTTATTTTTTTTTAATTTTTTTTTTTTTTTAAATTTTTTTTAATTGATTTTTTTTAATTTTTATATTTTTTTGTTTTAAAATTTATTATTATTATTATTATTTTAAATAATTTTTATTAAAATTTAAATTACATTTTTATTTAATTGATTTTTTTTTTTAATTTCATAATTTTTCATTGTTATTAACTTTTACTTTTTAGTTTTTTAATATAATTTTATAAAATTCAATAAATTTTTTATATTTTTTTTGATTTATTTCGATTTAATATGTTTTTTTAAATGTTTTACTCTTTTTTTTTTTTTTTTTGTTAATTATGTAAATTTTTTATATTTTTTTATTTCAATTAAAATTGTGTATTTAAAATTAGATTTTTTTAAAAATGAAACTTAATTTTTTAAATTATTCTTTTTAAAAAAAAATTTTATTTAAGTTTTTTTTTTTTTTTTTTTTTCAATTTTCCACTTTTAATTGATTTTTAAAGTTTTTAAAGTTTTCGTTTAACAATATATATTTTTTTTTCTTTTATATTTAAAATTTATATTTTCTTTCAAAATTTATTTGTTTATTCATTTATTTATTAAAATTTAATATTTTTTATTTTTAAATTTGATTTGTTATTTTAATATTAACCTCTTTTTTTCAATTTAATAAAATTTGATGTATATACCTATTTTAATTTAAGTTCATATATATATTTTATTTTTTATAATTTAAATTTAATTTATTTTTTATAGTTTATTTGTTTTTTAATATATATTGTTTTAAATTTGATATTTTTTATTGTATTTTATTTTTATTTTTTTATTTTTAATTAAATTTTTTTTTTTTTTTCCTTTTTAATTTGAATAGTGTTTTTTTTTTTTAAATTTTGAATTTTTAAATTTATTAAAATTTAATATATTTCCTTAAATTTAATTATATGTTTTAAATTTTTTTCTTTTTTAAATTTAATAAGCATTTTCTTTTTCTTTTTAAATATAATTTCTATATTTTATTCTTTTAATTTCCTTCCTTTTTTACTTGTTTTTTTTTTTTTAATTTAATATTTTTTATTTTTTAATTTCTATATTTTTTAAATTTTAATTATAATTTTTTTGGTTTATTTTTATTTTTTTTTCCTTACATTTTAGGTTTTTAATGATTGAATTAAAATTTTTACTTTGTTTTTTTTATTTTTTATTTTTTATCTTCATATATTTTTAAATTTTAGAAAAGCTTTTAAATGTTTTTATTTTTTTAATTTATTTTTTTCTATGTAAATTTTAGGTTTTTTTTAATGTTTGAATTTTAAAAATTAAAAAATATTACTTCTATTTTTTTTTAAAATGCCAAAAGTATGACACATTTTTTTTTTTTTGTTATTCCGGCATCCATTTGGTTTTGTTTTGAGGTGTTTTTTCAATCCTTTTTTCAAGAAACAATTTTGTTTTTACCATAATTTTATAAAATATTTGAAATTTGACCTTAAAAAAAGAAAACGAAGTGGATCTGGAAAGACACACTTTTTTTTTGGGGGTGTTTTTCCAATCCTTTTTTCAACAAACAATTTTTTTTTTTAGCATAATTTTAGAAAATGTTGAAATTTGACCTTCGACAAGTGCGTTCGGAAGAGAACACTGTGTCTTTTCATGTTTTTTGAGAGTTTTTGGAGCTAGAGTTCACAGTTTTGAGGTCAGGAGCTGCCTCATTTCATCTGCGCATGTTGTAATCTTCCCACTTTGATGGCTCTATCCATCACATACATTCTCAGCATATCCTCCAAAATCTGATTAGTTTCTCTCGATTTGACTCAGTCGGTTTCGAGGGTGATAGGCAGTACTAAAATTCAACTTAGTACCCATACCTCCAAATAGACCCTTTCCAAAAAGACTGTTGTGAAACTTAGCATCTCGGTCAGAAACAATCACCTTCGGAACTCCATGGAGCCTTACTACCTCCTTCGAGAACACATTCGCTACTTGAGTCGTCCCAAAGGTAGATTTCATCGGTATAAAAGTGTGCAGACTTTTGTTAAAGTGTCTACTACCACCATCACTGAATCATGTTGGTATTTGGTTTTGGGTAATCTTGTTATAAAATCCATGGAAAGCTGTGTCCCATTTCCATTCCGCAATCGGCAAAGGGTTTAGAAGACCGGCGAGGATGCTTGATGCTCAACTTTAACTAGTTGACACTCCATGCATCTAGCTAAATATTATGCTACATCTCTTTTCATTCTCGGCCAAAAACAACTTCTTTTTCAAAGTTGTTAACATTTTACGATATCCAGGGATGCCACGTATATGGTTGTTTGTGATATTCATCTAAAATCTCTTTTTCAAAGGTTTCTACATTGGGAACATATAATCTGTTTTTATAACGAGATCGGTCCCTTTTTGGTTTTGAATGAAATCAGCCATCTCCTTCTTTTTAGTATTTTCACTATGTAGTGTTCTCATAATTTGGATCTTGGTCTGCTGCCTTTTTCACTAACTCTTCTACATCAAATCTGAGCACTAGCTTCCAATGTTGTTTATAATTTGACAAGCATTTCTACTCAATGCATCGACAATTTTATTTTCTTTCCCCTCGATATGTTTTATGTCCATATCAAATTCACTTAGAAAAAGACATGCCATCTGGCTTGTCTAGCATTCAAATCGAGTTTTGGGAAAAGAAATATTTGAGACTAATATGATCGGTCATCAATGTAAATTTTTTTCCAAGGAGATAGTGTCGCCACATCTTCAAGGCATGAATAACATGACTAACTCCAAATCATAGGCACTATAGTTTTGTTCATGTATCTTCAGTTTTCCTAGATTCATATGCAATAAAGTACATTTTCCTGCAGAGGACTCCTCCCAACCCCCTCTCTACAAAGCATCTGTACATACAACAAATTCTTTATCGGGATCTGCAATCTTCGATATAGGGGTTGTAGTGAGTTTTAGCTTTTAATTGTGTCAAAAGCTTGTTTTGGCATTTTTTCAGTCCACTCAAATTTGACACCCTTCCTTTGTAATGATGTTATGGGATGTGCTATGGCGAGAAAATCTCTCCACAAATCTGCGATAATAACCTGCAATCCCCATGAATGATCTTACTATTTGAAACATCGGTTGAGACTGAGCCATTCTTTAATAGCTTTTATCTTTTTCAGAGTCAATATCCGACCCTTGTTCGAAATAATATGACCCAAGTATTGGATCTTGTCTTTATAAAATTCACATTTGCTTGAACTTGGCATATAGCTGGTTTTTCCTTTCAACGTTTGCAATACTATCCTCAAGTGTTCTTTATGTTCTTCCTCACTTTTTGAGTAAACTAAAATATCATCTATGAACACAAGTACAAATTTATCCAAGTACTTATTTAACACAACTGTTCATTAGGCACATAAAGGTGGCGAGGGGCATTTGTCAAACCCAAAAGGTAGGACTACAAATTCGTAGTGACCATACCTGGTTCGAAAGGTTGTTTTGCTGATGTCTTCTTCTTTAATTACGAAATTTGGTGATAACCGGTCCTTAAATCAATCTTTGAAAATACTGAAAGCTCCTCTCACTTGGTCAAAAAGATCATCAATTCTAGGGCAAAGGGGTATCTATTTTTTAATGGTCAACTTATTCAATTGACGATAATCAATGCACATCCTAAAGGTTCCATCTTTCTTTTTTCACGAAATAGCACCCGGTGCTCCCCAAGGAGACACACTCGATTACGATATAACCCTTTATCTAACAATTCTTGCAATTGCATTTTCGGTTCCATGAGTTCGAGGGGGACTCATTCGATAAGGGGCTCGGGAAACAGAGTGTTGCTCTCGGCACCAGATCGATTGAAAAAGTCAATCTCTCTTTTGGGGGGGAAAGATGAGGAATCTCATACTGGAAAAACTTCCTTAAACTCTCTTACTACTGGTAAAAGCATCCACCAATATTTTTCTTTAGTTTTTCGTTCTGTTTCTTCCACATGTCTTGCATAAACTTGGTATCCTTTTCTAGTTGTTCGTTTTAGTTGCGGTGCTTGATATTTGTCTTACATAGATAGGTTTTGGTTTTCCCTTGAGAATAAAAGGTTTCCCTTCTTCATCTACACAATGCGAGGTCTTGTCCCAATAGTTCATCGTGGCCTTTCTTCTTTTCCAGCCAGTCCATTCCTATCGGCAAGTCATATGAACCTAAGGGCAAGAATGTTTCAAATTTACTATGTTTGAAAATCATTTAATTTAATTGTTGTTCGTAATTTATGTGTTACCTTCCTCTTGGTTCCAGTGGCTGATCTGAACCAACCATGATCTGTTGAAATTTTTCGAGTTTCAAGATTACATTTTTCTACAATTTTTGGACTAATGTAACTCAAAGAAGCACTGGGATCAATCAAAACGATAACGGATTGGTCGGGAAATCTTACCCTCCATTTCAACCATGGTAGCTTGATGTTTCTGCTTGTCGATTCTCCAAGGTACACTTGATAGTGGGTATATTTTCTTGCTATGTCATTTACTTGTGGTAGCTTCTCGGTCTCTCATAATCATCCGAATGTTTCGATGAGGGACAATCCCTCACAGAGATGGGGTTCTCCGCATCCCCAACATTTCAAAGGTTCCCTCATTTTGACTGTGCCCTCTTTCTTATTGTCTCCATCTATTTGTTTTGAAGCCACTTGGGATTGAGCGAGTTTGACTTTCTTTGGGTTTATTAAACTTTTTTCCGCTCGATGATCCCCTGCAAAATTCTTTCAAATAAGTTTGGTTTTTGTTTCTTTCCTTTGAACTCACCCTTGTTTACCCAACTTTTTCCCATGCTCAACCCTTTTCCTTTAAGCTGCTTTGGTAGCATAATCTAGCTTTTCCTACTCTGCTTTCGTCCATAGTTTTTTGGGTTATCAAACTCGATCTTCTCTTTGTACACGGCTGGGGCAAACAGTTCGAAAAACCTTTGCACCTTTGCTTCTCTTCCCTAATATAAGGGACATATCTCAACAGATTTGTAAACTTAGTGACAAAAACTCATCAATAGTGAGCTATCCTAGTCTAAGTTCATGAAATTCCTTGGCTTTATCATCATAGTAACGTTCATTTAGATAGCGGTTTTTTGAACTTAACTTGGAAATCTTCCCAAGTAACTGTCTTTTCATCAATGGCATGAACCATTTTCGTCTCCTCCCACCACAAGGTAGCCTTACCTTGTAGCTGGTAAACAGATTAATCTGGCCTTGAATTGCTTTCATATTCATAGACCCGGAAATACTTAATCATATTCAGCAACCAGGCTTCGACATCTTCCTCCTTCTCCCCATCATAGGAGGGAGGTTTGATCTTTCGAATTCCCCCTGTAATTCCTTTTTTCTGCTTATATTGATGCCTATACGCATCATCATCCTCAGACTCATCGAGTCTTCCTCTTTCCGGAACCTTCACCTTCTTGGTTTGTTCCATGAAGTTAGCTCTACGATGAGCTTTTACCCTGCTCCTTACTGGCTAATGACAATCTGTCATTACGGCTTCTTAGCTCAGCCAATTCTCGTTGCAACCTATGCAACATAGCCATCATGGGAGCATTGGGATGCGGTGTATTATACTCATCACGCGAGATCAACATAAATTTCTTCACCTTCTGCCATTCCAGCACGCTTGTACACTACACAACATAGATCGAGTGAAAATAAAAATAATTTTTTTCTCTCTCCAACGAAATAAATTTATACAGTGAACACATGAAGCCACAGTGAGCACGATGTCACCAGTCAGCTTTTATAACTTGGGCTCACCGATACCATTTGTCACAGCTCTCCCATTTACTCCACACAAAAAAACTTTTCCAATTAAATTCAACATAATATTTTTGATTTCCTAACTCCGGTGAAATCCTACTTTTCTCCCTAATATGCTTTATTTCCACCTAACAAGCTGCGCAAGTCCATAAATATCTTTTAACTCTCAAATTCAACATCGATTTCACTTTTGTATTCAAATCATATTGGAGTTATTTAAATATAAATCACCCTCTATGATGGGTCGCGATCTATACTCCTATGTTTAACTTTTCCTTTTGATGACTATTAACTCTTGGGTAATTCGACCCATTTCCAGCGATCCATATGCATGGCATTAGAATAGGTTGTACTCATGACGCTTTTCGAATCTCTTTGTTTCCAATCCTCACTGTTCTAATCGTTATCATAACGTCCTCTTGTCTACACGACTTGGTCCTTAGCATTGGTTTGGAGTTTAATATACATACGTTTATAGGGAGGACTATATCGTGCCCATGGTGGTTCAACGAGGTGGCATTCATACTCTTCACAAAGATCTCAGTATTAAAAAATATCGGATTTTACTACTGCACATGGATATTCATAGCAGACACTTTAACGTGAAGATTTAACGTAGTTGTTACGCTTTCACGCATAGCGTCCTGCCATGAATCGAATGGATATGGTGTGGGGCTCATAATGCAGTGATGTTTGCACGCACCACGCCAACTCTTAGTAATCCTTCCGGTTACATGTTATTGGTGGGGATGGTTTCTTATCCTTGTTTATATTCACGTGCTATTCCTCCCTCGCTCGCGGTCGTCGTCATGCCGGCTACTCGGCGCGAGGCGCTTCTCCGTCATACGACACAGCCGCACTTTGGAATTTTCATTATGTGTTTTTGGCATAATAAATGTTTGAACTACTCGGTGTAAATGTGCGCGAGTTCAGCCTATCTCGATCCGTGGCCTCATCTCTCGCGATGTTGCCATGTGGACGGATACAATATTCTCACCATATTAAGGGTTACGAGTTTTCAAAATGGTTATAAAAGTACGCGCTTTTCGATTGAAAGGTACATGTTTCTTTGCTCTTCATTTGGTATATTCACCTCTACAAGCGCGAAGAACTAACGCGCTGGCCGACTTCTATACGCCACCGCAAACAACCCAAGTATGAATATTGTGCATACGTCTTGCATTTTTGTGTGGGAGCTCATATTCGGGCTCTCCGGTGCGCGGTCATACTTCTTTTCTATGGAAGTCTCGGTGGCTGCGATTCGAAAGGGTTTCTGTTTCTGTAGCCTATGCGTTTATGGTTCCATATCGTTTGGGGACCACCTCCGCAATATCTTCTCGAACCAATTTCTCTGTATTCTTATTAGTTTGTCTTCTTCTATCGTTTCTTTGTCGATTTCTTGATCTTATAATTAGCTGCTCGATGTTATCATGCGTAGGCGTGAGATAATACTTTGGCTTGCGCTCATCGCGGAGGAGCGATAGTCATCAAAGCTCGACTTCGTGAGGTTTGATTTTTCCCATTTACGTATACATATTTTTGTTTCGTGTTACTATTAACCTTCGGTGAATTCAATTAGATTGATATTCTTCTTTTACCTCTCGGTGCGAGGGAGCTCGTAAAGGACGAGGGTCCGCCTTGTGCAGCAACACTCTTCGTACGCGGGTAATTTTCTCTATTTTATCGATTGCTATCAACTACATTATTGAGCGATTTCCTAACCTAACTATGTTTCCATGAGGTAATGCTTACTTCCAAAGCATTCCATTTTTCGGCGGCCTCTGACGCAACCCTTCACTTTTCGGATGATATTAATTTCGCCTTCCCTTGGCATTTTCGGAGTGTCGTATGCGCTCGTGTGGATATTCACATCCTCTCGTTGCATGGTTTCGTCCCATTGAAGCCGAATCATTAACTCTTGTAGGGTTTAAGCAATGTCCCTTGAGGAGTTGGGACTCGTCGTAGCTCGAATATTAATAGTTTCGGGCCATATGCTAGTACTCTTAAAGGATTTAAATTTTGAATGAGAATACCGGGATTTTGGCCCTACAGGCTCGGAGGTTGTAGCATATATCCGGACACATTTTTTTTCTTGTCACGATAATTTCTCCTAATTTCAATGAAGCTAGCGTTTATTAAATTCAAGACTTTGTCATGCTACCTCGCATGGACTTACTCGTGGAAGTGGTTTTCAATACTATTTAAAATTAATGAGTCATTCCTACTTTACTTTGCTTAGCACAAGAGAGATTTCAACTTATGTACTTTTCTTCATAGTCAATGTTCTTTAATTTTTCAATTGTATGGAGCTTCATAGCTATTTGATATATATATATATATATATATATATATATATAGTGTGCATGAATTCTCGCAAGAGACTCGTAGGAGTGTCTGCGTAGTTATTTTCCCATTTGAATTTTGTGTCTAGATTTGTATTGCTTCATGTGCTATATATTTCTAAATGCTTTTTCGCTCTTTATTCATTATGAGAGAACAGACCCATTGTATCCATTTGTAGGACCGAACTTCTGACTAATTCACCTCTTTATATATATCGGGACAAGATTTATGTGTCCATTCTTCATAGATATATATATAGATATATATATATATATATATTTGATGTGTATAAGATGCGGGTGTTATGTTATTTATCATTCTCCATGCACTTCTAACTTCCCATGTTATGTACCTCCATTGAGTCTCTTTTTCTCTTTACTTTCTAGTGGTTTACTCCCATATTTTTCATACATAACTCTTTCCGTTCTAGTTATGTCTATAGCTATTGGCCTTATTTTTGGTTCCATTTCATTGTTGATTACATAAAGATACAATACTAAACTTTCCTAATGTACAACTGCATCTTATTGGAAGAAAGTAGTAAATATTTTAATTATGGAAATGCATAGTCGATGGAATTATTATAAATCTGTTCTTCACTTAGTAATTAATAAATCAATACTTGTATCTCTACATTTTCCTCACCTGTCTGTAGATCTATAAATTTCCTCACATTGCAGACTATCTAATTTCACTTCCCATAGAAGCAGATTAAGGTTACAAGTTTAGTAAGTTCGTAGGTACTAGAATTCTCGGATTTATCTTAACTATTAATGTAGAAAATTTCGAGATGTTCTCCTCATGCTCCTAAGCTTACTCTTAGATGTATATTAGTAGATTCGGAGAAATTTAAGTTAAATTCTCTATAGAGAGCTATGTATCCATAGATCTAGACCAACCTCGGTTTAGAATTCTGTAGGATTCTACTTTACGTACTTCTTCTCTACTACACTACAAAATTTATAAAGGTGAATTCCTTCGCTTGATTCTGTTGAATGTAGTACTAATAAACTAATAATATATAAGTCAAATGTTATATGTAGCCAATTCATACTATATGAAGTAAACACATCAATAAATTTAGAGACATACCACTTTATGCAATCGACCAACCTCCCAACCTTAGAGTCCTTCTTGTCTCCAAGAACTCACCCCCGAGCTGAGATCATCTCCTAGAACAGATCAACCTCTAATCTCGTTTAAGAGCAGACTTATTTAAGCTATTGTTCCCCAAAGCATGTTTCTAATTCTGCGTCCCGGAATATCGAGGATGCTTTTTCTTCCCTGTTTGCCTAGGCTTCCCATTTTTAGGGATTCTTTAAAGTTGTTTTATGCTTTTCCTCAGCTTTTTTCCATCTTTTTTACCTCTTCCCAACTATTTTCCTCATCATTGGGGAATTTAGATTTTTTCCTCAAAAATCTAAATTAGAAAATAACTTTCTTTCAAGGATTTTTTGAAAGATTGTGGGGAAATATTTGCCTCATCCATCCTCATGGATTTAGCAAGTGATCTCATAAATCTCATTTTGGTCAATCTGCACCACATCATTTTATTCATTTTCTCAATTAAATATTTAATTACATTCACAAAATATTTTTGTCCTTTGGGGTCCACCTCCCCTTAGGATTAAAGTTCAAACTGCCTAGCTTTGAAATTTAAACACATAAATTGGGGGTGTTACGACGAAAATTCTAGTCAATCTCCCAATGGCTTAACCAGACCTTGGTGTCTTTATACCAACCTCGTTTGAGCCTTAGGTGGTCTTGGTTAGAATTTAAAGCTAGCTTAGGAAGTCTATGGTCTCCTATGTTACTGAGTTTTGTACTTATACAATAGAAGCCTAATCATAGCTAGGCTCTTGATAGTGGAAAGACCCACTTCTATAAGGAGAATAAGATAGGGTGTATTTCTTTTAATTTTGAGGTTATACGTTATAAAACGCTTCCGGATTTGCTCAATATTTCTCCAAGATTCTCTAGAGATGCCGCAACCCCAAACCTCACATCCATATAAGATAACATGAGTGACTAAAGTTTCAAAGAGGAACTTCTCTCTATCCCACATTACGAGGTTTTCCATTTTACAATTATTTTCAAGACCAAAATAAGCTTTCCACCCCCCATTAATCCTTTTCTCAATGCTATAGTTCGAGTTGAGCTTGTGATGAATATCAATTCCTAGGTACTTGTAAGAAGACACTTCCTCCAAGTTACTATTTGTCATACATAAAATTAGCGTAAGTGTCCTTCTTGGATTTGATAATCATAACTTTTGTTTTTGTTAGTGTTAATAGTCATACCCATGGTAGAGCAGAAATCCTTAAGAAGTATAAGTTTCTTATCAAGATCGGATCGACACCTTGCGAGAAGAAACAAATATCGTCATCATAGAGAAGAAGGATGATGATTATCCCAACTAAGATCGTGCCAGCACAACATGCTTCCTCGAAACAACCTTCTAGCTTGTCGATGTAAATGCCAAATAGGGTAGGGGAGAGGGGGAAACCTTGTTTAACTCCGATATTACACTTAATATCTTTCGACTACCCCTCATTGATCTTTAACTTGGAAATTAAATTCTAGTATAACCTTACAAATGGCTGCTCTTAGCTCGAAAGGAAAATTTATCTCTTCTAATCTATTCCATAGGTTGTTTCTAACAACCATATCGAAAGCCTTTCTAAAGTCCACAAAGCAACAAAAGAGATTGGATTTATCATTGCGGAAATCCTCCATAATGATCCTAAGCATAACGAGGTGGTATGTTGTTAAGTGTTGCCTTCTAAAACCCACTTGGCCTTTAGCTCGCTTACCTTTACTTTCAAGCCATATGCTCAAATTATTTTCCAAAATAATACCATATAACTTGGCTAAGAGAGGGTTGATCATAATTGCCCGATAATTAGAGGGGTTATTTGTATCCCCACTTTTTAAAAAATAGGGATAATGAGGTTTTGAGTCCATGGTTTAGGGAATCCTTTCTTGACCTCTTGATTAAAAATCTTGTGGATGTGGGGGATGAGGACAAGACCTCCAATTTTTAAAGATTTCTGCTCGGTAACCTTCAATGTCTTTAGCTTTCCCATTTTCCCGGCGTTTAACCCCAAAATCGGTGTCTTCTAATGAGAAAAATTATTTTCGTTGTCGATAGGGTTTCAAATTTATCCCGACATTTAGAGATTGATAAAGCTTTTTAAGATAGGAATTCCAATCCTGTAAAGAAATTGTATTATTATCTTTAGTTTTCCTAGTTAGAATTTGCCTCCCTGATAATTTCTTAGGAGCCACCTTAGGGAGGTGTAAGATATTCTATTGTATTTTACGAATATATTGCCTTTTTTTTCCTTTTAGTTAGGGCTTTGTATATTTTTTGTCTTGTCAATTTTAAGAGATTCATCAACAACTTCCTTAATTTCTCTCCTCGCACTTTTACAATATTTATCATACCATGGGTTGGTTTTGCTATTTCTTTTTATTACTTGAAACTTCAATTGAGAACTTGTTAGTAGAATATGAGAGGGTTGTAGTAAAATTATGATAGAGGTCATCTATGTTGTCTATACTAGATAAAGGAAGAAAATTAGTTTTTTAATTCATTTAGAAAGAGATCGTTTTTATTTCTATCAAATATTAATTTTTTTTTGCTATAAGGATTATCTTCTATGGGACCCTCTATGCATGAAAAAAATTGAGATTTATAAGTAAAGGCCTATGATCGGAGTCGGGCTCGTGGTCGTCTAATATGTCAAAATTTATTATTTATTTGTATAAAGGGATATCAGAAATAACATAGTCTACCACATTGCTATCAAGCCCATGGATGCAGCTCATATCGGCTAGAATTGGGCCACTTCTTTAGACCATTTGCAAATTATGAGAACGTGAGCACTACGAGGCTTGACTAGCCCCGACCCTAACAAATTATCCCCAAGGTCTTCAGAGCTCTTTTTTGTACCGGACTAGAGAGAGTAAGGTCTTCGTCTAACCAAAGAGGGGGTTGGAATGTGTGTGTGTGTGTGTGTGTGTGTGTGTTTCATGCTAATTTTTCTTTATGAGAAGTAGAAAAATTTAGATCCAATGCGTTTTGTAAAATCAATTTCCATAAAATAAAAGTCACAATTGAAGATGATGTATAATTGGAATAGAACTTTATTAGTTGAGGAGTATTTTAATGGAAACTATTTTTGAGACTTTATTATTATTATTATTATTGTTTGAGTCAATCATATTTATTTTATTGATGTTGATATTATTTTTGGGTGTGAATTTAAAAGTCAAGAAAAATGACAAGAACTAATAAACCAATTTTAAGATAACAAAATATATACAACCCAATTATAATATATAATGTGTTTTATTATGTGATGTCTAAATTAAAATCTTTTGGATATCTTGAAGTTAAATATATATAATGTTTTCTACTAAGGATATTTTTATTACTATGAATTAATTAGTACAATGAGGATGAAATGCCTCGATACGTAGAATAACTAGAATATATGAAAAACATTTAAGCTTTTCTTGGACTTAATAAAATTATAATATTGAATAAGGCATGAGTTCCGAAAGAGGTTATGATACCACAAGTGGGGAAGGCAAGGTGATTTAAGAAAATCCCTATATGCCTAAAACCCTATGCTACCTTTCTATTAATCATTTTATAACCTTTACATTTTTTTAGTCTCCTCTATAGTCAAACTTTTGAATTTATGAACCCCTATCCTAAATTAATTCCATCATCTCCTATATTCTTGGTAATATGTCTTTTTATTCGAGGAGCCTTTTTCTCTACCTTCTTGCAACCTAATTCGAATTGCAAAAAAATATTGATGGAATTGTTCCTTTATTATTGATTCATTCATTAATTGAAGGAGAAGAATTCAAATGGCGAGAGGGAGGGGAATTTTTGAGAAAGAATAATGAACTCATGGATTATGATTTTTGAGAAAGAATGGTGAACTATGGATGACCAAGAACCAAGATTTTTGTGTTGGAGCATAGTATATATGAGTCTAGACCTTTCTATGTACATATTGAAAAGAATAAAAAGGAGAATACTTTTGAGGTTATGTGAAGAAAACAAATGAAATATCCTTCTAAAATGTGTATAGGTATTATGGGAGGCTATATAGCTACAATATCTATAATCAAACTCAACAATGCAAATAGTGAAATATTTGTTGGATCCTAGAAATAACAGTCTACACATACCTGTACACATACCAAAGATAATTGGAGGGAGAATACTTTTGAGGGACTAATGAGTAGAGAGGGAAGATCTCTTTGTGTTCGATTTGTAGGTATTGTGGGTGTTAGAGCATTAATTCATATTTACAATTCTTTATAGTAAGATACTTGTTTGAGAAACACCATTTCTATATGGATTGGATCATTATATTATTTTTCATCCATGTTGATGCATTGAAAATAGGAAAATTTGGGGAAATATATTACAAGGCCATTTTCACCAACAGGTCATAGTTTGGGGAATTAGGGTTTGAAACTTTCCATAGATATTTTGAGGAATTAAACAGATTATTTGGAATTCAAACATCCTTCATGAACCAAATATCTTGATGTTATTATACAATCATATATCTTTCCAAGGATGTAAGAAATACATAAAATAGAGTCTATATGCAAAATTTATGCCTCCAAGAAGTTGATCTTCCAATTTTGTTTAACATGATTCAATAGGATGATAGATCATCCCCATTGTTCATGGAGAATGGACTGGCCACATGGATACTATGAGTAAGACTCTAGAGGGCTCAAATTTGTAAGTCTACTTTAAATTTGAAGGAGTCATATTTAACCCCTAGTAGGCTATTGGGTTGAGTTATAAATGAGCCTTTAAGAGGAAAAGGGGTTCCATTATGATGGAATTCATTTTTGTTCCATAGTAGAGTATATTAACGAGATAGTGGATAAATAGAGATCATAAAGAAGTGTATTTTTGTTAAATAGCAACCCACAATGTATTGGTATTAGGAAACTCCTAGAGGTTTTCTTCTCCTTTATACTTGAATAATTTTGATAGAAAACAAAAGAGAACGAGAACAACCTCAACTTTCCATACATCTTTCCTCCTATAAATGTTTTCCTAGAGAATATCTTGATGTTCATTATGGTTTGTGAGTTATTGTATTTACTTGTTCTCTATTTTCTGCATATTATCTACTACATTCATAAACACCAAACAATAATAAAAAAATTTGGAATCTAAAAGGTGTTGAAGAATGTAACTAGTTTTCAGTCTTCACAATTATTGTACTCATTTCTATATATATCCTATGTAACAAGCAAGAAAAGAAAAAGACCAAATATTATTATTAAAGCATCAGTTTCATCCTCATTATTCATGGTCTTCTAGGTAAAAGCATATTCTTCATGATTCTAGGGTTTTTAATGTCTTAGGAATTATTACCATGAGTGAAAGGAGTCAATACCATGTTTACAAGACCCTTCCAGGAATTTTTCTAATTGTAAAAATAATTATTTTTTTAGTCTAGAAAATCACGTAAATCTCCAAGAGTACAATTTAGACATGGGATCCTTAATTCATCCTAAAGGAGGGAATTGAACCCCCTGAGAAGGCTATATAAAGAGTAGTTAAACTTCATTTGAAGGCACACTCACTCACAAGTTTGATATCTCAAGAAAGAGTTCGACCAATAACTCGGAAGCTGGAAAAGGAGAGCTAAGGACAAAGACAAGGAAGAAGGATGTGATTTATCTATTCTTGGGCTCTATATCTCTAACACATTTGAAAATATAGGGTTTCTAGGTTGCGAGGGAATAAGTTGAAGTTGTAGGGCCTAGTTCCGGTAGGATGAAGGGTAGAAACTAGTAGCTAGAAGGAAGGAAACTTTGTCTAAACCTCTGAACGGAACTTAGGAAGAGTTGTCTTGATCTTGGAAGGTCCTAGAAGGAGGTCAAATTAGGGTTTCTTTAGGAGCTATAGGGTCAATGTTTTTGGTCGAGTAAAAAATGTTGTACCTCGTAGATCGAGTTTTAGTGTGTAGTATTTTTTGGTGGATTATGAAGAAGGACTTCAGGGAAGAGATGACTTGGTATTGGGAGAAGGAATTGGTATAAGGATTGGGTATTTGTATCTCATTTGAAGCAGATTTTAAGAAAAAGAAGAGCTTTATGGTTTTTCTCCTTGGAGGGGTTTCATTAGGTCCCTATATTCCTAGTGTAGCCCCTTATTGTTATTGTTAGTGTAGCCCCATTATTGTTATTATTGTATCCATGTAGTCCCCATATTATTATTATTGTGCCCCATATAAGCCCACTATTGTTAGTGATGTGCCCCTTACATTATTATTATTATGTAGGACTTGATTATATTGTGACCCCTTAGACTACTATATATAGAAATTAGGTTTTGTCATTTGAATCATCCAAGAATTGTTCATTTATGTAATGTAAAGGAGGTTTCCCCCCTTGAAGTGGATACTTTTTCAAGTCGTTTATCTATATTTTATTCTATTTTGTGAGCTAGTTGCACAACATTTGGTATCGAGCTTTGGATTCTAGGGTTTTGCTTCTTCAAACAACCCATCTCGGAATTTTCGCTATAATTTTTTTTCTACAAAGCTTCGAAGCTAAAATTCAAACCATGTGGATATGATATTTTGGTGAACCTCATGTATGAATTGTAGATCTTGGTTCGCTATATTTTTAGAGATATGATCCGAGGAATTTAGAGTTTTTTGCAAGCTCCAAAATTTCATGTCAAACAGGAGACCAAAGGAAAATTGTCATAGCTTTTATTTCATGAATCATATTTGAATTCCGTAAAAAGTGGTAAAAAGTGCATGGACTGTAGTTTCTTTGTATATTAATTTCAAATCCAAAGGTGGAAACAAAGTGACACGTGGAATGAGTTACAAGTTATATCTACTGAAACTAGTCCATAATTAGGTCATTGTGGGAGATCGGGAATAACATGATCTTGAAGAAGCCAAATTAGGTATGGCACTGTGGAATTGGAAAGACGACTCAAAGGGATACATCAAGACCAAATTTAAAATCTTGGGGATCCGAAATTATAGAGATACAACGATTTAATATCGAGCTCCTAGAAAGCAAAGGAAAAGGTGTGTATTTTTTTATAAAAAACATTACATAATTTTTGTTTGAAAAAATTAGCTTGAAGTGATTCAAGGGACATAGTGAAGCATAAATATCATTGTTTCATTCCAAAAATGACTCAAATCAAGAAAACAAGTAACACCTAGTAAGCAACGAGAAAACTCTACTATGATGCATGAAGAAGAGGAAGAAATGCAACATGATATATCAAACTTTAGGGGAATTTTGAGGTCTAAAATGGTCCTCCTAAGGAAATTATAAAATAATACTAGAAATATTAAAATAATATTAAAATACATCATCAAATTTTATAAGGAAAAAAAGAAAAAAACTACTTTTCAACTCATATTTTCAACTTACCTTCGTGTGGGTTTGCTCAAATTTCGATCGAGAACACTCGTTGGATGCAAAATTTTCTTCCTCATCCAAGGATTTCCCATGTTGCATATCGTTATGCAACTAGCTAAAAAAATAGAATAATATATATATCAACGACCTAGAAATCAACCTATTTTAGGGGTAAATCTCCTTTACATTACATAAATGAACAATTCATGGATTATACAAATGACAAAACCTACCTAATATATATAAGAGTCTAAGGGGTCACAATATAACAATATGGGAACCACATGGGCACAAAAATAATGGGGCTACACCTATGGGGCACAATAATAACAATATGGGGACTACGTGGGTACAAGAATAACGATAATGGGGTTACACTAACAATAACAATAAGGGGATACACTAATATTATAGGGCCCTAACATGCCTCTCTCCTTCAAACAAGTGTTGTCCTCAATGTTTGATTAGTTTTGTATGCTTCTGTATAAAATTCTCATCCTTCCATGTAGAATCTTAAACGGTTAATTTCTTCCACTTAATGAGATACTACGAAATTGATCGATTTCATAGTTATCACGTTCTTGTTTTCATGATCGCTTCGAGTTCCAATATGATTTTTCCTTCCTCTTCAAGTTCTAGAAATATTGTTTGAGCTGAGAGCTTGTCACCTATAACCTTCTTTATGCATGACACATGGAAAATTGGGTGCACTCGGGAAGATGTTGGAAGCTCCAATTTGTATGCTATAGTACAAATATTTTGTAACTCCTCGTAAGGGCCATAATATTTTGGTGATAAGTTATTATCCTTATTAGCTTGCTTGAGGGAAATTTGTTTGTATGGTTGTAGCTATAAAAAATACTCAGTTGCTTACATCAAAAAATTCTTTTCGATGTCATGTTGATCTCGCGTTTTTGTTTCATTCGATTATGTGCCAAAGTGAGGTTATACTTTAATATTTGGAGAACTTGTTGTTGATTCTTGATGTGATATTCCATTTGCTTGAACCTCTAGTGACCATAATCATGCTATTATGCCTCGTTTTTCTTTGTTTAGAATATTTTTTCATGAGATTAGAGTTGATTATCCTTCACGGTTTCCTTGTAATTCCCCGTAATTCAACTTCCTTTCCTTCCCAAAAAAAAATGAAGAAAATTTCTTGAAAATTGAAAGCTATAGTCCCCAAGGATTTTAACCATTGAACTCCTAGTAGAACATCAACACCACCCATTAGAATAGACAACATTGGACTATTCAAAACATATCCCTCCATGGTTATCTTGACATTATGGCACTTTTCTAGAGAAATTTATAATTCTTCCATTTGTAACCATCTCTTGACACTCTCGTGTCTGGATATAGGAAGCAATTCAGTTCCTTGGCTATCTTATAATGAATAAAATTATGGGAACTACCCAAATCAAATCACCACTATTACCTTTTTTCTTCTTGATATGTCTTTCTATCTTGAGAGTTTCGAGGAGTGGTAATTCTTTCCGATGTAATACAAGATATGGTCGATTCATTTCTTCTTTCCCTATGGTTGGTTCCCTGGTGTATATCATTTTATTTTGAATTCTCTTGTTCCTTTTCTTCCTCCTTTTCACAACTCGTGTAAATTAATTTCTTCTCAACACACTTATGAACTTTAGTGTATTTTCTATCACAACTATAACCAAGAAATTTTTTCTTTTTTTTCTTCCTCCAATTATTTGTGGTGTCAACCTTGTATGTTGTGGATGGCTAAGAGCAACAACATTTCCATATTTATAGTTGTGATTGGTAGACTTCCTTGTTGCCATAATTTTTCTTTCAACTTTTGTTGCCACCTTAAATGCCTTTTCCAATGAATCGAGTTCCCAATGGTGAACCTCATGTTGGATGTTATCCTCTAAAGTGCATATGAAAAAAAATCAATTATATGTTCCTCTAGAATATTATTTACCCTTATGTTAAATTTTTTGGAAATCCTCAATGTGCTCCATCATTGAACCCTTTTGTCCGAGATTTATCGAGTTGGCTAAAGAAGGTGTTTCTCTTTCAATCCCCATAATGTGCTATCATTTCCTTTGTAAAAATTGACCAAGTGGCAAGTGGTTTATGAGAAAAAAAATCCATCGATACCACACAAACTAATTTTTTTCTAAATATAAAGTTGCAATGCCAAACTTTTGTGTGTGTTGCACATTATGGAGCTCAAAGTATTGCTCTATTTTTTAGTATCCATGTTATCATATCCTTCCCATTAAACTTCCTCATATGGATCGTTGGAATATGGTGGGTCTTAAATCCAACATTAGACTCTATGAAATCATGATTAACATTTATTTTATTCTCATCATGAGTTTCATCTACTACCCTTTCGCCACTAGGAATAATTTCTTGTAGCAACTTTGCCAAACCTTTCTTCAAACCTTCCATGTCTTTTTTTAAACCATTATTCATGTCTTCCATGTTTAATTTTAGTTTTTTATTCTATACTTTTGATCTTAGCTTCCATGCCATCCATGCCTTTCTTCAAACCATTCATCTTAGCTTCCATGCCTTTCTTCAAACCATCCATCTTAGCTTCCATTTCATATTTTGTTACTTTTTTGTGAGAGATAAATTTATTGCACTTGGTATCATAATTTTGATATATCATGTTTCACTTCTTCCTCTTCATGTGTCATAGTAGATATTTTCTGACGGCTTAAAGGGTGTGGAATTCTTTTTTCTTGCTTTTTGAGGAGATCGATATTGCAACTGATGTATCTATGTGCTTTCGGATCCAATATTTAAATTTTGGTCCTATAGTATCACTTCAAGTCTTATTTCTAATGCCATAGGTCAAACCTAAATTGGATTCTTCAAGAAAAAGTTATGCATGATCTCCAAAAATGACCTAATTATGGACATGCTCAATAAATCTAACTTGTACGATGTGCCGCGTGACAATGTTTTGACCTTCGGCCCCTGAAATCGATACACACAAAACTAAAGTACTTTGTACTTTTGACTACTTTTTACAGAATTACAATCCGATGTTGGAAATTGAATTTATGAATATTTTCCCTCGGTCACCTATTTGAGATGAAATTATGGAGCCTACAAAAAACCCTAACTTCCATAGATCATATCTCCGAAAATATTGTGAACCAAGATTTGAAATTTTTACATGAATTTCATCAATATTTCTTCTCCACGGGGTAAAAATTTCAGCTTCGAAGCCTCGTAGAAAAAAAATTATAGAAAAAGTCCAATATGACCTATTTGAGGAAGCGAAACCCTGAGAATCCCAAGCTTTGATACCAAATTTTATGCAACCAGCTCACAAATAGAAGAAAAAGATAGATCAAAGACTTAGAAATAAGCCTATTCAAAGGGGAAATATCCTTTACATTACATAAATGAATAATTCTTGGATGATACAAATGAAAAAAACCTACCTTCTATATATAGGAGTCTAAGGGGTCACAATAGAATAATATGGGGACCACATGGGCACATCAATAATGGGGCTACACCTATGGGGCACAATAATAACAATATGGAGACTAAATGAGCACAAAAATAACAATAATGGGGTTACACCGACAATAAAAATAATGGGATACACTAGTATTATAGTGACCTAACACATAATTTCGATGGACCCTTCTACACAAAAAAATGAGAAATACATGAAAAAACATGATTGCAATCATGTTTTTTCATGTAGTGGGGTTCATCAAAATTATGCAACGTGGGTAATCCTTTGATGAGGATTTAAGTATTGCATCCAATGAGTACTACCACTCAAAATGTGAGTAAAACCTCGAGGGAGATAAGCTAAAAATACAAGTTGAAAAAAAATTGTTTTATTTTTTTTATTATTTCTTAATATTTCTACTTTATTACCCCCAAAAAATGGTGATCTATCCCCCCATGGTTGACATCATAATCTTGAATTTTATTGGTTCTTCTAAAGTTTATTTTGGTTTACATTTTTTCTCGGGAGGAAACATTTTAGATCTCAAAAGTTCTCTAATGATTACAAGACCAAGTGCAACAAATTTTTGATTTCGCAAAGAGTAACCAAAAAATGAAATGGAAGCTAAGATGGATGTTTTAAAGAATGGTTTAAAAACATACATGGAAGGTTTGAAGGAAGGTTTGACAAAGTTGCTATAAGAAATTCTTTCTAATGGTGAAAAGGTATTAGATAAAACTCATGATGAGAATAAAATAAATGTTAATCACTATTTCATAGACTCGTAATGTAGGATTGAAGACCCACAATATTCCAAATATTGATATGAGTAATTTTGATGACAAAGGATATGGTAACATGGATAATACAGATGGAGCAATATTTTTTATCTCCATAATGTGCAACACACACAAAAGGTACACATTGCAACTTTATATTTAGAACCCAATCAATTTGTATGGTATCGATGGTTTTTTTTATCATGAACCACTTGTCACTTGGTCAATTTTTTAAGGAGTAAATGATAGCACATTATGAATATATAAAGAGAAACACCTTCTTTCTCCAATTGATAAATCTAAAACAAAAAGGGTTCAATGGAGGAACACATTGAGAACTTCCAAAAAATTGAATATAAGGGTAAATTATATTCGAGAGGAGCATAGGATTGATGTATTTAGAGGGAATTTAAAGGATAACATCCAACATGAGGTTTTCCTTTGGGAAACCAACTCTTTGGAAACGACATTCAAAGGTTGGATAGAAAAAATTGAAAGCAAAAATTATGGCAAAAAAGGAAGCTTGCCACTCACAACAATAAAGATGGAAGTGTTTTTGATCCTAGCCTTCAACAACCTACAAGTTTGACACCATAGAAATTGGAAGAAAAAAATATCAAAAGGGCTTTGTTACAGCTTGTGATATAAAATACACTAAAGGTAATAAGCGTACTAAGAAGAAATTAGTGTACATAGATTGTGAAGAGGAGGAAGAAAAGGAACAAGAAAATTCAAAAAGAAGATTATATACACCAAGACCTAACCTTAACAAAAGAAGAAATGAATCGACCAAATATTCTAATGCATTGGCGGGAATTACCACTCCTCAAACTCTTAAGATAGAAGGACATATCAAGAAGAAAAAAGGTAACAATTTTGATTGATTCACATAGTACCCATGACTTTATACATTGTAAGATACCCGATAGAATTGAATTGCTTCCTATATCCAACACTAGAGTGTCAGGGTGATGGTTGCAAATGGAGGAACTATAAATTGCTATAGAAAGTGACATCATATCAAGCAAACGATGGGGGGAATATGTATTTAATAGCTTAATACTTTCCATTCTAATGGGTGGTGTTGTACTTGTATTAGGAGTTCAATGGTTACAATCTTTAGGTACGATAGCTTTTAAATTTCAAGGAATTTTCTTGAATTGTTTTTTTGGAAGGAAAGGAAGTTGAATTAAGGGGTATCGTAGGGAAATCGGAAAAAGATAATCATCTCTAATGGCATGAAAAAATCTTCTAAATAAAGAACAATGAGGCGTAATTGCACAATTATGATTCCTATAGTTTCAAACATCAAAATCATCTTTAAGAGAAAATTTTAATGTTTAAGCAGTGGAATATCACATCTAGCACAAAAAAATATTTATCCAACTCTTAAAGGATAATTTTGGTGCAGAATTGAATGAAACAACAAGAAGATCAATATCGCAATGAAAGGAGTTTTGATGTAGGCGACCGGGTATTTTTGCGGCTACAACAATACAAAAAACACTTTCCCTCAAGTAAGCTAAGAAGGATAATAAATTATCGCCAATGTAATATGGTCCTTAGAAGGTGTTGCAAAATATTGGTACTATGGAATACAAATTGGAGCTTCCTACATCTTCCCAAGTGCACCCTAGTGTTTCCATGTTTCATTCTTAAATAATGTTATAGGTGAAAAAAATCCCATTTCAAACAATATTGTCGAACTTGATGAGGAAGGAAAATCATATTGGAACTTGAAGCAGTCACGGGAACAAGAAATTGACATCTACAAAAATCGATCAATTTCAGCTGTATCTCATAAAGTGGAAGAAATTACCAGCTGAAGACTCCACATGGGAGGATGAGAAATTTATACAGAAGCATCCATATCTACTCAATCGTTGAGGAAAACACTTTTTTGAAGGAGAGGGGCATTTTAGGTTCCTATAATACTAGTGTAGCCCCTTATTGTTATTGGTGTGCCCATGTAATCCCAATATTATTATTATTGTGCCCCATAGAAGCCCACTATTGTTATTTTTGTTCCCTTACATTATTATTTTTATGTAGGCTCTGATTATATTATGACCCCTTAGACTCGTATATATAAAAAGTAGGATTTTTCATTTGTATCATCCAAGAATTGTTCATTTATGTAATTTAAAGGAGGTTTCACCCTAGAAGTGGATAATTTTTAAGTCGTTGATCTATCTTTTCTTCTATTTTGTGATTTGGTTGCATTATAGGTTTTTCCCTGGCTGAGAGCCTACATCTATGTCCTCTTGTGTTATTATTTATTATTTATATTATTTTATGAACATATCTAACTAAAGGAACATTAAAAAGATAAATAAGATTCATAAGTAAGTATCAAGCTTAATGAAAATAATTTTAATAAGTATTAGAGCTAAGGTGAGCAAGGAAGGTGGCCAAAAGAACACAAGAACTAAATTTTTATCAAGGGATAGGAAGTTCTTAAGGCTTAAAAGAAGAATATTGTATCTTGAAGTGATATGGTCAAAGAATTATTGATATAATACCCTTATAATACAGGGTCTTTATCAAAACTACATCCATCTCGCAAGAAGGGTATTGATATCGCAAAAGGGGGAGTTTATTTTCAAGGAATCATTTTTGGAAGAGGAATCCAATTTAACATATTTCAAGAGAATCATCGAGAAATATCTAAAGGTATTGAAGACATCAAGACGGTTGGAGATATTATTCAAGTAAGTATCAAACTATCTGATAATGGTTGAATCTTCAAGTCATGTAGGTTTTTTTGGCATGAATAGGAATAAGCTTATTGGGGCTTAAAACTATCTAGCATGGAAGAAAATTATTAATTTGATTCTCATATAGTAAGATGTAATGGGATATTTTACCAGAGAATTTATTGAACTTGAGAAAGACAAGACATAAGAATTAGAAAAGTACAAGAAAGGGTAAGTAATATATCAAAGGATCACAGTGGAATCAATCAAGGATTATTTTTTTCTATTCATAGAAAACCTGAATACTTCCAAGAAAATGTATGACAAGATAGTAAATTTGCACTATGTAAGTAAAATAGGTCAAAAGATATCATTACAGAACAAAATATATAGAATGAATAGATCTAAGGATGAGGATATGGCATCTTTCTACATGAGATTATCTCAACTAAGAGGACATTTTCAAGGACTTGGGGAACCCATCACTGATTCATAGGTGATTGTATGTGTTCTAAATGCATTGCAACCAGAATGGAGCTACTTTGCAACACCTATATATTCCAAGAAGGATTCAACTCCCTTTGATGAGTTTTGGGAATAATTCATACTTGAATAATCAAGGATCAAGTTCAAGGATCACATTGGATCAAATGAGTAGTCTCAATCCTTTCTAGCCTAAGTCAAGAAGATGAAGAAAGAAAATTTTGGCAGGTCCAAGAAGTACAAATTTTTGTATGAAACAGCTTCGAAGAAGTTGCTGTAACTTTGAAACCATATTGAATTTTTGGAAATAGATTGATATGCAAGTAAATTTCTATTATCTTCAAAAACACATTTTCCATATTCTTGATATTCACCATCATATGCACATAAATTGAGTAAATATGTGGCAGTTTCAAAATTGTTACCTATTTTTGGTTGTAGCTTAAATCATATGCTAGGATCCCACATGTGTGGGTATATTCCAATGCATGTACCAACATATTAAGCCCATGTAGCACCTAATTTACTATTCTTTGAGAAAGGAAAACATATTTTATAATTTTGACATTTTTTCCCTTCATTCGTGCAAGTGTAGAATTAAGTACTGAAATGTTGAACTGATACAAAGATAGAAATTTTCATAGTGGAACATGATCCTTGTCTAAATAACCACATTAGCAAACCATCATTGGTAAAACCATATTAAAAAATCATTTAAATATTAAAAATACAATAAATCATTAATAATTAAGCACAAGGTAAAATGAATGAATTTACTGAAAATTGGTAATATAATAGCTACAAAATATGTTGTACGAGTATGAATATGGCTTGTAAATGAAACGTTCGGATAGAAAATACGATAACATATCTACGACCCAACAACTCTCATGAATACAAGTAATGAGGCTTATGTTTCTAGCTTCCATTATTGGAAGGAACAAATATCCTCTAGTTTGAGAGGGAGAAAAAGGAGTTTTCGTGAATAAAGAGAAAGGTTATATTCTCAATATTAAGTGCTAACTGGGATGTACTCTCTTATTGAGAGGGAGTAATGATCAAAATCACATGTGAAATCTCTTCTTCGGGCTATGAATAGAGAATGCCAGAGGATTGGATTAGCATATGTGGTTTCCTTGAGGATATAACATCCAAGAAAGGAAAGGGACTAACACTCTTTGAGGATAGGATAGGAATCAAGGAGAAGAGTGGTCGAAGAGGACCGCTATTTTTTTGGGATTGAGATATGGATATCCAAGATAAGACTACTTCTGAAATGAGATACCTTTTTTACATCTAAATGGGGTGTGTACCTTAGACATGTGGTGTTGTATCACAGATAAATCCTCTCAACATAATTCTCTTGAATAAAATAAGAGCTTGTCCAACTAAGCCTCAGGGATAGTGATGGTTATAATGATGATGCTTAAAATATGGCTTATCAATCTGAATCTTCTTAATAAATCTTCAGTTTGATATATGATTTTGTGCTAGTTGTACAATTATGAATACCTCCCTAGTTAAGAGGGAGTGTTGAGAAATGTAAGTATTTTTTGTCTTCATAATTTTTGTATTCATTTCAATATATATCCTATGTAACAAACAAGAAAAAGAAAATAAAAAATATTATTATTATTAAAGCATGGGTTTTGTGCTCATTATTGATGGTATTATTGGTAAAATAATGTTCTTAATGCTTCTAGGGTTTTTTAGGTCTTAGGTTTTATTGTCATGAGTCAAAGGAGTCAACATTATGCTTACAAGACCCGTCCATGCAATTTGTAATTGTAAAAATAATTTTTTTAGTCTAGAAAGTCTCGAAATATCTAAGGCTACAAGTCAGCACTGGGATCCTCAAGTCGACCTAAGGGAGGTAATTTGACCCCTCGATAAGGCTATATAAATAGTAGTTTGAATTCATTTGAAGACACACTCGCTCACAAGTTTGATATATCAAGAAAGAGTTCTATATGTAACTAAGAAGATGGAAAAGGAGAATGAAGGTCAAGGGAAAGGAAAAAGGATGAAATATCTCTACTTTTGGGCTCTATCTCTCTCACACATGCAAAAATATAGGGTTTCTGGGTTGTAGGAAGATGTCGAAGTATTAGGGTTGAGTTGTAGTAGGATGAAGGTAAGAAACTAGTAACTGGAAGGTAGGAAACTATGTCTAGATCTCGCATACCTTAGGGTGAGTTATCTTGCTCTAGGAAGGTACAATAAGGAGGTAAAATTAGGTCCTATTCAAGATCTATAGGGCCGAAGTTGTAGGTCAAAGTTGCAGGCCGAGTAGCAATGTTGTTACTGGAAGATCGATTTGTAGTGTGTAGAAGTTTGGTGAAATTTGAAGGAGGACTTGAGGAATGGCTGAATTGGTACTTAGATAAGGACCAGGCCTAGGGATTCGGTTTTTGTATCGCATTTGAAGATGATTCTAAGGAGAGAAGAGTTTTTAGGATTTCCCCTTGGAGGGGTTTTTCCTTGGCTGAGAACCTACATCTATGTCCTCCTTGTTTTTATTTCTTTTTGATATTGTTTGATCAAGAAATATAACTAAAATAACATAAATACTATAAATAAGATTCACAAGCAAGTATCAAGGTCAAAGAAAATAAGTTTAATAAGTTTCCACATTATATTTTTCTAGAAAAAGGAACTAACCTTTCATAATATAGAATTCAATTTATTATAGCATACATTTGTGACAAATGATCCAATGTAATATTAATGAAAAATTAAATATGATATTGGTATCAAAGTAGGTTCTCTTGAGTGTCTTATGGCAAGTTGTTGGCGATTAGATTGATTTAAGTGGAAGTCATATAATCCTAGCCATGGTTGATGAATTGGTTTTTGATAACCCTTGAAATTTTATAAAGGAGAGTTTATTGTAGTTGGAAGCATAATTCATAGATATAAAATGTCATCTTCTCATGGTGCCCCTAAATAGTAACCTTAGGATGGATGAAGAATATGGGGGGTGCCAACTTGAGTTTATATCATGAGGAAATCAAGGGATATGGAAGAATTAGAGATGTCTAGGAAACATAAAAATAGATTTGAAAGTTTCCAAACACCATGAACCATTCATAGTCTCTCTTCAAGATGGAAGAAAATTTGGATATCAGACTAATGTGTGAGATAGATGCTTTGAAATTAAATTATTAGTTTACGATAATTCTGAGTCTACATTAGTGTTCACCATATAGAAGAAGAACAAAAATATTTATTTTCTCATTTAAAATTAAAGGTCATTCCCTAGCACGGTTTGAAAGTCACATGGAAAGCAAATAATATATAACAATATTTTTGTTATACAATTTCATATGTTGATTCTTTCTAATATTTTCCAACAAGCATGTTTCAAAATGTTTTGTTTAGGATGAATATTTTGTTACAATGTTTTGAGATTAACATTAAGAGGAGAAATGTCATGAGTGATAGAATATTTAAAATACATGGAAATATTCTATTTTATACGATTAAATAAAATATTAGACAAAGCACCTAAAAGAATATGATACTACAAATGTGAAAGTAATGAGTCTAAGAAAATCTATATGCCTAAAACCCTATGCATCATTTTATTAATTTTGTTTTTAACTTTTTAATTTACGGATTCTATTATAAAGAGTAAATTTAAAGTAAGTGCATACATGCCCATTGTAAACTCAAGCCATCTTTTCCTATATTCTTCTAAATATTTTCCCTATATTATTTGAGACTTGCTCCCTACATTTTTGGAACTCAATTCAAATTAGGAAAAAAGTATAATAAGACTATTTTAAATTAACATTTCTTTCACTCATTCAACTAAAGGAATTTGAATGAGAGAGGGAAAATAATTATGGACAAAGAATAGTACGAACGGATGGAAAAGAACCAATATTTTGGACCTTTCTATTCACATACTAAAGAGGTTAAGAGGGATAACGTACTAAAGAGGTTAAGAGGGAGAATACTTCTAAAGTAATGTGGAGTAAATAAAGAATATCTCCATGTGTTGTATTTGTAGTTATCATGGGCGTTAAATAGTTTGTCCCAGAAATAATGAAATATCTATTGGATTCTAAATACATCCATTTAGGACTTTCTATGCACATACTTTTGAAAGACTATTCGGTAGAGAAATAATTTTCCTTAGTGTTGTATATGTAAGTATTTTAGATGATAAATAGTTTCTTTCATTTCAAAAATATTTATAGCGAAATATTTTATTGATAAATTACCTTTCTTAAGATAAATATTGGCTGTGACTTCTTTTTATAACACTCCTTCATGATAGTACTATGATAGCTTTGCTAAACGGCAACATGTTGCAGAAGGATAAAATGCAATGGAGTATATTCTTGGGTGGAAAATTATTTTACCTCCTAGTTGTTTGGAATTTAGATATTATCTATGAATTTTACATTGTAATATGTTGAGTACGATTAATTCATTATCATGATATTTTTATAAAAATATTGTGATTAATGATGAGAAAATGACTCTGGTTAAATTTTTTTATAAAAAATAAACATTTGGAATATTCTTTTTCTAGGTGGATGTTATATTTACTAAATAATAATTATTAGTGTTTAAAGAAATAATATTTATAAATTGTGATTTATTTATCATTCAAAACATATGATTTCGGTAAATGTGATTTTCGGTAAATAGGAACCTTATATTTAGATGGGAATATCCAGCAAATGTCTTAGATACCAATATTTTCCTTAAAATTTTATACCTTGTTTAACAAACCTATAGAGTCTATGATGGAATCGTTAGGGTTTTGCTATAATATGTTTATAAATTTTCATTTGTCTATAATTGAAAATATATGACCTAGGTAGATATAATTTTTAATAAATTATAACCTTATTAAGTTAATGTTGGTTAACATCAAGAGGTATTGGTAATTAAAGCTAAATTGGTTCCATATAGAAAATGTGCAACCTAGCCTCTACTTGGCATCACTAAAATACTCCACACTTCAACGTAAGAACATGTTGAAAATTTTAATCATTGTTAAATTTATGGGAGTCTCAAGGTAAAAGCTGGAGTGGTTTTAATTCTTGTAGGAGTTTAACATTTAACAATGAGAATTAAAAGAGAGAATCACAATTGAATGCATTCCACTATTCGATTTGGAAGATGGAAGTTTCAGCTTTTAAAGGGTTAAATTTTAAAACTATAAATTTGATACAAACTTATTAAGATATTTTTGTGATAGTGTACATATTGAATTCCTACATTAATATAGATACACATAACAACACTCTTAAATACTTATATTATAATTTCTAAGATATAAGTTATTTATTCCAATATTATGCTATGTTCATGTTCTTTATAAGTAGAAGAATTAGATCTATTGCATTTTTGTAGATTAAATTATCAAATAATTCATGATTAAAGATTATATCTGATAATTTTTATTTTTATTTTTTTTAAATTGGAAATCAACTTTCGAAACACTTTATTTTATTTTTCTTTTGAAATTTATTTTTAAAACATTTTTATTATTCTTGTTATTACTCTTTATTAGATTCAATCATATTAAATTATTGAGATTGAAATCTTTTTACAGGTGAATCTAAATATCGATTGTAATATCTGACATGGGGTTTTATTGTATAATATATTATTGTGTTGTTTTTTTTTATATCTTCAAATTAAATGTGTTTAAATATTTGTTTCTATTAAATATATTTTATTATGTTTTAACGATATGAGAACATATCCTCTGGTTTGTTGTGTAATATTTTGGTGTGATTTTTTTTTTAATATATTGAAATTAAATATATTTAAATATATATTTCTTATTAAATATATTTCATTATCTTTTAATATCTTTATTGTAGTTTATGAGGAAGAAATGTGATGATATCTAAAACATTTGGAATATATGGAAAATTTTTAATTTTTGTGGATATAATAAAATTTTAAGATTGACTAAGGTCCTGAGTGACTAAATAGACTATGATATTGCGAGTGGGAAAAAAAAATATGTCTAAAACTGTGTGCTATATTTTTCCCTATAATCAAAGACTACTAATGACACTATTTTATTTATTATTCGTTAATTTATTCATGGAGAAGAATTTAAGTGTGAGAGCAAGGGGAATTTTTAATTTCCAAGAACCAATATTTCATTGCTAGAGCTTAGTAGATATCATTCTAGACCTTTTTATGCACATATGGCACATCATGAGAAGGAGAATAATTACAAGGTTAGGTGGAGAAAATAAAAAAAGATTTCTTTCTATGTGTGTGAGTATTGTGGGTGTTAGATAGATACTATATCTATAGTAAAATTTAAGACTGTAAATAATGAAATATTTGTTGGATCTTAGAAATATTAGTCTAGTCTTTTCAATGGACATACTAAAGTGAGAAGGTGAATACTTTGTAGGGACCATTAAGCAAGGAGGGAACATCTCCTTACTTTGTATGTGTAGGTATTGTGAGTGCTAAAATATTGATATGGCTCTAGAAATATTTATTGTAATATAGTTGAGAAGCTCTATTTCCTAATGATTTGGATTGGATCATTATATTATTTTTCATTCATATTGATGTTTTTAAAGTGGAAAGTTTAGAAGAATAAAATTATAGGTCCATTTTTACTAGTAGGTCTCAATTTGGAGAATTAGGCTTTGAAACCTTCCAAATGAAGTTTGAGGAATCAAAGGGATTTATTTGGAACTTCCAAAAACTCTTTCTTGCACCATACCCTTTGTGCAATTCTACACTCAATATCTTTCCAATATCTTAAAAAATATATCAAACAAAGTCCATATGAAAAATTCAATCCTCCCCACTGTAGAAGGGTTGAATTTGTAACTCTGGTTGAGAATTAATGGAAGAAAATTTAACCTCTAATTGGTTGTCAAATTGTATTATAATAATGCCATTGGTCTATAATACCTTATCCTCAAATTATTTTTGCAAAAAAAAAAAGTTTATTTTGTTAAAAAAATTGTCAATTTTCAATTGTAAATCTTTGAAATTCATATATAATATTCATATTCGTTATAATTTTAATTTATGATACAAATTTTAAAAAATAATAAATGTTAAAAAATAATAAATTAATTAGTAGTTAGTCCATTTAATTCTCTTTCCTAAACCACATTATTTTAAAATTTTGAAAATTATAAATAGTTACAGCTAAAAAGAAAACTTCACCATCAAAATATCCATATTATATCACTTTCCACGCTAATAATCTTAATTTAATATTTTTATCTTTTGATATTAAATATATTTTCAATCAACTTTATATAAAATTTAATAGGGATCTTGCAGATTTGCATAATTCAAAGTGTTTTAAGAAATTTTCAAACTGCGAAACGTATTTGTGCATTGAAAACTGTAATTTATTAAATGGAACATTTATAATCTACACCAAAAAAAGAATATCAAATATAAAATAATTAGAAAACGCATACAGTGAACGCAGAAACCTATACGTTTTAAACACTGCAGAATATGCGAGATGGTCATATTCGCAGTACGTTACTTGTCAAGCCGGTGAGTCTGAGTAAAAGGTCAAATATGTTACGACAACCCACAAGATCTATTATATTCAATATAACTTGGAAAAACAATTATAGAAGACTCGGAATGTTACTTTGGAAGCTCAATACTTGTCCAAGTGGTGTGTTGAATAAAAGCCCATATATAAGATATTGACAACCCTAAATCTGTAAATTATTCTAGGAGTAGAATTATTCATGTCCCTCTGTCCCTTAAGATGCATTAAACAAATGAGCAACTAAATATATTAGGCGTATTAGGTAAACGAACCTTTCTGCCACGTAAACGACATCCGCATCATTCGGTGAGTATAAAGGGAAGAACCAATTCCATGTTAATGTAGCTTTCCTTTTAAAGTTTTCCAGCTTACAATTATTTATTTTTCTTCAACTCCACTTCTTATATTAGAAAGAAACAATTCAATTTCAAATTGCAAGAGAGATTATTTATTTTCAATTCCAAACTGCAAGAGAGATTAACGTCATTTACGTAATCGACAACAAACAAACCGTCCAATTTCCGTTTACTACGCCGAGAGATTCGATCAATTTCTGTCACTTAACGACAAATATTCGCAAAATAAAGAATAGTGAAGAGGAATGAATATTTTATAAAATGGGAATGAATAGAGAAGCGAGTCTCGTGATTCCGCATGTGCCCTCCTGCATTTCTTCTGTAGGTTTGTGTTATTGCATGTATAGCTCGTGCATGGGTTGACGGGCTTTCGATTCTGATTGTGATTTGCTTACTCTTAACAATCAATCGCATGCCTTCACGCACTCGTCTCTTGTGAGTGACAGTGACAGCTCATTTCCTACGCTGGCCACCGTCTGCAACCTCTCAACAAAATCACGAGGACTAATAATAATCAACCCTCTCCATACTTTAGTTTCACATTTAACATGCTTCAATAATAACTCTTCTTCCTTTTTCTTCTTCTTCTTTTCCATGGGTTTCTTCCAACTTCTATATCGACACGCTTGCGTGTTCATAATGGAATCACACTGTTCGCGACTTATCCTTTTTCTGCTTTTCTACCAACTTCCACAACCTGAACTCTTCATAATGAAATGTCAACTCTTCATAATGAAATGTCACTATTCACAGCTTTATGCGGGGTTCTAGGTCAACCGTTAAACCGTCGTTTCACTGACGTACCTATATGTATTACGAAATATGTGTATTATTATAATAAGATTAATGGGCATATTTTGGAATATGGTTTTTAAGAATTTGTATTCCTTAAACTATATAATATAATAGATTGTTTAGATATAATAATTTAGGAACATGTATTCTCTCGTACAATTATTAATGGATAAAACTAAGGTTTTTACCTTTAGACCTTTTCATTTTGATCTCTATTTTTATTGGTTTTAAAAAAATTGAACTTAAGAATATCACATATATTTCGATGGCTTTAAATATTTATCAATTATTTAATTTATATGTTTATTAATTACAATAAAACAAAAATTAAATTAAAAGAAAATATATTTATTATAGTAAGTAGAAACATTATTATAGTGTTAAAATAAATATTGGAAAAAGTTAATAACAATATTAAAATGCTACATTTAATGCTATAGCTAATGATATATAAGTAATAGAATTCTTTTTTCCAGAAAAGAAAAAATGTGGTTATATTATGTACAAGTACAAATACAGTCAACATGTCTGCATACAAAACCCATAGATTCTCCCTCATATAGCAGGAATATTCAACAAGAAAACATAATAACATGCCTAGAGACATAGCCCAAAGTCAAGTAACAATCTGCTATCGGCACAAATGTAACACCAAATAGATAATAAACATTCCCACATAGATTCCAAGACATGGTCACACCATAAGCCAAATACACCAAGTGAGGAACATGTGGTAGCCAAAAAAATGCCGCAGAGCCAAAACAAAGATGTGGAAGAGAAAACAAAAATGTATACGGGAAAATGAAAAATATATAAAAAAGTAGCGAAACAACAAATAATCATGGAAATAGGAGTGTGCCTTGTGCACAGATGGCATCCACATCAAGTAAAGAGTAGTGTAGGTGGCTGAATGCAGTCTTGAGTCCCATTTTTGATAGCCCATCAGCGATGACATTCTGTTCCTGGTATATGTGAGTGAAAGAGATGTTTTGGAAAGTGTCCTGAAGCTTATCTATATGTTCCATTGAATGTGCCTGTTGTGGTGGAGAGAATCTATTCCTATTGTTCATGCGATCAATAATGACCTTTGAGTCACCAAAAATAGCAATGCTATCAATGTAAAGTTTCCTAGAGAGCCATAGTAATCCCCATAGTGCCACCCTATTGTTTGTACCAGTACGATAGTTCAAGTAGATCTTATAGTGGCATATTTGATCCACTCTAATCCGCACTCCGCATTCACACCTGCCTTGCTGAGCTGCTCCATCGAAATATCCAACTGGGTATGGGATAGTGTGTGGCATTATGCGACGGGAAAGGCTGTATGGCGAGTCAAACTCGATATGGTTCCCATCCGTTGCCCTCATTATTCATTGTGTAACTTGCATGGTGCTAGCTGGGGTGTTGTCAAAGATAAGCCTATTTCTTTCCAGCCATATGTACTAAGTCAGCAACAATGGGATCTTGATATTAGATTGACTCCTTTGTTTCCACCAAAAGATACATTCCTTGATATTGTTAAAATTTCTATGTTCCACTTGCAAAATAAATAGATTCAAGACCATATCTTGATTGTAAAACTACATTGGAAAAATAGATGCATATTATTTTCCCCCTTCTACCTACAAAAAGGGCAACACCTAAGACCATACCATCCTTTTTTGCATAGGTTTTCCCAGGTAAGGTTCTTGTTTTTCCAAATAATCCAGTTGTGTATGATGATTTTGAAAAGAACTCTTACCCACCACACCTTTGCAAGCCAACACTTGCTAAGAGGACCCCTATCTATGGAAAACAAATATTTCTAAGTGTCCCTAAGATATACTGAATTATCCTGTAAGATACCAACCGATGTAATACAGTCCCCATTTTGATTCCGATGAAGTCCAACACTTCTAACTTGTTCCCTGAACACCTCCCATGTTCTGGATGCGTCACCCACCAACCCTAAATCCACCGCCTTCTTCCATTGTGGCATATCATCCGTCCAAAACTTAATAACTTGTGCAAGGAAAAAAAGACCCCTTACATGTAATATATGTAATAGGTCCACATTGAGGATAGTTTTCCCCGACATGCCGCAAATTCGGTCTGTGCCAAGTACAATTCAGTGACCATCCCCTAAATACCAGTAGAGCCAACTACATAAAAAATTCCATTTTTTCCTAAAACCTAGCCATTTGAAAGAACCTTGTGACATACCGAGTGTGCCGACCCGATACCAATATTCAATAACCCTCTTCTTCAATTATTTGTGAGAAATAATGTTGTTCCAATCCCCAATATTAAAGATACATCGCCATAGGGATTTAAACAAAAGTGCCTTACCAAAAATTTTAATATCGAGGATCCCCCGAGCCTCCCATGTCCTTAGGCTTGGAAAGGCTATCCCAATTGGATAAGTGATACTTATGCCCTTCCAACCCATTGTCCCAAATAAAATGCGCCATTATTGCATGCAAACACCAAGTAATAGCAACAGGTAACATGTATAAGTGAGCCAAGTATATGACGAGTTGTTGCATAACTGCTATGGAAATACATATCTCCCTCCAATGGAGAGTCAACACAGTGACCAAACTTGTATTTTCCTCCTGTATTTATCAATCAACCCCTTCCGTTCTGTCACCCTATATCCAATTGGTTTCATTCTGAAACCTAGGTAAGTAAGTCCCTCCAAAATATGGCCAGTCTTAAAATTAAATAAATCCGCAATATGTTGTATGTTGACCATGTCACCATTCAAGTACAGGATCAGTGATTTTTTTCTCATTTTCCATCATACTAGGAGCATTTCCAAATATGAGAAAAATATCATGTAGGTGCCACCATTGTGTAACTACTAGGCGCCCAAAAATTAGGATATCATCCATGAATAAATTATGTGAAGTTACCACCGACCATCTGGTCTTGATACCATAGAAATGTCTGCCCTGGCCGCATCCCTAATCTTGATGCTGAGAATGTCCATCACCAAGACGAATAATATGGGATATAGTGAGAACCCTTGTTATAAACCCCAGCCTACTATTTTTTTTTTTGATGGGGGATCATTTATAATGACAACAAGGTGCATCAAATTTACGCCGCACATAATCCATTTTGTGATGTGTGCAGATAGACCTATTTTATAAGAATGAACCTGAGGAATTCCAAATCAACACAATCATATGCCTTGCAGAGATCGACCTTCATGGTGAGTGCCTCCTGTTTTAGGCTATGCATGGTATGAATAGTCTCTTCTGAAATGGCCACAACATCATTGATTAAAATGTTATGGAGAAAACCAAATTTTTCATTGGTGATGTGGTAGGAATGAGTTGACTTGATTCTCTTAGCAATGATCTTCGAGATGAGTTTGTAAGTAATGTTACATAGTGATATAAGGTGGAAATCCAAGAATGTAGTTGGAGTCGATCCCTTTCGAATAAGCACTATAACTGTTGACTTTACTACACGAGATGTGTGACCATGTAGCTTCGACTCCACCATCATAGTCAGTTCATGTGCCAGAATGTCAAAAAAGTGTAGGAAAAATTCTATTGTGTAGTTGTCTGGTCCCAGACTCTTATCTCACACAAATGAATTAAATACCTCTATAACCTCCTCAGAATTTAGAATAGAATTCTAAAACAATTAAAAATTAATTATATATATACCACAAAATCCCAAAGTCAATATGTCATATAGATACAAAGTAGAATTAAATATTAATTAGTTAACATCAAATTTTATAATTTGAAAAAAAAACACAAGTAAATCATCATAAACTTTATATTCATTCTAGTATAAATATAATAAGGAATAAAAGAAATAATGAATCTTGTAGTTTCATTTATAGAGAAAAATGGTTTTTAATGGTCACTTTTTCTTGTCAATTCTACCCAAAATTAGGTAGAGATTTTTAAGAATCATAAGTTTAAGTTATTTAATTTGCAAATTTCTATTAATTTAGAGGTTTTTTAGGTTGTTGAATCTATTTATCTATTAAAAAAACACATTTTAAATAACACTAAATCACAATTTTTCTCCTATGTATATTAACGAAATAAAAATTAGTTCATCTATTGATTAAAACTCTAATAAAAAAAAACTACTATAACTAAATGAAATAAATACATGTGGTTATTGTAGAAAGAAAAGTCACTATGTTGAAATATTCACAATGCTTTTAAATATGTGACTAAATATGGAGAGCAAGGGCAGAAATTTCAAAATTCTGATTAAGGTCATGCATTCTTTATTGTTCTTTTATTTTTCATTATATGTTTTTCATTTTTATGTTGAATGGATTGTTGTTTCCAGTGTACAAATCAGATTATGCTACTTTTTTTTAATTAATTATTGTAACATACATCCTATTAACATAAAAAAAATTACCTTGCACATTTTTTATCTTAACTATCTTCACACTTCATTAAACTAAATACAAAATTATTACCTAACTAACAATCATTACATTACTTACCATATGCCACATATAAATGCTATGAAATTTTAACTAAAACATTGTTAACATTGTACCTCAATAAAATTCGTCATACAAGATAATATTCCAAATGTGATTACAATTATTTTATCTCTGGAAAATCTCTTGTGAGAAGGTTCTAGTCAACTTTAATACTATAGAGATTTTCCCAATCAATTTTTATATCACCGTATTTCATACACATAACTGTTTACCATGAGGAATTAAATATGTATATCTATCACACAGTGTATTCAGTATATCATTATGGCTTATTCAATACTATAGTTGAGATCAGTGCGACTATGGAGAATAGGTGGGGCATTTTCTGCCCTTGATATATCACCTCGGGATCTGACGGATGCCCAGACTTAGGGTTTCAGAGTGACCTTCCTTCACATAACCGTCTTGGTCTTTGTTCTGGTCATTTTCACCTCCTACTCTGTTGTGAGAGCTCTTTGCCTCTACACCTACTCAGCAAGGGTTTTCTCTCTGGCATGGCTTATTTTCTCCAACGACTAACTTAATGGTAAGATTCGTCAAGATGTTACATGTATGAACCTATGTTCACTAAAGTTACACTCAATTACCCTTCCTTGTGTGGCTTTGATGGAGTATTAGTAGTTTTCTTTTTTGGTGCTCTAGAAATCCACTTAAATTATAGTTTATAGTTTTGTTTTTTTCTCCTATTTACATTGCCTTTCTTCACACATGATTATAATTATAATTTTCCTCTAGCTTTTCATTCTTCGCATCTTGATGTCAGGGAAGAGTTTCTCCCTCAATATTGTGGGTTTGAGCCTTTACTCATACCATAGAGATGTCTCGGCTCTGGCACTTGAAGACTCTCTCTCACACGGCGTATCCAACATATTTAGGGTAACTCCCTTTTGCTATATATTTTAGTAGTATGTACTAGTGCCTTTATTGAATCATTCAACAACATTTGTTTTCTAAGAAACTTAATGTTCAAGTATTTCCTCGCAGATGGAGCTCCTTGTATTTTGTATTAAACTTATACAGGTATATTTGGCTTTCTCTATACATTATAATATTTTTCATTTTAATTCCTCAATCTTGTGCCGGAATTCACTGCTAATACCTATATTTTTTTTAATTCTTGTTTGCAGGTTAGTTTGCCGCTATTTTGATAAGAGAATATTTCCATGAGCTCGCCTAGTAGCCTTAATAATGCCCTCCAACACTACCAGGTACCAAGGCCATGATTCCTTTGGTCTCATGAAATGGTCTTCGGCTTGCCGATGAATAATAGTATTTGTTAAGGTTTTAGCTTTCTTGTTAATACTGTTACCGAACAGAGAAGTTATTTACCTCCATTTCTCTACAGGACATATCTATGTTGTATAAACTAGTAGTCCCAAACTTCTGTATATTGCATAGTATTTTTTAATGAAATTTCATGCCCAACCTTATTCTGGTGCTATAGTTTGTAGTTTAGAACCAGTTCACTAATAGTTCAAACAATTGCGAAATAGAGCAGTGGTTTCATGTTCTTCACTTGGATTATTGATTCTATGTATAAAATATTCTCTCTTTGTTAAACCCTTGATTAGGTTTTGGTTAATGTTCGTATTGTAAATATGTGAATGCTATTTTCATTTTTCTTCCCCAATAGTAATGATTGCTATATTCCTATGGGGTTTTACTGAAGTTCTTAATATTCTCACTGATTTCTGTTAGATATAACACTGACATGCAAGTATATATATATTATGTGTACAGTGACTTATGGGGAGATTTTACCGTGCAATAAAAATCTCCTTTTCTTTATTTAAGACTTCCTTCCTATCTTTTCAAAGTTGGTTCAAATTTCGCTTGTTGTTCTTAACAGTGCCATGCTATGTGTATAAATAATTTCAAGAAAATTTTTGTATAAAGATTTGGTTTTCTCATTCCTATTGTGGACCAGAGTTTACAACATCTATCTTTAATTTTATTCTTAAGAATCACTTTCTGCATTCACATATAGCTTTCTTACAGTCAATCATAAAATGGTCGGACCATCTGTTCGTGTTTCTCTATTAGCAGGAAACAACCAACTCAGAGCCTTCTGTGAGAGGGCATTGAGTTAATAGTTTACTATGTCTTTCGTACTATTTTATTCTATGAAATAAAAATATACAACCAATAGACTATGCTAGTTGTCTAGTCAGTATCACATTTATAATATGTCATATTTCAGAAAAATTAAACATTGTAACATTTCAGTTTCCAAACTTAAATATTTTCCAGAATAATAATTCTGAACACGCATTAATAGAATACTTATATGTTTTGCAACTTCACTAACTGATGTGGTTCCTCCCTACCTCGAGAGAGGCAATCATGTCCTCTTATCTCCCTCGTGATCCAAGTCTGAGCCTAGAGAGTTAACAGAATAAACTCTGGAGAGACCTCGGGACAGTTCAGTCTAGTCTCCAATCCAGACAATACTTTAAGAAAAATCAGAGTATTCCATTGGTTAGCACTAGTTCAAGAATTCTTCTCTGTAGTTTCTCTTCCTCACTTACCAAACATAACCCCCAAACCTCACTAGAATTAAATCTTTATCCTCAGAGGTGAGGTAAATGTTTGAACTAAATCTTTCCAACTAACTCTCAGATATTGAAATTACTTTTACCATCAGTCTTTTACTCTATGGAACCAATTCCATAATCAATTTAATTAATCAAATTTTAATTTCTGTTGAAAACTTATTATTTCAACATGATAACAAGAAATGTTTTAAAGTCTTAAAAAATAACTTTAACCAACAGTTAATGATTAAGCCAGTGGTTACAAATTCCCCCCTAGAAGTGAACACCGTCATTCTACTCCAAAAAAAAGTTTAGGGTAGGCTTCTCGAACAAAACCTTCATCTTCCTAGGTAGCTTCATCCGGACCAAAGTGCTTCCATTGCACTTTAACCTGGGTGATGGCTCATTTCCGGAGCATGATTTCTCTCTGATCGATTATACATTGAGGCTCAACTAAGAACTCGTCGTCTGACTCGACCTGCAAACAATGAGATTGGAATTAGTTTATTCGTGAATTTAACATTTTTAATCAAGTCAGGTATTCACATCCTACCTGAATATTCTGCCAGTGGATTATGTGCTTTGAATTGTGAATGTATCATTTCAATAACGATACATGAAATACATTGTGCACACGGATATGATTAGGCAAAGGGAATTGGTAAGCTATGGGTCTCACCCTTTCTAATATTTTGAATGGACCACAAAACCTAGGAGTCAACTTGGCATAGGAGGCCCATCTTAAGGTGCTTTTATTTGGCTTAATCCTTACATACACATGGTCCCCACTTCAAACTCACGATAACTCCTTTTCTTATCTGCATACACTTTTTTCCTATCCTGAGCTGCCTTCAAATTTTATTATATTTTTCTTACTTCTGTCTCCATTTCAGCTAGCATGTCGGGTCCAAGCATCAACTTGGTCTCTGGACTACTCCAATTAATAGGAGTTATGCATTGTTGTACATATAAAGCTTCGAACGGACTCATCTTAAGAGATTCCTGATAGCCATTATTATATGCAAACTCCACTAGGTGCAGATATTTTTCCCACCTAGTTGGTTGTTGCATGGCATACATACATAGCATATCTTCTAAAATCTGATTCACTCATTCCATTTGCCCATCCGTCTGTGGATGGTATGCAGTGCTGAAATTTATTTGAGTTCCTTATCCTGTAAATAACATCTTCCAGAATGCGGAAGTAAACTTCACATCTTTGTCAGATATAATTATCTTTGGGATACCATGTAGTCTAAAAATCTCACGCATAAATATATCCACTATCTACACTGTTTTATAAGTGGACTACACTGGTATAAAGTGTGCCGATTTACTTAATCGATCCACCACTACCATTATGGAGTCATTATGTTTCTTTGACCTGGGTAATCCAATGATAAAGTATAAGGATATCACCTCCCCCTTCCACTCAGGTACCGGTATGGGCTGCATCAACCCAGCTGGGTGCCAGTGTTCCACCTTCACTTGCTGACACTCTAAACACTTGTTCATATATTTTGTAATATCTCTTCTCATACCTGGCTAGAAATAATTTTTCCTTATTGTTGTTAACATCTTCCGATACCCGGGATGTCCCGAGTAGTTACTTCGGTGATACTCATTTAGAATCATCTCCTTCAATTCCAACTGATTTAGAATAAAAATCCTTTCTTTAAAAGTTAGTAGCCCATCTTGATTAATTTCATAATCACCAGATTTTTCTTGTTTTTTGAGCTCTTTTGCTTGTTTCCACATAAAATTATATTTAGGATCTTTCTCAGCTTCTATTTTTATTTGATCTAAAAATCTGCACTCAACCTGATTATAATACAACTCATAAACACCATGTAATTTTTGGATTAACGCATCAGCTACTCTATTCTCCTTACCCTTTACATGCTGTATATCAATATAAAATTCACTCAGGAAGGCATTCCACCTTGCCTGGAAAGAATTGAGTTCAGTTTGCTTAAAATATTTGGTTAAGCTACTACGATCATTTTTGAGTACAAATCTATTTCCAAGAAAGTAGTGCCTCCATACCTGGAGTGCATGCACTACTACTATTAGCTCTAAATCGCCAGCGGAATAACACTTTGTTCATTCTCTTTTGATGCCGTGACTCTTGACAACCACTTTACCCCTCTTGTCAAAATGCTTCAACTCTTTCTTTACTTGCTGCAGCATCTGTCTGAGACCTCGAACTCTTTGTTAGGACAAAACTGCAACAATACGAGTTGTAATCCAATAGATGTGATCTTTCAAAGTTGTCACGACATTCCTTTTTCCATTTGAATATTTATCCTTTCTTTTGTAGGAAGTAATTGGAAGATCAATTTTGAAAAACCTTGATAAACATCGATAATAACCGGACAACCCCATAAAGATCGGTTCACCGCACGTTTTGAGAGTGCCCTTTCCATTCCATAATCGTTACGATCTTCTCGGGGGTCCGAGTTACTTAATGCCCAACGTCATGAAATTGTTGCAGCCAAAGTCACATGTTCTTCCTTGAAGAAATCACACTTGTTGAACTTAGCGTACAACTGATGCTTCCTTGGCATTTCCATTACTATCCGTAAGTGCTATTTATGTTCTTCCACATTCTTGGAGTACACTAAATTATCGTCAATAAATATTAATACAAAATTATCTAGAAAAGGATGAAATATGTTGTGCATTAGCCTCATAAATTTTGTTGGTGCATTCGTCAGTCCAAAGGGTAGCACCACAAACTCATAGTGTCTGTACCTGGTACGAAATGCAGTTTTATGTATATCTTCATCCTTTATCCTAATCTAATGGTATCTCGACCTCAGATCTATCTTTGAAAATACTGTTGCTCCCTTCACTTGGTCAAACAAATCATCAATCCGAGGTAAAGGATATCTGTTTTTAATCACCAGTTTATTAAGCTGGCAATAATCCATGCACATCTGCATGGTTCTATCTTTATTCCTCACAAATAACACAGGTGCTCCAAAATGGGAGACACTTGGTCGGATGTACCCTTTATCCAATAATTATTGTAACTGCATCTTCAATTCGGTTAACTATGGTACACTCATGAAGAATGGTGCCCTTGAGATGGGTGATTCCCTAGGTATGAACTCTATGGTAAAATCTATGTCCCTTCTTGGTGGCAAGCCTGGTATTTCTTTTGGAAACACATCCATAACCTCTTGCGCTATCATAATTTTTTCCATTATTGGTTCTTTTTCTTTTGAATTAGTAAAACCCACTTGGATGGCATACAACTAACATCCCATCCTCATGCACTTACCCATTTGAGATGCTGTGATGGGTCGCAGCTTCAGAGGTTTCTTTATACCTTGAATTTCCTTGCGAGTACCATATTGCATTCTATAATAAATAATCTTTTCCTTACAATCCACTAACGTCCAATGCTTCTCCAACTAGTCCATACCAAGTAGTACATCATAGGATCCCAAAGGTAACACATTCAATTCTACTGTTAGTTGTTGTTCACTAATTTCTAATGCACAGTTCGAAATTTTTGCACTAACTTTCCTCTTGGCTACTGTTATTTCAAGCATGCTAACCATGGGGCCACAGTTATGACTACGCAATTTAGAATATCCAGGTCAACTTTTGGACTTACATAAGCAAATTTATACACGGATACGCAAAATGAAATGAGAAACAGAGATAACAATTTACCTTCTTCTTTAATTCTATCATTGTTGATTGGTAGTCCACTTGCCAATCTTCTGGGGCACGTGTGAATTAAGGTATGTTTCTTGCTACATCACCCGCAGGTTGAGGCTTCTTGTAGATTGGTAGCGCTCACTCCTTCCTCGCTACGGAAGTTGTAGCGTGATGTGCCTCACCACATCCCCCGACACTATAACGGTGGCTTTCTAGTTGTGTGCTTTTTAGGGTTTGATAGAGCTTCTGCAGGTTTATCTTCTACATGCCATCTTATTCTTTGGTGATTCCTTCCGTGTTCTTGTGCCGAACCTTTGGCAGCACTCTTGAAATTTTAGTTTATATTTTCTTGAAAATAGAACTACTCTTATGCTCTTTCTTTACTGCTAGCTTTTACCTTGTTACCTTTTGGCGACTTCTTGGTAACACATTAAGTTTTCTGATTGCTTTGTCCATAGTCTTAGAGTTCACAAATCAACAAATTCATCCCGTTCTTTATGTATCGATGAGAAGCTTCACTCGGGACCCTTTGTACATATACTTTTCATATCTTAAATAGGGAATATAACGAAGTAAGGAGGTAAACTTAGTGATGTATTCATCCATCGTCATTTGTCCTAGATTTAGATCATGAAAATCCCTAGATTTTTCGTCATAGAAGCATCCAATTAAGTATTTATCTTTAAAATATTGCTGGAACACAATTTTAGGGAAGTAATTGGAAAACCAAATTTTGAAAAACCTTCAATAAGCTGCCGATAATAATGGGAAAACCCCATAAAATATCGGATGTCTGCCATGTTTTTAGGTACTTTCCATTCCATAATTGTTCTAATCTTCTCGAGGTCAACTGCAATACCTTCAGTAGAAATTACGTGGCCAGAGTACTTTATTTCTTCCTTGAAGAAATCACACTTGTTGAACTTAGCGTACAACTGATGCTTCCTTGGCATTTCCATTACTATCCGTAAGTGCTATTTATGTTCTTCCACATTCTTGGAGTACACTAAATTATCGTCAATAAATATTAATACAAAATTATCTAGAAAAGGATGAAATATGTTGTGCATTAGCCTCATAAATTTTGTTGGTGCATTCGTCAGTCCAAAGGGTAGCACCACAAACTCATAGTGTCTGTACCTGGTACGAAATGCAGTTTTATGTATATCTTCATCCTTTATCCTAATCTAATGGTATCTCGACCTCAGATCTATCTTTGAAAATACTGTTGCTCCCTTCACTTGGTCAAACAAATCATCAATCCGAGGTAAAGGATATCTGTTTTTAATCACCAGTTTATTAAGCTGGCAATAATCCATGCACATCTGCATGGTTCTATCTTTATTCCTCACAAATAACACAGGTGCTCCAAAATGGGAGACACTTGGTCGGATGTACCCTTTATCCAATAATTATTGTAACTGCATCTTCAATTCGGTTAACTATGGTACACTCATGAAGAATGGTGCCCTTGAGATGGGTGATTCCCTAGGTATGAACTCTATGGTAAAATCTATGTCCCTTCTTGGTGGCAAGCCTGGTATTTCTTTTGGAAACACATCCATAACCTCTTGCGCTATCATAATTTTTTCCATTATTGGTTCTTTTTCTTTTGAATTAGTAAAACCCACTTGGATGGCATACAACTAACATCCCATCCTCATGCACTTACCCATTTGAGATGCTGTGATGGGTCGCAGCTTCAGAGGTTTCTTTATACCTTGAATTTCCTTGCGAGTACCATATTGCATTCTATAATAAATAATCTTTTCCTTACAATCCACTAACGTCCAATGCTTCTCCAACTAGTCCATACCAAGTAGTACATCATAGGATCCCAAAGGTAACACATTCAATTCTACTGTTAGTTGTTGTTCACTAATTTCTAATGCACAGTTCGAAATTTTTGCACTAACTTTCCTCTTGGCTCTAGTGGCTAACTATACCTGCCATGGAGTCTGAATTTCTGACTCTACAATTTACAATTCTCTACTACTTTTGGACTTACATAGCTTAAACTTGCACTTGGATCTACCAAAATAGAAAAAGGTTGAGATATCAATTTACCTTCTAATTCTATCATTGTCGATTGGTAGTCCGCTTGCCAATATTATAGGGCTGCATTAATTCTGGGTATGTCTCTGGCTACATCACCCACAGTTGAGGCTTCTTGTATATTGGTAACTTCTTCACTCCTTCCTCGTTGCGGGAAGTTGTTGTAGTAGTGTGCCTCACCACACCCCCAACACTATCAGGGTGGATTTTGGTTTTGTGCTTGTTCGGATTTGATGGAAGCTTCTGTGGGTTTATCTTCTACATGCCATCTTATTCTTTGATGATTCCTTCCAAATTGTTTACTGACTGAAACTCTAGCAACACTCTTGAAATTACTGGTTCTTTTTTTCTTGAAAAAAAAACTACTCTTATGCTCTTTCTTTGCCTGCCCGGTTTTACCTTGTTCACATTTTTCTTTAGCTTACTGGTAACACATTTTGGCTTTTCTGATTGCCTTGTCCATAGTCTTAGGATTCACAAATTCAATATGTTCTTTCATATGAGTAGGAAAACTACTCAGGAATAGCTGTACCTTAGCCTTTTCATCTCTTAAATAGGGAACATAACGAAGTAACGAGGTAAACTTAGTGATGTATTCATCCAACGTCATTTGTCCTAGCTTTAGATCATGAAACTCCCTATATTTTTCATCATTGAAGGGTTCAGTTAAGTATTTATCTTTAAAATACTACTGGAACACATCCCAAGTCACATCCCTTCATCTATACTACGAAATTTTTTCACTTCCTCCCACCATAGTGTGGCTTTCTCCCTGAAATGATAAATAGCCAATTTGGCTTTATGATTACTGCTATATTCATATAATTGAAAATATTTATTCATGTTTATCAACCATGCCTCAACCACTTCCTTCTCTACTCCATCAAACGTAGGAGGCTTTATTTTCTGAAATTCACCTTGCAAATCTACTTTTTGTCTCTTCACTTATTTATGGTCTAATACATTATCTGATTTAGCTTCATTATAGTTATTATTTCTGTTTCTCCATTGAGTCTGACTTCTTTCCATTCTGTCAATGTCATGGTCTCTTGTCTTTTGCTCATTTCTTTCCTAAAAATCTCTATCAATACTTGGCTTCTCATTTCCTTGATTCTGTTTATCTGAGAGGATTTTTAATATCCTCTCTTATTCTTGCATCAATCGTGCATTATCATTTAGCACCCTCTCCATTTCCTCTTCTAACTTTTGTACTGTGTTTAAGAGGATGTTGGTTTGGTGCTGCTGCTCTTCCAACAACCTACTGGTTTGTTGGTGCTGATCCACACTTAGCTGCACCCACATTTCTGGGTTCATTTCTGGTCAGGGTTGGGTTTCCCCAGTGTTTTTAGGTGGTAGTTACATTTCCCCCCTCCTCATATTACCTCATATTAGATTTCTTTTCTTTCTCTCTCTCTATGCATCAGTATACAGGCAAATTTAAAACGTTAGTTTACCCATAGGGTCCCATTGTACAAACACTGCTCTGATACCACTTGTAACATACATCCTATTAACATAAAAAAAATACCTTGCACATCATTTATCTTAACTATCTTTACACTTCATTAAACTAAATAGAAAATTATTACCTAACTAACAACAGTTACATTACTTACCATATACCACATATAAATGTTATTAAATTTTAACTAAAACATTGTTAACATTGTACCTCAATAAAATTCATCATACAAGATAATATTCCAAATGTGATTACAATTATTTTATCTCCGGAATATCTCATGTCAGAATGTTCTAGTCAACTTTAATACTATCAAGATTTTCCCAATCAATTTTTATATCACCGTATTTCATACTCATAACTGTTTACCATGAGGAATTAAATATGTATATCTGTCACACAATGTATTCGGTATGTCATTATGGATCATTCAATACTATAGTTGAGATCAGTGCCACTACAGAGAACAGGTGGGGCATTCTCCACCCTTGATTTATCACCTCGAGATCTGACGGATGCCCAGACTTAGGGATTTGGAGATACCTTCGTTTGCATAACCGTCTTAGTATTTGTTCTGGTCATTTTCGCCTCCTACTCTGCTGTGAGATCTCTTTGCCTCTGCACCTACTCAACAAGGGTTTTCTCTCCGGCATGGCTTATTTTCTCCGAAGACTAGCTTAATTGTAAGCTTCTTCAAGATGTTACTTGTATGAATATGTGTTCACTGAAGTTACACTCAATTACCCTTCCTTGTGCGGCTCTGATGGAGTATTAGTAGTTTTCTTTTTTGGTGCTGTAGAAATCCACTTAAATTATAGTTTATAGTTTTGTTTTTTTCTCCTATTTACATTTCCTTTATTCACATAGGATTATAATTATAATTTTCCTTTATCTTTTCATTCTTCACATCTTGATGTCATGGAAGAGTTTCTCCCTCGATATTACGGGTTTGAGCCTTTACTCATACCACAGAGATGTCTCGGCTCTTGCGCTTGAAGACTCTCTCTCACATGGCGTATCCAACATCTTTAGGGTAACTCCCTTTTTCTATCTATTTTAGTAGTGTGTACTAGTTCCTTTATTGAATTGTTAACAACATTTGTTTTCTAAGAAACTTACTACAATTATTTCCTTGCAGATGGAGCTCCTTGTCTTTAGTATTAAACTTATAAATGTATATTTGGTTTTCTCTATACATTATAAACTTTGCATTTTAATTTCTTAGTATTGCGCGGGAATACACTACTAATACCTATATTTTTTTTATTCTTGTTTGCAGGTTAGTTTTCCCCTATTTTGATAAGATAATATTTCCATGAGCTATCCTAGAAACCTTCCTAATTCTCTCCAACTCTAACAGGTAACAAGGTCGTGATTCCTTTAGTCTCAAGAAATTGTTTTCGGCTTGCCAAGGAATAATAGTATTTGTTAGGTTTTAGCTTTCTTGTTAATACTGTTACTGAATAGAGAATTTATTACCGCTATTTATCTACAAGACATATCTATGTTGTATAAACTAGTAGTATCGAACTTCTGTATATTGCATAGTCTTGTTTAATGAAGTTTCGAGCCCAACTTTATTCTGGTGCTATGGTTTCTAGTTTAGAACCAGTTCACTAATAGTTCGAACAATTGTGAAATAGATGGTTTTATGTTCTTCACTTAGATTATTGATTTTGTGTATAAAATATTCTCTCTTTGCTAAACCTTTGCTTAGGTTTTGGTTAATGTTCGTATTGTAAATATGTGAATTCTATTTTCGTTTTTCTTCCCCAATAACAATGATTGTTATATTCCTATGGGTTTTTACTAAATTTCTTAATATGCTCACCGATTTATGTTAGATATAACATTGACATGCAAGTGTGTGTATATATATATATATATATATTACGTGTACAGTGACTTATGGGGATATTTTACCATGTAATATGAATCTCCTGTTATTTATTTTAGACTTCCTTCCTATCTTTTCAATTTTGGTTCAAATTTCACTTTTCCTTCTTAACAGTGCCATGTTATGTGTATAAATAATTTCAAGAAGAGTTTTGCGTAAATATTTTGTTTTTTCATTCTTGTTGTGGACCAGAGTTTACAGCATGTGTCTTTAATTTTATTATTAAGAATCACTTTTTACATTCACATAAAACTTTATTACAGTCAATCATAAAATGGCCGGACCATTCTGTCTGTGTTGCTCTATTAGCAGGAAACGACCAACTCAGATCCTTCTGCGAGAGGGCATTGAGTTAATAGTTTCCTGTGTCTTTTGTACTATTTTAATCTCCGAAATAAAAATCTACAAATACTGGACTATGCTAAATGTCTAGTCAGTATTACATTTATAATATGTCATATTTCATAAAACTTAAACATTGTAACAGTTCAGTTTCCAAAATTAAATCTTTTCCAGAATAATAATTATGAACACACATTAAAATAATACTTATCTGTTCTGCAACTTCACTAACTGATGTGGTTCCTCCCTACCTCAAGAGAGGCAATCACGTCCTCTTCTCTCCCCCATGCTCCAAGTTTGAGCCTAGAGCGTTGACAAAATAAACTCTGGAGAGACCTTGGGATAGTCTAGTCTAGTCTCCAATCCAGACAATATTTCAGGAAAAATTAGAGTATTCCACTGGTTAGCACCAGTTCAGGAATTCCTCTCTGCAGTTTCTCTTTCTCAGTTACCGAAAATAACCCCCAAACCTCACTGGGATTAAACCTTTATCCTTAGAGGTTGGGTAACTGTTTAAACTGAATCTATCCAATTATCTCTTAGATCTTGAAATTACTTTTACCATCAATATTTTACTCTATGGAACCAATTCCATAATCAATTTAATTAATCAAAATTTAATTTATGTTCAAAATGTATTATTTCAACATAATAACAAGAAATATTTTAAAGTTTTAACAAATAACTTTAACCAACAATTAATGATTAAGGCAGTGGTTACAAGATCGTGATAATATTTTATTACTATTAATTAAGATGAGAATAAGATACATATAAAGAATAATAGCCATTGACATAATTTTAAATTTATAAATAATTCTATTAAATACAATAATGTATTATTAGTTGTTATTATTAATTAATTTTAAAATTTAATTAAATAGAATTAATGTTAAATTATTAATATTCAATTTATAAAAAACAAATAATAATAAAAATATGAGAAAGAAGTATCCTGTTTATGGTATGTTTTAGAAATTTTGAAGAAGCTTTATTATATAAATTTTGGAATCCAAAGAATTTATTGAAAATATATCTTTATATAAAAGATATTATTATATAAATTTATATGATAGCTGCAATGAATTTATTATATAATATAAAACATTTTTTTTTATAAAAAATATATATGGTTAAAGAGATAAATAAAATAATAAATGATTATTTTATAATATTAAAAAATACATCATATATGAAAAATACAAATTATTTTTTTTATATAAATAATCTTATGCATTTACAATATTTATATTTATAATTTAATTCAAAATCAAAATTAATCCAATTTAAAATGAAAGTGAAATAATTTAAAAGTGAAATTAAGAAATAAATTATATAATTATAATTAATATCAATATAAGAGAAACTCACACCTATGTCAACAACATTCGTTCATGTCATTCGTATATTTTTGCTAAAATAAAATGAATTAGATTTTAAAAATTATAAATGTCTTTTCCAATCATTGACATTATGTTTTCATGTGAATTCAAATGCCTAAAATAAGCCAATCTAAGATTAAAAAAATGAATTGATGTTACTATAGCATATAATAGAAATATTTTCCATGTTATTTCTTGGCTTGACTTCTTTGAATATTTTGAAAGAACATTTAGAATATATAGAAATATTTTACTTTTCTTTATTGAATAAAATCATGTATTTGTTAAGGTGTAAGAATGTTTAAAAGACCATGATATTACAATTGGGGAAGGTAATAGGTTTAAGTGAATTCTTAGGCCTAAAACCATATATTACCATTTTATTAATTTTTTTATTAATTTTTTTATTTTTGGATTCTTCCTTATAGTCAAAATTTGAAGTATGTCTATTGTAAACTTAATCTATTATCTTTTATATGGTTGGAAATATGTTCTCTATATTCATGTATATTTTCTCTATACATTTTTGAAATTTAAGTTAAATTGGGAGAAGACTCGTGATAATTATTCATTTATTTACTCGTGGAGAAAAAATTTGATGAGAGGAGAGGGGGAAGAGATTTATTGAGAAAGAATAATAAAATTAGATGGCTAAGAACAACTACACTAGCTAAATGAAATAGATACATTGTGATTATTGTGAAAAGAAATAATTACGTTGAAAGATTTGATTTGGGATAGTGTTAAATATGTTATTAAACAAAGCAAGAGGAGATGTTTCAAAATTATGTTAAAGGTCATACATTCTTTACTTTTATTTTAATTTCAATTTTTATGTTTTTGTTGAATGGATTGTTGTTTGCAGTGTACAAATTAGATTATTTAGCTCATGATAAGATTTTGTTAATATTGATCAGATCAAAATAAGATACATATGAAGTATGGTAGCTATTAACATAATTATAAATTTATAAATAACTCTATTAAATACAATAATTTATTATTAATTTTATTTTTAATTAACAATAATGAATTAGTAATGTTTTTATATGAAAAAGAAGTTCTATCTTATGGTATGTTTTGGAAATTTGGAAAAAGCTTTATTCTTTAATTCATATATATTTTGGAAAGCAAAGAATCTATTGAAAATATATCATTATATAAAAGATATTATTATATAAATTTATATGAGAGTGAAAATGAATTTATTATATAATATAAAGTAATTTGTTAGAAAAGATAAATAAAATAATGAAGGATAATTTTTTAATATTAAAAAAAACATGATATATATGAAAAATATGAATTTTTTTTTTTTATAAATAATTTCGTAAGTTTACAATTTTTGCAATTACAATTTAATTCAAAATTAAATTTAATCCCATTTAAAATGAAAGTGAAATAACTTTAAGACAATTTCAAGAAATAAATAAATTGTATAACTATAATTAATGTATAAAAAAAACTCACACATATGTGTATGGCAGGAGCTCATGTAATTCATATTTTTTTTTATTAAAAAAAAATGGATTAGATTTTAATAATTATAAATATGTTTTTTTTGATTAATTTAAAAAAAACATTGAAAATCCTTTACAATTAGAAAATATATATATTTTTAAAATATGATATTATAAAAACAACTTTTGGCATTTTTTTCAAACTATTTTCACATTTGAATGAATTGTATTAATTTATTGATTTGAATGATTCGATCAATTATATTAATTTATTGATGTTGATATTATTTTTGCATGGTAATTCAAATGCCATAAAAATAACGACAACTAGTAGATCCACGTGAGATAGAAAAATAATCAAGGTATCCGAATATAACACATAACACAGAGATGTGTCATATCATTTCTTGGATTGATTTATTTGAATATTTAGTTAATTATGTTTTTAAATTTTTTTAATAACGATATTTTATTATCATGTTTTAATTAATATTATATAATATTATAATAATGTTTTAATTAATATTATAATTAATATTATAAAGAGGAAATGTTATGGTGATAGAATATTTAGAATATATCGAGATATTTTATTTTTTATATTTAATAATTTTTTTTTATGATTTATTTATTTAATAAAATCAGAAATTGATTATGGTGTAATAGTGCCTAAAATATCATGATATTACAAGGGGGAAGGTGGGGAGTTTAAATGAGTCCTTATGCCTAAAATTTTATATCATCATTTTACTTATTTTTTATTAAATTTATTATTTTTGGATTCCTTTTTATAGTTAAAATTTGAAGTAGGTCTATTGTAAACTTAAGTCATTATCTTCTATATGGTTAGAAATTTTGGATAATGGGTGGTTGTGTTAGTGTTGGCATTGATGTCAACAAGAGTCGATGGAGATCTATTGATATTTTCAGGCTTCTGGTAGAGAATCATCTATTAGCACACTTACTAAGAAGCCATTAAATTACGACTATGGTGGTTAGGCACCCAACATTCTAAGAACAAGAAGAAGAGTCAAGAAGAAAAGTGTGGCAGAGAGGTTGTAGTCACCTAAAAGGAAACTAGTTTTCTGTAGGCTACATCAAACCCTACCCAGTTGAAATATCTCTGGAAGAGCTTTCCAACGGTATGAAGAAGTTCAAAAATGGGCTCCTGGATCAAAATATGTGGTCTATTGATGTTCAGGGATTTGGAGACTTGAGAAGGATGAAATATTAGAGCATGGAGCATATCGTAAATCAAAATATTAGAGGTTTGGGCTATAGGAACATCAAATTAGTAGGCATATTGGCATATTGGAATAGTGGAGTAGCAAGCATACTAGCATATCTGAACATCGGAGCGGGAGGCATATCAGATATCAGAACATTGGAGCAAAAGGCTTATCGAGTATAGGAATATCGAAGGCTCAGAATATCAGAATAAGATATTCTTAACAATTTTTTTTGAGAAGTTATGATATCCATTCAAGAATATAGTTTTAAAAAGTACCGAGAAATGCTGAAAGAGATTAACAATTTATTCTAAAATGAAACCAAGGTCTGGCGGGTCCTCTTCTCTCTCCTCTGATAGGACACATGGCGACATGAGATTGGTTCATATAAGCATACATGGTAATTGATGGTAGCATGAAGTGGCAGCACAAATGACACATGGCAAGGAATTCAATTTTATTGGATGGGGTAGTGGGTGAAATCTGGGTGATACCTGTCACCACTAAAAAGTTGCCATGTGTTAGTAAATGACGTCATATTAGAGGTTGACATATTGAAGGATGTGAACATCGTAACTTTTGTCACATGTATTTTGAAAAGTTACAATATAATGGGTTTCTGTTGTCTGTTAGTCATGTGGTCGAAGAACCAAGGGTGCAAAGCTTATTAACAAAGGGAGCCAAGGATATTGGTGTATACATGGTCATATGTTACGATATTTCATGTCTCTGATAGAGTACTACAAGGAATTGTATAAGGACAGATGGGTCGATAGCTGAGGTTTGAATGCATTATCTTACAGTTGGTAGTTGCATAGAAGAATCCCTACAACAATTCACCAAGGACACTGGCTCATTTAATAGAAATTTCTCATCCCGTGCACGTCTTTTTGAATCAATGAAAAGTGATAAGCAGAGCTTCCATTACCCTATATTTTCTAGCTCTGATGGGAAATAATCATGCACGGGAAGTTCTGTTAACGTGAGTATACGGACTGTGAATTGAAGGTCCAACATGGAAGCGTACAAGATGAGAGTGTAGATATTTCATAATCCCATTCTTGTGAATTAACTCTATGACAAAACTCATTGTGTTGATGCAAAGGAAGCAGAATAAGTTACATAGAGAAGAAAATGAGTGAGGTGTTGTAGCAATGGAAGAAAGAGGACTATGTAGTACACAGCGGTGGAAAAGAACCAACAAAATCTTGTGTGCAAGTAGAGAAAAATAGTATTGTTAAATTTTTTGGGTAGTGAGTGTTGTGGGAGTGTTGTGGTAGTGTTGGGTTAGAGAGCATAGAGTCTGAGTTGTGGGAGAAGAAACGAAGGAGTTGTTGTGAGGAAGCAGAGTGGTGATCAGGGGAACATAGCCTGAGTTGTGGGAGAAGCAACAGAGGATGCGTTGCGAGAGAAAAGATTGATGATCACATGTTATGTTGAGCAGAGTATAGAAGCTGTGGTTGTGAAAGACTAGAGGAGTCAGGTTTTTAGTAGAGGACCAAGAGAAGAAAGAAATTTTGTAACAAAGTGGGTTGCTATTTATCTTATTCCTAAATTCATTTGTTTCTTGTTTGAAAATTGTATGAAATAGTAGAATAGTGGAAGAAAAAGGTGGTGGTCTACATTCAAAGAGGTTGGTGCCTCTTGGAAAGTTGGTGCTTCTTATTCTAAAAAGGATGGTACCTCTTGGCAAGTTGGTGCTTGCTATCCTAAGGGGGTTGGTGCCTCTAGTGAGTGGGTGCTCACAAACGAATTGATGTAATTAAGTTGGTGTTTAATTTACATCTTAAGAAAAAAACAAATTTGTGGTTTTTACCCTTTTGGTTTCCATGTGAAAAATACTTGTGTCAACGTGTGTGTATGTTGATCTTGAGAACTATTGTTGAACATCTGAGTTCTCTTGATGTAATGTTTATTTATTTATGAATGAATGTTTTCATAAATAATAGATGGTAGAGGGATGAAGTAAGAATATATTCAAAAATAAAATTTAAGTAATCATGCAATTACTGATTCACCCCCCCGCCCCCCTCCTCAGTAATTCCTTATTCCAACAATTGGTATTAGAGTGAGATTCCTTTAGAAATAGTCTAACCACTTGGAGGTAGACCTATAAGGAATTATGTAAATTCAAGAGAACCAAGAGGTTTATTCAAGCAAAGTACCAATCTTTGATGGGACAGACTTTTATTTCTGGAAGGTAAGGATGGAAGCATACATGATGTCATTTGGTGTAAATGTGTGGACCTCAGTTTGGTAGACTATAATGTCCCTCATGTTCCTCCCATTGATTTAGATGGCAATAAATTATATGGAAATAAAGCTAAAGCCAAGATGTTATTATCTTTAGTCTTAGTTAATTATAACTTTTAAAATTCATGCATTGTAAATATTGTAAGAATGTTTGGGTAAAGCCTACCCAAATTTATGAAGTGGATGACAAGGTCAAGCAGGCCAAACTGAAAACCTTCATAATGAGGTTTGAAAGCCTAAGAATGGGTGAATGTGATATTATTGTAGAATAATTCCTTGGGGCCGATGAATTAACCAATATGATCAAAGGGCTAGGTGAAGAAGTTAAGGAATAAATAGTTATATAAAAAATCTTAAGATCTCTTCCCATGGGATTTAATGCCAAAGTATCAACTATTGAAGAGAAGGCTAATTTGAAATATCTCAAGATGACGAGTTTCATGGTACTCTCACTACCTATGAGATGAGAGTTGGCAAGGAGACATCGGAAAATGAAAGGAAGTAGCATTTAAAGTGTCCAAAAAGGGAAAGGAGCTAAAAAGGAATCAAGAATTCTTTAGCTATGAATGTGATCAGGAGTTGGTGCAATTCGCCAAGAAACTAAACTGTGGACCGGGAAAATATAAAGGGAATTTTTCCTTTAAATGCTTTTATTGTAGTAGAGTGGGAAATTTTTCGTCCAAATTCCCCTATAAAGAAATTAATAAAAAGGAAGATGCTTCAAAACCAAGGAACAAATCTTAGAATAAACTCAAGAAAAGATTCGAAAATAAAAAGAGTTTCTACTCTAAAGAAGATATCTCAACACTAGAGTCAGATAGCGAGAACTCTTCAGAGGATGATTTAGATAATTATATGCTTATGGCCATCGAAACAAACTCTAAGAAACAAGGTATTGTTGACTCTGAAGAAGAAGAAGAAGAACAAGAAGAGGAAGGATTAGTTTACCTTGAAGGTGAACTCATCAGTTCCCTTAATGAGTTAAAAAAATAAAGGAAGAAGAATAAGCTGCAATAGGAAAAACTATAGCATTCTGAAGAAGTAATGTACAACTCAGATAATGAGAAGTTTTATTACAAGAAACAAAAATTGAGGAGGCTATTAATTACAAGAATGGCCTAGTTCTTCTTCTAGAAGAAAAACAAGGAGCATGTTAGAAATTGGAAGAAGAGAACAAGTAGTTAGGATAGAAGTTACTCAATGTAAGAAAGGAAACAATCTCAAGAACATGAAGGGATGAATTTATGTCCTTAAAATTTGAACTAGAAGAAGCAAAGTGAAAGAAATAAGTACTTCAAGATCTAATCCATGAATGTGAAGAGAATTGTCAAAGTCTTGAGGCAGAGATTATATCTCTAAGAATGGATCCTGAAGAAAGGAATATTAGGAGAGGTCTAAATCATAAGTTAGTTGAAGGGACAAGAAAAATAGACCATATTTTAAGTATTCAAAGGCCCTAAGTAGTCAGAAAAGGTCTAGGATAATCAGAGGAACAAGATTCTTCCATGAGGAATATGAACTTCAGGTCCATAGGATTCAATGAAAATAAAATGGCATAAGCATAAAGATGATATCATCAATAAATAATTAATCGATCAATTAGGCATCCAAGGTACTCTCATGAACAAACATATAAGATTTGAAACAATAGGCATGCCTATTTATTTTATATTCATTGTTATAAGTTTCATATCTTTTGACAAAAAGTTGTTGATTGTAGGATTATCAAAGTTGAAAGAGATGAAAATCCTAGATATAAAAAATATTAGAATTTTAAATCTCCAAACTATTCTCTCATAAATCATAATGTCTTCTCTCCCTTGCTAAGTGATTTAGAATGCTTCAAATGTAATAATTTTGGGCACAACACCAGTGAGTGCAGATGCAGGTTTGAATACATTTTTAAGTCGCAAAATGTAAGATAACCCACTATCCAAAAGTGTAAGGGGAGATGGAAATGAAAAAATGAAAAGAGCATGCAGTGTGGACATGCCTTATCAACTCATAATCAAGAAAAAAATGATATGTGGATAGTGGTTGTTCCAAACATATGACTGGGGACTAAATAGATTTTTTATTGCTAATGGAAAATGACAGAGGAAACAATGTCACCTTGGAAACAATGCTCCAACAAGAATCAAAGGTAAAGGTGTAGTCAGTCTGGATCCAAAGAAGGAAGCATAGAATGTGCTATATGTAGAAGGTATCAAGCACAATATTCTCAGTGTTAGCCATATGTGTGATAGTGGCTACGATGTGACATTTTTATTGAAATACTATGAGATCCGCAACATGAAGAACGAAAAAATGGTGGGATTGGAAATCAAAACCCACAATAATGTACATGTGTTTGGTGATTCTAGGGTCAATTTCTATTTAAGGAAAACAAGTGAAGCATGATTGTGACATAAGCGGTTAGCGAATATGAACTTTGATAGTTTAGTAAAAGTAAAAAAACAAGAGCCGTGAAAGGATTGCCAAGTATTTCAAAGCCCGATTACTCCATCTGTAAGTCATGCTAGTTTGGAAAATAGACTAGGACCCATTCCATGAAAAAATAGTTTTCCTCAGCCAAAACTCTATAGCTCATTCACACAGACTTCTATGGCCCAACTAGAACAAAGACCTTAACAGGGGAAAGATACTTCATGCTACTCATTGATGATTTCACCAGAGCCACTTGGATTGTGCCACTGAAAGAAAAATCATAAGCATTCAAGAATTTCAAGAAGTTTAAGGCTCAAGTATAAAATGAGAAAGACTTAAAGATAAAATTCTTAAGATCAAAAAAAGGACGAGAGTACATCTTAGGAGAGTTTGAAGAAATTTTTGAAGAGCATGGAATCAAAAGGCAATACTCAATGGCCATAACTCAACAAAAAATGGAGTGGTGGAGAGGAAGAACTAGACAGTTATAGAAATGTCTAGATCAATGTTGGATGAAGCAGGCATGTCACACACATTTTGGGGAGAAGCATCACAAGCGGAAGTATATATGTCCAAAAAATGTCAACTTAGGCCTAATAGTAATAAAACTCCCTATGATATGTGGAAGGGAAGACTTGCATCAATTAAGCATCTTAATGTGTTTGGAAGAAAGTGCTTCATCAAAATAAATTACAAGAATCTTGGAAAGTTTGATTCTCTTGCTTATGAAGGAATATTACTTGGGTACTCTATTCGAAGAAAAGGATTTAAATGTTATAACAAGTGGACAAAGAAGATTGAGTATTGCATTGATGTAATAGTGGATGATATGGGTGCAGAACCTAAATCCTTTAGAGCAGAGATGAACTCTGAGGATGAAGCAAATTCAGAGATGGGGGGCTGAGACCAAAAATAAGTAGGATTAGATTATGAACACGAGAAGTTAGAGAAAACCTAAAATCCAAAGACACCCTCCATGTATAGAAAGAGCATCCTGAAATTCAAATATTGGGAGACTAAAGACATGGTGTTCAAACTCGGAGGAAACTCATTGGTAGTCTAATATGAAAAAATATGGCTCTGCCATCACAGATTGAATCCAAGAATCTCAATCAAGCTTTTGAGGAAAAATTCCAAGTGACATCAATGAATGAGGAACTTAAACAATTTGAAAAGAATGATACTTTGGAGCTCATTCCAAACCTAGAGAGAAAAATGTCATTGGTACCAAATGGTTTTTCAAAAATAATATGAATAAACAAGATCAAGTAATCAAGAAAAAGGCTTGTTTAGTCTACATAGGATATGTCGAGATAAAGGGAATAGATTTTTAGGAGACCTTTGCACTAGTGGATAGAATAGAAGCAATTAGAATTTTTCTATCCTTTTCCAGTGACAAGAACATCAAAGTATATCAAATGGATGTGAATTTTTCATTCCTTAATGGGGATCTAGAGGAAGAAGTTTAGAATGAGTATCCAGAAGGTTTTATTCTTGCCACAGAGGAAGGGTTTGTGTGAAAACTGAAAAAGGATTTATATGGACTCAAACAAGCTACCAAAGCTTGGTACGAGAGGCTAGATAAATACCTCTAGTAAAAAGTTTTTAGAAATGGAACCGTGGATAGTAATTTGTACATAAAGGCTAAAAGTGACCATTTACCGATTGTAGTGGTGTATGTGGATGACATAATATATGGTAGCGACATGGAACGACTGGGGAATCAATTTTTAGAATGTATGCAAACCGAGTTTAAAATGTTCATGATTAGAGATTAGTCCTTCTTCTCGGGACTACAAATCTATCAATCTCAGAAAGGATTGTTTATCTCCCAATCCAAATACCTCTAAAAAAATATGAAAAAGTTTGGGTTGGAAGATTGAAAACTAGTAAGCACACCCATGGTTACAAGTTGAAAACTGTCCAAAGAAGATGAGACATCTATGGTAAGTCAGACAGAATACAGATCCATGATAAGAATATTATTGTATCTTATAGCGTCAAGGCCAGATATCATGTAGGACATAGGACTTGTGGTTATATTTCAGTATTTCCCTCATGAAAATCATGTTGTTTTTGTCAAGAGGATCTTTAAATATCTCCGAGGGACAACTGAATATGGGTTGTGGTATGCTAAGAGAAAATAATTTAAGTTGAAGTCCTACAGTGATGTTGTTTAGGCTGGCAGTCTTGATGACAGAAAAATCACTTCAGGTGCAACCTTCTTCTTGTGGGATGCTTGGTTGCATGGGTTATAAAAAAAGAAGCCTCCATATCTTTATCGACACTGAAGTAGAATATATTGTTGCTACCACCTACTGCATGCAAATTTTATGGATGAATCAAATTTTGAAGGATATGAAGGTAGATTTGACTAAACCTATTCAAATCATGCATGATAATAAAAGTGCCATTAGTATCACTAAAAATATATTCATGCATTCAAAGAAAAATCATATGTCGATTAATTTTCATTTTTTAAGGGAACAAGTTGCAGCCAATGTTGTTATACTTTAGTATGTGGCCACTAAAGAAAAATTGGCAAATAAATTTACCAAGCCATTAGAAAGGGAACCATTTGAATATCTCATGCATCAGTTAGGAATTATGATACCTCCCTCCAAATGACTTCATTTTGGTTAGGGGTGGAAGCTACTCAACACGTGGGACTCATGGGGGAGTAGAATGCAATGGTTTAGGGGGATTATTAAAAAAGAACCATTTTGCATTGATTACAAAGGGGTAGAAGAGTATATTTGAGAATACCATTCCTAGATTGAGGGGGAGATTATAGTGTTGCCATAAATACCAAAGGGGGATATTGTTGGAAAATCTATGGTAGTGTTAGTGCTGACATTGATGTCAACAAGAGTCCATGGTCATCTTTTGATATCTGTAGGCTTTTGGTAGAGAATCATCATAGTAGAAATCTTACTGAGAATCCATAAAATGATGACTATGGTGGTTAGGTGCCCAACATTACAAGCATAAGAAGAACAATCAAGAAGAACAGTGTGGTAGTGAGTTTGTAGTCTTCTCATAAGCAGCAAATGTGGTCCAAGCCTACATCGATCCCAACGCATTGGAAATTTTTATGGAAGATATTTCCAATGGTATGCGGAAGTTAAAAAATGGGATCTTGGATCAAAAGGTATGGTTTGTTGAAGTTCAGGGATTTGGAGCCTTGAGAAGGATGAAATATCGGAGTAGGGAGCATATTAGGTATCGAAATATCAGAGGTCTGGGATATCAGAACATCAGAGCAACATGCATACTAGCATATTGGAACATCGGAGCAGTAGGAATACTCTAATATCGGAACAACGGAGCACAAAGCATATCGGATATTGGAACATCAGAGAAAAAGGCTTATCGGATATCGGAATATCGGAGGCTCAGGATATCGGAATATCAGATGTTGTTAACAAATTTGTTTTGAGAAGTTACAATATCTATTTAGGACGATAGTGTTAAAAAGTGTTGATAAATGCTGAAAAGTAATTAGTTAAGGATTCTGCTATGAAACCAAGGTTTTGCGGGTCCTTCTCTCTCCTCTAATAAGACACATGGCAGAATAATATTGGTGCCAAGAAGAAGCAATGGAAAATGATGGCAACATGAAATGACATGTGGCAATCTGATTCAATGTTATTGGGTGGCCTAGTGGACCAAATCCGAGTGACACATGTCACCACTAAGAAGTTTCCACGTGTTGATAAATGATGTTATATCAGAGGTCAATGTATCAGAGGATCTGAATATCGTAAATTATACCACATGGATTTTTAAAAGTTATGATATAAGGGGCCTTCTGATTTCAGTTAGGCATGTGGTCGAGAGTGGTCGAAGAACCAAGGGTGAAAATATTATTAACAAAGGGAGCCAAATATATCAGGGTATGCACGATCGTATGTTACGATTTTTCATGTCTCTGATGGAGCAGTATAAGGAATTGAATAAGGACGGATGGTTCGGAAGTCAGAGTTGGCAGTTGCAGAGAATAAGCCCTGCAAAAATGCACAAATGACACTGGCTCATTTAATATAACATTATCATCCCATGCACTTATTTATGAATCAAAGAAAATATAAGAAGAGACGCCATTCCCATATACTTTCCAACTCTGATGGGAAATAAACAAGGATGGGAATCTCATGTAACATGAGTAGACATGTTGCGAATTTAAGGCCCAACATGGAAGGGTACATGATAAGACTATAAATATTTTAGAATCCCATTCCTGTGAATTAACTCTATGACATAACTCATTGTGCAGATGCAAAGGAAACATATTAATTCACACAAATAAGCATTGTGTGAGGTGTTGTACCGATGGAAGAAATAGTTTTTTGTAGGACACAAAAATGGAACAAAACCAGTAAAATCCTATGTTCAAGGTAGAGAAAAATAGTATTTTAAAATTTGCTGGCTAGTAAGTGTTTTGGGAACGTTGTCGTAGTGTTGGGTGAAAGAGCACAGAGTTCCACTTGTGGGAGAAGCAATGGAGGAGTTGTTGCGAGGCAACAAAGTGGTGATCAAGAGCACATAACTTGATTTGTGGGAAAAGAAATAGAGGATGCGTTGTGAGACAACAAAGTGTTCATCACATGTTATGTTGAGTAAAGTAAAGAAGGTGTGGTTGTGTAAGACTGGAGGATTCATTGTTTCAGAAGAGGACCGAGAGTAGAATGAAATTATGTGACACATTGGTTTGGTATTTATCTTATTTGTAAATGCATTTGTTTCTAGTTTGAAAATTTTATTAAATAGTAGAAAAGTGGTGATAGCAGGTGGTGGTCTCCATTCAAAGAGGTTGGTGTCTTTTCGAAAGTTGGTGCTTTTTATTCTAAAGAGGTTGGAACCTCTTGGAAAGTTGGTGCTTGTTATCCTAAGGGGTTTGGTGCCTCCAGTGTGTGGGTGTTCACATAAAAATTGATGTAATTAAGTGGGTTCTTAATTTACATATTTAAACAACAAATTGGGGTTTTTTACCCTTTGGGTTTCCACGTGAAAAAGACTTATGTCAATGTGTTTGTATGCTGATCTTGAGAAGTATTTTTGAACATGTGAATTCTCATGTTGTAATTATTATTTATTTAGGAATGAATGCTCTCATAAATATTATATGGTAAAGGGATGAAGTAAGAATATATTCAAAAAAAAAATTTAAGTAACCATACAATTACTTATTCAACCCCCCACTCTTAGTGTTTCCTTATTCCAACTGGAAATATGTTCCCTATATTCATGTATTATTTCTCCCTACATCCTTGGAACTTAAGTCAAATTTGGAAAATAATCATGGAACTATTTTTAATTATTGATTCACTCACTTGTGGAAAAAAATTTAAATGAGAGGGGGAAGAGACTTCTTGAGAAAGAATAATAAACCTGGATGGCCAACTATGGAGAAATTTTCTACTAGAGCTTAATATATATTTGTATGGACATTTCTTTTCAAACACTAAGTATCATAATATTGGGAATGCTTTGAAGATTCCATGGAGTTAAAAAAATTAAATAACTTCTTGTGTTGTATTTGTAGTTATTGTGGATATTAAATAATTTCTCTATCTATAATAAAACTTAGTAGTGAAAATAAAGAGATCTATTTTGGATCCTAAGGACATTATTCTATACCTTTCTATGTGCATATTGAATATAATTGGAGGGAGAATAATTGTGAGGGACTATTGAGAATATAAAGAAGTTTTTTCTTGTATGTGTAAGTATTCTTGGTGCCAAATAATTGCTTTTCCTTTAGAAATATTTATAGTAAGTTACTTGGCTTAGAAATACTCTTGCTTGAGATAAATATTAGTCATGAGTTTTTCTTTTATAACCCTTTTGTCCTAGTAATATCATAGCTTAGCTAAAGTGTTTCATATTGTATAAGGATTATATGTAATGGGGTCTATGGTTGGGTGGAAAATCTATTTTCCTTATCTAGTTGTTTGGAATATAGACTTTGGAAAAGATATAGTTAATTTCTCTACTTTTTGTTTAGGAATTGATCATTGTAGAATTATGAGTACAATGATTTAATTATTATGAATTTTTTTTATAAAATGTTTGGTTCATGATGATCAAATTAGTTTTGTTAAGAGTTTTACTTTGAAAAAATTAAGTTTCAAAAAAAAATCTTGTAGGTGAATTATATGTTTCCTAAAGAACTTTTCTAAGTGTTTAAAAGCACAATATTTAGTTCACATAATTTTAGATGAGTTATAAGGATTCTGTCATGTAAAATACCTTTCTTTCTTGGATTTATTGAGTTGTTATAAAACCATAAATATGCTGCTATGAAACACTTATAGATTTTTATTTCCTTATAATTCAAAACATAATATATGGGTAAGTGTGTTTTTTTTAGATAGGAACCTTATATTTAGATGTGTATATCCACCATAATATTAGATATGTATATATGATACTTTAAATGATACAATTATTTTTCAAAGAATAAAGAGTTTCATATGTAACCATATGGGTGTTGCTATGGAATGCTTGTAGATTTTTATTTGTTTATCATTCAAATTATATGATTTTGATAAATATGATTTTTGGTAGATAAGAACCTTGTATTTAGATATGCACATACTCTAGAATACCAAATACTCATAATTCATCTTAAAATATATATGTTGTTTGAAATCTCTATAACATTTACTATAGATATGTTAAGTTATTGCTACAACACTTGTATCTCTTTATTTGTATATAAATTAAAATATGTGATCTAGATCAACTTGAATTTTTGTATACCAAATACTTATATTAATATGGATGTATGTACCAATCCCAAGGGGGGAAGCTTAATTGTATACCAAATATTTATATCAATATGGATGTGTGTACCAAGCCCATGGGGGCAGCTCAATTGGAAACATTGAAGTTATAAAGTACTATGTAGACCATGAGGTTCAAATTTCAAATCACCATGGGTGAAAGAAACAAAAATAAAATGGATGCATGTACCAAAACTCTCAAGTACCAATATTTCAATTTCTAAGATGCAAGATATATGTCTATAGTGATATATATACTCATGTCATGCTCTTTTTTCTTTATGAAAAGTAGAAATGTTAGATCCATTGCATTTTTGTAAAATCAATTTAGATAAAAGAAAAGTCATCATTGAAGATGATGTACAATTGGAATATAACTTTCTTATTTGAGGAATATTTTAATAGAAACTATTTTTGATACTTTATTATTATTATTACTGTTATTATATTTTGAGTCAATCATATTAATTTTATTGGCGTTGATATTATTTTTTCGTGTGAATCTATAAGTCAAGAAAATTGACAAGAACTAATAAATCAATTTTAACATAACAAAATTGGAAGAGCCCAATTATAATATATGAGGTGTTTTATTATGTGATGTGTCAATTTATATCCTTTAGATATCTTGAAGTTAAATATATTCAAATGTCTCTACTAATTATTTTTTATTAGTATGAATTAATTAGAAAAATGAGGAGGAAATGCCTTGGTGGGTAGAATAACTACAATATATGAAAACATTTAACCTTTTCTTGGGATTAATAAAATTATATTATTGAATAAGGCATGAGTGCCAAAAGAGGATATGATACCACAAGTGGGGAAGGAAAGGGGATCTAAGAAAATCCTATATACCTAAAACCATATGCTACCTTTTTATTAATCTTTTTATAACCTTTACATTTTTTAGTCTCCCTTATAGTCAAAATTTAGAATTGATGAACCCCTATCCTAAATTAATGCCATCATCTCCTTTCTTCTTAGTAATTTGTTTTTTTTTATTCAGGGAGTCTTTCTCTCTACCTTATTGTAGCCTAATTCTAATTAGGGAAAATATTGATGGCACATTTTGTTTATTATTGATTCATTAATTAATTCAAGGAGAAGAATTCAAATGGAAGAGTGAGGGGAATTTTTGAGAAATAATAATGAGCTCATAGATCATGATTTTTGGGAAATAATAGTGAACTATGGATGGAAAAGAACCAATATTTTCATGTTTGATCTTTCTAGATATGAGTCTAGACCTTTCTATGTACATATTGAAAAGCATACAAAGGAGAATAATGTGAAGAAAAAAATAAAATCTCCTTCTAACATGTGTATAGGTATTGTGTGTGTTAGATAGATACATTATATATAATATAGCTCAACAATTAAAATAATGAAATTTTTTTTGGATCCTAGAGATATGAGTCTACACCTACCTCTGCACATACCAAAGATAATTGGAGGGAGAATGCTTTTGGGGGACTGCTGAGTAGAGAAGGTAGATCTCCTTGTTTTCTATGTGTAGGTATTGTGGGTTCTAGAGCATTCATTCATATTTAGAATTATTTATAGTAAGATACTTTTTTGAGAAACAATATTTCAAGATGGATTTTATTGGATCATTATATTATTCTTAATCCATATTGATGATTTGTAAATAATAAAGTTGCAGGAAATATATTATAAGGCCATTTTTACCAAGAAGTGACAGTTTGGAAAATTAGGGTTAGAAAATTTCCATAGATAATTTGAGGCATTAAACGAAGAATTTTTGCATTAAAAACCTACTTACACCAAAACCATTTATTTTATTCTACAATCATAGTTATTTCCAAATATTTAAGAAATAAATCAAATACAATCTATATGAAAAATTTATGCCTCCCAGAAGTTTATCTTCCTATTTTTTTTATCATGATTCAAGAGGATGATATCTTATCCCCATTATTCATGGAGAATTGACTAGCCACATGGATACTATGAAGAAGCCTCTAGAAGGGTCAAAGTTCTAACTCTATTTGAAAGTTGAAGAAGTCATACTTAACCCCTAGTCGGTTATTTGGTTGTGTTATAGTGGATAAATGGAGATCATAAAGAAGGGGGTTTGTGTTCAATATAAACACAAAAACCACTGGTCTCAGGAAACTCCATGGAGGTTTTCTTCTCCTTTATACTTGCATCATTTTCATAGAAAAAAAAAAGAGAGAAGAAGAACCTCAACTTCAATATAGGTTTCTTCCTGTAAGGGTTTTCCTAGAGAATATCTCGATGTTCATTATGGTTTGTGAATGATTGTATTTACGTTTTCTCTATTTTCTGCATATTATCTATTTCATGCATAAACACCAAAACAATAATAACAAATTTGGAATCGAAAAGGTGTTGAAAAATGTAACTAATTTTGGTCTTCATAATTCTTGTATTCATTTCTATATGTGTCCTATGTAACAAACAAAAGAAAAGAAAAAGAAAAAATATTGTTATTAAAGCATGGGTTTCATGCTCATTATTGATGGTATTCTAGGTAAAATAATGTTCTTCATGGTTATAGGGTTTGTTAGGTATTAGGATTTATTACCATGAGTCAAAGATACATCATGTTTATAAAACCCTTCCTGAAAATTTTTATTTGTAGAAAGAATTATTTTTTGAGTCTATGTTATGAAACTAGCTCTAAAAATAGAAGAAAAGAGAGATCAACTCCTTATAAATTAGCCACTTCATGGGGAAACCTCCTTTACATTACATAAATGAACAATTCTTAGATGATACAAATGAAAAAACCTCCTTTCTATATATAGAAGTCCATGGGATCACAATATAATCCTAGCCAACCTAACAATAATAATGTAAGGGCACAACAATACAATAGTGGCTTTTTATGGGGAATAATAATAACAATATTGGGGCTACAAGGGTACGACAATAACAATAATGGGGCTACACTAACAATAATATGGGACTACACTAGTAATATAGGGACCTAACATGCCCCTCTCCTTCAAAAAAGTGTCGTCTTCAATGCTTGAGTGGCTTTGGATGATTCTGTATAAAATTCTCATCCTCCCATGTGGAATATTCAGTGGGTAAGTTCTTCCACTGGATGAGATACTCTGAAATTGATTGATTTTGTAGCTGTCGAGTTATTTTTTCCATGACCGCTTTAGGTTCCAATATGAATTTTCCTTCCTCATCAAGTTCTGGAAATATTGTTTGAACTAGAAGTTTGTCACCGATAACCTTCTTTAAACATGAAACATGGAAAATTAGGTGCACTCGAGAAGAAGCAGGAAGCTCAAATTTGTATGCCATAGTACCAATATTTTGTAACACCTTCTAAGACCATAGTACTTTGGCAATAATTTTTTTATCCTTCTTATATTTTTTGAGGGACATTTGTTTGTATGGTTGTAGTTGTAAAAATACCTAGTATCGTACATCAAAAATTTCTCATTGCAATGTTGAGTTGCTTGTTGTTTCATTCAGTTTTGTGCCAAATTTAGGTCATCATTTAAGAGTTGGAGAACTTGTTGTTGATTCTCAAGGTGATCTTCTACTGCTTGAACCTTAGAATTTTCTCTTAAAGATGATCTAATGGACAGTGGATGATATACATAAAGTTCCATAAATGGGGTCATTTTTGCTGCAATATGAAAGGAATTTTTATACCACCATTCAACGATAGGTAACCACTTGACCCATTGTGTTTGTTTCTCAGATAAAAATCAATGAATATATCCTTCCAAAAAATTGTTCACTATCATTGTTTTCCCATCTGATTGAGGATGATAAGATGGTTTATGAGCTAGCTGAGTACTCCAACAAGAAAATAATTTCATCCAAAAAATTCCAGTAAAAATGGGATCTCTATCGCTTACAATAATATTTGGGTTTCCATGTAGTTTTTGGATTGTTTCCATAAATACAGTAGCAACTGTACTTGCTTTAAATTGATGAGATAATGAAAAAAAGTGTGCATACTTGGTAAGTCTATTAACTACCATCATGATGACACTCTTTCCTTCGGACTTTAGTAAACCTGTGATAAAATACATTGAAACCTCCTCCCAGCATTGAGTTGGAATAGATAAAGGTTAGAAGACTTGGGGTCTTAATTGTCTCAACTTTTTTTTGTCTGAACTTTATGGAAAAGAATTCAACACCCATTAAGCCCATAGAATTCTATGATACCAAATGTTATGAAAAAAACTCAAAAAATAGAAGAAAAGAGAGATTAACACCTTATAAATCAGCCACTTCAAGGGGGAAACCTCATTTACATTACATAAATGAACAATTCTTGGATGATACAAATGAAAAAAGCTCCTTTCTATATATAGGATTCCATGGGGTCACAATATAATCCTAGCCAACCTAACAATATTAATGTAAGGGAACAGTAATAACAATAGTTTATTTTTATGGGGCACAATAATTGCAATATGGGGGATACAGGGGTAGAAAAATAACAATAATGGGCTACACTAACAACAATAAGGGACTACACTGGTAATATAGGGATATAAAAATCTAGGAAGTTCGGAAATCTTCAAGAGAACAAGTTTTCCATGAGATCCTCAAGTCAACCTAAAGGAGGGAATTCAACCCCTTCAGAAGGTTATATAAAGAGTACTTTTGACATTATTTGAAGACACACTCACTCACAAGTTTGATATCTCAAGAAAGAGTCTTATTTATAACTAGGAAGTTAGAAAAGGAGAGCGAAGGTAAACCAAAAGTATGAAATATTAAATTTATTTATTTTTTGGCTCTATATCCCTCACATATGTGAAATATAGGGTTTATGGGCTGCATGAATGAGTTGAAGTTGTAGGGTTGATTTGAAGTAGGATAAAGGGAATAAAATAGTAGCTGGAAGGAAGGAAAATTTGTCTAGACCTCGCCTACCTTAGGAAGAGTTATCTTACTCTTCGAAGGTCCCATAAGTATGAAATATTAGTGTTTCTTTAGGAGATACAAGGCCAAAGTTGCTAATCAAATTTGTAGGTCGAGTAGAAATGTTGTATTTGGTAGATCGAGTTGTAGTGTGTAGTATATTGGAGCAGATTCAAGAAGGACTTGAGGAAGGGATAAATTGGTTTTGGGAAAAGGACTTGGTCTAGGGATTGGGTATTTGTATCTCATTTGAAGCACATTATAAGAGGCGATATTTTATGGGGTTTACCCTTGGAGGAGTTTTTCCCTGGTTGAGAACCTACATTTGTTTCCTCCTTTGTTGTTATTTATTCCTGATATTATGTGATGAAAATATATACCTAAAAGAACATAAAGAAGATAACTAAAATTCATAAGAAAGTATCAAGGTCAAAGGAAATAAGTTTAATAAGATTCCAAATTACATTTTTATAACAAGGTATAAGAGCTAAGGTGAGCAAGGAAGGCGACTTGAAGGACACAAGAAAGAATTGTTGATCAAGGGATAGAAATATATCAAGGCTTAAAAGAATAATATTGTCCATTGAATGGATCTCGTTAAAGGATAGTTGGTAGAATAACCTTGTAATATAGGGTTTATACATTAAATAAGATCAAAACTGCATCAATCCCATAAGAAAGATATTGATATCGTAAAAGGGGAAGTCTATTTTCAAGGCATCATTTCTGGAAGAGGAATCCAATTAAACATATTTCAAGCGCATAATCAAGAACCATCTAAAGGTATTTAAGACATAAATAAGGTTAGATATATTATTCAAGTAAGTACCACACTATTGATAATGGTTGAATCTTCAATTAATGTAGGTTCTTTCTACAAGGAGATAAATAAGCTCATTGGGGCTTCAAAATATCTAGCATGTAAGAAAAGGATTAACTTGATACTCACAAAGAAATATGTAATGGGTTATGTTACTAGAGAATTCACTGAACTTGAGAAATACAAGACACAAGAACAATAAAGGTTGAATAAAGGGAAAGTAAGAGCTCAAAGGATCATAGTGGAATCAATCATGGATTCTCTTGTTCCATTTGTAGCAAACCCGAAGACCTCCGAGGCAACGTATGACAAGCTTGTAAATTTGTATTTTTTAAGTACAATAGGTCAAAAGATATCATTATGGAAAAAACTATATAGAATGAATAAATCGAAGTATGAGGATATGAAATCCTTCCTCATGTGATTCTCTCATATAGGAGACCATTTAAAAATACTTGGGGAGCCCATCATGATTATGAGGTGACTGTATATGTTCTAAATGAATTTCCACTATAATGGAGAAACTTTGAAACAAGTTTTTAATCCAATAAGGATTAAAATCCCTTTGATGAGTTGTGGGAATAATGTGTATTAGAAGAATCAAGGGTCAAGTTCAAGGATGAAATTGGATCAGATGAGCATTCTCAAGCCTTTCTAGCCTTAGTCAAGAAGATGAAGAAAGGAAAGTTTGGAAAAACCAAGAAGAAAGACATGTCCAAGGTGCAATGCTTCAAGTGAAATGATTTTGGATAGTACAAGAGGGACTATCGAAATTAATAGAACAATAAGAGAAAAGATATAAGTGAAGCTCATGTAGCCAAATTAGTCAAAGAGCATAAGAAGAAGGCAATGAAGGAATAAGTGAAGGATATTTACTATTGAAATAAGGTTCATTGGCTTGTAGGTTATTTATGAATATTGGTATTTATTTTAGATGATATGTTTTTCATAATAATCATGGGATAGAATCATATGATAGTAGAATGCCCATAATTTATTATATTTCTTAGTAAAATCCATCTAGATTTTGTGAGAGATTGAAATCTTGCTTAAATGGATCATTATGATCCATGAAGGAATATCATCTTGGAAATTACTTGGTAAAATAATCATGACAAGTAAGTATGTATTCTATGTAATTCCGAAAGATACTAGTAAAAAGGGTTGAAAGGTTGCAATGGGCCAAGATACAAATTTTTGTGAGATATGTAGATATCTACATGATTGCATAAAAACATAGTAATTAAAAAGTAAACTTTAGATAAGATTCACATAGCAAGAATCTTATGAAATGGTGTTGGTTATAAATATATGCTTATATACTAATGATGTTGAAAAAATAGAATGTATAGAATATTGGGACTTTCTCTCGAATATGTCTTTAATATTGATTAGCATGTAGTATAATATCCAAAAGAAAAGTTGTAACTTTGTAATCAAGTTCGATCCTTGGGAACTCTAATGCAAGAAGGAAAGTTCAAGTGGAGATGGTCGATGAGGATGTTAATGGTATGATAAGTTCACCATGTCAAGGTATGTCTATTTCATTTATGGTTTGGTTATTTGGCTGAAATATTATTTTTGGCTACCAGAAAAAGAATTTTGTCAAAAAGCAGAACTATATGGATGAATAATGTTGAGAATATTTGGTACCTAGAAATTGTATAGTCAAGATGAGTACATCTTGGAATTGAAAGGGAATTTATATGAGAAGATAACCTGAAGCTCTTGGAATATCACCTTCATAATCAGATTTAATATTAGGAGTGCTCAAATGAAATATTGAAGACGAATGTGATGAACAAGTAAGATGAATTGGAACCTATCATAGGGACGAAAGTCTGGGAATGAATCAATGATACCACGAAAGAAAAATAAGTGATGAAAAAGAAAGAGGGAGCCATGTAGCTATAAAGATAAAGAAACTAATACTCTTATGAAGACAATAAATGAGGCTTGTGTTTTTATATCCCATTATTGGAAGGAACGAATCTCCTCTAGTTTAAAATGGAAAAAAATTAATTTTTGTGAATAAGGAGCAAGGTTATATTATCAATATTAAGGGATAATAGGGGTTTACTCTTGAATTGAGAGGGAGTAATGAGGAACATCACACTTGAATTCTCCTAATAGGGTGATGAAGAGAGAATGACAAAGGATTGAATAACAATTTTTGGTTTCCTTGAGGATATAACATTCAAGAAAGGAAAGGGAATGACACTCTCTGAGGATATGATAGTAATCAAAGAGAATAGTGATCAAGAGGACTGATATTCTTTTAGGACTCAGATATGGAGATCCAAGATACATATACTCCTAAAAGGATATACATTGTGGACATTTATATTTGGTATTTACCTTAATAGAGAGGTAGTTCAGTATCACACATAAATCCTCCCAACATAATTCTCTTGAATAAAATAAGAGCTTGTCTAGCTAGGCCTCAGGGCAATGATGGTTATAATGATGGTGCTTATAGTATGGCTTATCAATCTGACTATTCTTTAGAACTCTTCAGTTTGAGATATGATGTTGTATTGGTTGTACAATTATGAATACCTCCCTAGTTAATAGGGAGTTTTGAGAAATGAAAATTGTTTCGGTCTTCATAATTTTTGTACTCATTTCAATATGTATCCTATGTAACAAACAAGAAAAAAAAAAGAAAAATTATTATTATTATTATTAAATCATGGGTTTCATGTTCATTATTGATGGTATTCTAGGTAAAATCATGTTCTTCATGCTTTTATGGTTTTTTAGGTATTAGGATTTGTTTTCATGAGTCAAAGGAGTCAACATCATGTTTATAAGACCCTTCTAGGAAATTGTAATTGTAAAGAGAATTATTTTTTGAGTCTAGAAATTTTATAAATATCCAAGAGTACAAGTCATCCGTGGGATCCTCAAGTCAACCTAAGGGAGGAAAATTGACCTATTGAGAAGGCTATATAAAGAGCAGTTCGACTTCATCTAAATAAACACTTACTCACAAGTTCAATATCTTAATAAAGACTTCAAACTCTAACTTGGAAGCTGGAAAAGGAGAGTGAATGTCAACAGAATGGAATAATGATGAAATTTCTCTAATTTTAGGCTTTATCTCTCTCACACATGCAAAAACATATGGTTTTTGGGTTGTAGGAAGAGGTTGAAGTTGCAGGGTTGAGTTGCAGTAGGATGAAGGAAAAGCGTGGTGGAAGGAAGAATCTCTATCTGAATAACCCAGGACCTTGGGAGGAGTTGTATTACTCTAGGGAGGTCTCAACAGCAAAGTAGGTAAAATTAGGGTTTCTTTCGGAGCTACATGGCGAAGTTGTGGAGTCAAAGTTGGGGTCGGGAGTAGCATTGTTGTAGCGGGAAGATTGAGTTGTAGTATGTAGCAATTTGAGTTACGATTCGAAATGACTTGTGGAAGGATGACTTGGTACTCGAGAGGAAAGGACTAGGTAAAAGGATTGAATATTTTTGTCTCATTTGAATTATATTCTAATGAGAGAATATTTTCAGGATTTTCACCTTTGAGGGGGTTCTTATGTAGTGAGCCTGCATACATGTCCTCCTTGTTGTTATTTCTTCTTGATATAGAGATAGACACATATAACTAAAATAAAATGATAAGAAAATTCACAAGTAAGTATCGAGAAGGTAAAGATGATGTTTTATTCGGGGGGAGAAAATAATGGATCGCGCTGGGTTTTCAACGAACTTCGCCGCCATCGTCGAGGGTTCAGAGATCCGGTCTCATCCATAGCTCACATGCAGCCATCGCCTCTGGCTTGGACCTGGCCACTGGCCACTTCGGCTCCTGCTCGCTCGAAGTTCACACTTATGCAAATGATCTGAGCACAAAGATAGACGCTGCTAAGATTCTTTCCTTTCATCCGCTGGCCACCTCTGTGCAGCATCTTGGCCCCAAAGGCATTGGAAATACATTACCCCCATCGATGCCGCCATGCATACATGCACACTCTACGAGGTCCAATCCTGGTGACTGTGCCTGGACGGTCGAAGTTGGACCCCCAAATAGTCCTGCATCACTCTCAAAGGCATATCGGGAACAGGAGCCACAGAGACCTGGCCACTTCAGCGAAAATGCGCCCTTGCAACTTCATGGGCCATACCCTGTCAAACTGGATCGAATGCAGAAAGACCAGGTCTGCTTTGCGCCCATGGGGTCTGTCAAGGCCGAAATCAAACCCAACAAAAAGAACGGTTGCGCTCAAAAACGCCAGATCTTCAAGAACTCTTTGCCGGATCAGAAGAAAGGGGAGGCAGAGACAATGAGGGATCGGCACAAGCAGGGAGCACCTTCATCCAAATCGTTCTCTGAGCAGCCAATACGTAAGAACCCTTCTCTGCTGAACTCGCCTCCTTTTCAAATATTTATCAGACCTCCTGTGGGTAAGTCTAGTTTAGTTTGGGTAAACGACAACAACTCTATTCTCCATCTCAAGCACAAATTATGGGGCTTGTTGGGGTACCCAGTACCAATGCAACATCTGGTTAATGGGTACAGCTCTCACCAGGACTGCAAACTCTTAAAGGATTATACCATAAAAGCAGAGATGACCATTACCCTAAATTTACGCCTGCGAGGAGGTGCTGTAACCCAGAGCATGCGAAATCCCGGAGGGGGAGGAAAGGGAAAACTCCAAACAGTCAACATCAAACAAATGGAGGGCCCTCCTACAAAAATATCCTACAGGGGAAAAAATTAGTAGGTTCCTCCCCAGAACAGATTGGAAATGCTCCAAGGCCCTACATAGTAGAACAACAGGATCAAACCCCAACACTCAAAATTAATAGTACAACAACAGAGGAGCACATAAAGACATATGAAGCCCAGGCATTAATATGTCGCTTCAACTGTTTCTGGCCTAAACCCATGGATCTTTTTCATTGGATTTTCACCCAATGGTCTCTGGAATGTGAAATACATCTCTGTTCCAAGGGGTTCTTTATTGTTAAATTTCCAACCTTGGAGGAAAGAGATATTATAATCAGAGCAGGGCCTTGGTTCTGGGGGTCCACAGGGTTGTTTATCACCCCATGGTTTCCAGATTTTGATCCCAACACCATGACAGTTTCCAGATTACCAGTATGGGTGAGACTTCACAACCTGCCTCTTCACTTCTGGAACGAATAGGTTCTAGAGAGCATCGGGAATAGTCTAGGGCAGTATATTAAAACCGACATGGAAAGGTTAGAAAATAGAATCTTCACCTTTGCCCGGATCTGCATAGAAGTGGATCTAAGCAAATGATTACCGGAGAACATCATGCTGATATATAGGCAACAAAACTGGCTGCAATCACTTGATTACGAGAATACTTCCTTCAGATGCAGGAATTGTAGGATGATAGGACATCTTCAAAATACTTGCCCAGAGATTAAGAAAGAAAACAGCAAAAAGAAACCGAACAGGAAGCAGAGGAAAGGTTGGCAGTTTCCCCCTCCTGACTCAGAGGAGGATGAGCCAGAAGAAGAAGAGGAACCAGCTCCACCAGAAAGCAAACAACCTACACAGGAACCTGAGGTGCAAACAGCGGACACAACTGTTCTCATGGATCCACACCTTCGGACGAAACAATCAGACAGGAATGTTGTGGACTCAGGCAACGGAGGAATTAAAAGACACCATACATCAGAAACATCAGATTCGGACAAGGATACAAGAACCCAACATGTAGAAAATCAGATTGTCCTTGCCACTTGTGAGCCATCTCAGGGAGAATGGCGCAAGGTTGAGAAGAAGAAAGGGAGAAAAACGTGATTTGTGGGACGCATTTCCCACTATCTAGAAGCTTCCAGTTTTTCTGCATCTTTCTCTCTTCCCTTTTCTCTTTCTTTTTCTTTCATTATTTCTGAATGCAAGGTAGCCTCGCTAGGTCGCATTGTGTGCAAAAGCACATGAGCCCAACGGGAAACTTCTGAAAATGCTTCAATGCATATGCTATGTGTAACTTTTCATTTTTATAAATAAAAGGTTACCGATTTTTTCTGCGAAAAAAAAAATAAGTATCAAGGTCAAAGAAATATGTTTAATAAGATGCCAAATTATATTTTCTAACAAAAGGAACTAACCCTTCATAATATAGATCCAATTTAATGTAACATACATCTATGACGAATAATACAATGGAATATCAATGAAAATTTATAGATGATATTGGTATCAAATTAGGTTTCTTCAGTGTATTGTTGGAAGTTATTAGTGATCTAGTTGATTTAAGTGGAAAGTCATAAAATCCTAGCCATGGTTGATGAATCAATTTATGATAACCCTTGAAATTTTATAAAAGAAAGGTTTTTATAGTTGGAAGCATAAGTCATAGATATAAAATTTCATCCTCATCATGGTGTCCCTACCAGCTAGTAACTTTGGGGTGGATGAAGAATATGGGGGTTCCAACTTAGATAGTATATCAGAACTAAAATGAGGGGATATGGAAGAAATAAAGGTGTCCCGGAAACATAAAAAAGAGAAGTCAAGTTTAATAACCATGAATCATTCACTATCTCACTTCAAGATGGAACAAAAATTGAATACCAAGGTATATCAATGTGATATAGATGATTTGAAATTAAATTATTGGTTGCAATAATTAAAGATCTATATTAATGTTCACCATATAAAAGAGGAACACAAAAAAATCATTTCCTCATTTGAAATTAGAAGGTCATTCCCCTAACCTATTTGAAAAACCACATGGAAATAATAATAAATAACAAAAAAATTTCTCATGTAATTTCATGCTTTTACTCCGAATATTTTCAACTTAATCATATTTCGAAATGTTTTTTTTTAAAAGAATATTTTGATACCATGTTTTAATTAACATTATGAGAGAAATGTCACGCATATGGAAATATTTTAGTTTTATAGAATTAATAAAATATTGAACAATAGCACCTAAAAAAGACTATGATATTACACGTGTGAAGGTCATGATTCTAAGAATATCTTATATGCCTAAAACCCTATGCTACGATTTTATTAATTTTGTTATTAACTTTTTAATTTTTCGATTTTAATTTTCTACTTAAAATTTGAAGTACATACAAGCCTATTGTAAACTCAAGCCATCATCTCCTATATTCTTGGAGACTTTCTCCCTACCTTCTTGGAACTTAATTCAAATTGAAAATAAGTCTCATGGCACTATTTTCAATTAACAATTAATTCATTAATCCATATAAAAGAATTTGGAAGAGAGCGGGAAAATAATTCTCGACAAAGAATAGTATGAATGGATGTCCAAGAACCAAGATTTTGGACATTTCTACTCACATACTAAAGAGGTTAAGAGAGGTTAAGAGGGAGAATACTTCTTAAGGTAATGTGGAGTAAATAAATAATATATCCACGTGTTCTATTTTTAGTTATCATGGGCATTAAATAGTTTGTCTATCTAGTAGTGGATATAATGAAATATCATTTGGATTCTAAATACATCAATGTAGGATTTTATATGCACATATTGAAAACTATTAGAGGGACAATATTTTTGAAGGGCTCTTGTATAGAGAGAATTTTTCTTTGTGTTGTATGTGTATGTTTTGTGTCGTATGTGTAAGTATTTTAGGTGAAAAATAGTTTTTTTCTTTAGATATATTTATAATAAGATACTTTGTTGATAAATTATATTTCCTAAAATGGCTCTAAGTTCCTCTTATAACACCCCTTTAACTTAATAATATTATAGCTTTGCCTCTTAGTTGTTTGGAATTTAGTTATTATTTATGAATTTGACATTGTAGTGTGGTGAGTACGATTAATCGGTTATTATGATTTTTTTATAAAATTTTGTGTTTAATGATGATAAAATGATTCTTGTTAAAAAATTCTATAAAATAAAAGTAATATTTGGATATTTTTCTATGTAAGTGAATGTTATATTTTTAAAATACTATTTATTAATGTTTAAGGGCATAATAGTTAGTGTATACTAGTTTTGTTGAGTTGGAAAGTTTACTTGATGTAAAATACTTTTCTTTTATAGATCTATTGAGTTGCTATAGAAGTATCAATATGTTTTTGTGAAACATTTTTCAAAACATGTGATTTCGGTAAATGTGATTTTCATAATAGAAACCTTATATTTAAATGGGCATATCCACCAAAATCCTTAGATACAAATATTTTACCTAAAATTTTATAGCTTTCTAACAAACCTATAGATTTTATTATGGAACAATTAGGTTTTTTCTATGGAATGCTTTTAAATTTGTATATGTTTATAATTGAAAGTATATGACCCATTAGGTTTTTTCTACGGAATGCTTTTAAATTTGTATTTGTCTATAATTGAAAATATATGACCTAGGTAAATATAAATTTTAATAAATTAAAACCTTATATTTTGATGGAGGCATCCACCAAAGTACTAGGAAAACCATTTAAGTTATTGTTGGTTAACATCAATACGTATTGGTAATAGAAGCTAAATTGGTTCCATCTAGATAATGCATAATGTAGCCTCTAGACATTGTATGGCTCCACACGTTGGCCATGCTCAACTCCATCCTCATGTTTCAAGAAAACTAAATGGATGAAATTGACAACTATCTTCCCACTAGAATAGTCATAACTTGGAATCACTAAAATACTAGATACTTCAACCTAATAACATGTTGGTAAATCCATGGGAGGGAGATTTTAGTCATTGTTAAAGCTATGGAAGGAGTTATAAGGTACAATTTGGAGTGGTTCTAACTCTTGTGGGAGTTTAACATTGAAAAATGAATATTAAAATAGAGGTTGAGAATTGAATGCATCCCCACTATTGAATTTGGAAGTTTCCTTAAAATTGTAAAATATACACTCGTAGTGACAAAAAAATATTCATATTGTACTTTTAGAAATTAGATTTCTTAATAAAACTATAAAATTTGATACAAATCTATTAAGGTATTTTTGTGAGTGTGGCATATTGAATCCCTACATTAATATAGATACATATACCAAAACTCTTAAATACCCATAATAATTTGATACAAACCTAATCAGATATTTGTGTGAATATGTGAATATTAAATGCCTACATTAATATGGATACATATACCAAAAATTTTAAGTATAGAGATTGTAATTCCTAAGATTTTAGTTAGTTATTGCAAGATACTTTCATATATGTGTGTGTGTGTGTGTGTATGCACACTCGTGTTATGGTCATGTTATTTATGAGAAATGGAAGGAATTAGACCCATTTCTTTTTTGTAAAATCAAATTAGAGAAACAAAAATTCATGATTAAAAAGATGCAATACAATAAAACTTTTTTTTTAAGATTTTTTTTTTAATTGAAACCAACTTTTGAAATACTTATTTTTTATTTTCTTTTTTCTTTTGAAAATTATTTTTGGAACATCTTATATTATTCAATCATATTAACTTATTCATGTTGAAATTATTTTCCAAAAGTCATGAAACTTTACAAGAGTTGCTAGACCAATATTAAGATAACAAACAAAGTTCCCAATTATAATATATAACATGGGGTTTTATTGTGTAATAGCTTGTTGTGTTTTTTTTGGAATATCTTGAAATTAAATATATTTAAATATGTTGTTTCTACTAAATATATTTAAATGTTTCGATTAAAAATATTTCATTATTATATTATATTTTGTGTCATGAGGAGGAAATGTGATGGTGGCTAGAACATTTGGAATATATGGGAACATTTTACCTTTTGTGGATTTAATAAAATTTTAAGATTGACTAAGACATGAGTGTTTAAAGATGCTATGATACTACAAGTGGAGAAGGTGAAGGGGTCTAAAGAAATCCTATATGTCTAAAACACTGTGTTATCTTTTTCCCTACATTTGAAAGGTCATTTTCCCTACCTTATCAAAACCTAATTTGAATAGGGAAAACCACTAATGACACTATTTTATTTATTATTGATTAATTTATTCATGGAAAAAATTCGAGAGCAAGGGGAATTTTTGAGAAAGAATAGTGAACTATGGATAGCCAAGAACCAAGATTTCATTGTTAGATTTTAGTAGATATCATTCTAGAACTTTCTATGCACATATTGTAGAGCATGAGAAGGAGAATAATTACAAGGTTAGGTTGAGAAAATAAAGAAGATCTCCTTCTCATTTGTGTGTGAGTATTGTGGGTGTTAGATAGATACTCTATCTATAGTAAAAGTTAGCACTGAAAATAATGAAATATCAGTCAGATCTTAGAAATATCAGTCTAGACCTTTCAATGGACATACTAAAGTGAGAGGGAGAATACTTTTGAGGGACTTAAGCATGGAGGAAATATCTCCTTGTGTTGTATGTGTGGGTATTGTGGGTGCTAGAATATTGATTTGGATTTAGAAATACTTATATTAAGATGGTTGAGAAGCTCTATTTCCTAATGATTTGGATTGGATCATTATATTATATTTCATTCATATTGATTCTTTTAAAGTGGACAATTTGGAAAAATAAACTTATAGGTCCATTTATACTAGTAGGTCCCAATTTGGAGAATTAGGCTTTGAAACCTTCCAAATGAAGTTTGAGGAATCAAATAGATTTTTTTGGTTTCCAAAAACTCTTTCTTGCACCAGTCCCCCTTTGCGCAATTCTACACTCAGATATCTTTCCAAAGGCTTAAAAATATATAAAAAAGAGTGCATATGAAAAGGTTAATCCGCCCACAAGTTGACCTTCCTATTTTGTCTACCATCATTTGAGAGGATGCCATGTCAACCCCATTTGTTATGGAAAATGGTCTAGGCATGTGGAGAGAAGTGCAGAAAACTCTTGAAGGATTGAATTTGTGACTTTAATTGGGAATTAATGGATTCAAATTTAACCTCTTATTGGTTGTCGGATTTTGTTATAATCATGCCATTAGTCTATAGTAGCTTATCCTCAAATTATTTTTACTACAAAAAAAATAAGTTTGCTTTATTAAAAATTTTGTCAATTTTCAATTGTAAATAATCAATACCATACAATTTAATTTTACTTCAAATATTATCACATTTGAAATTCACATTTATAACATTATTGTAAATATAATATTCATTATAATTTTAATTTATGATAAAAATGTTAAAAAATAATAAATTAACCAATTTAATTCTTGTTTCTCAACCACAATATTCTATTACAAAAAATTAAACATTTTGAAAATTATAAAAAATTACCGCTGAAAAAAAAGAAAAGAAAGCGAGTCCCGCAATTCCGGGTGTGCTCTCGTGGAATTCTCGGCCCTCTTTTTATTCTTCTCTCGGAGAAACTATTGCACGTATAGCTCGTGCATAGGTAGATAGGCTTTCGAATTGGATTGTGATTTGCGATTACTCTTAACAATCAATCGCATGCCTTCACGCACTCGTGTCTTGTGAGTGACAGCTCATTTCCTACGCTGGCCACCGTCTGTAACCTCTCAAGAAAATCACGAGCACTAATAAAAATCAACCCTCTCCGTATTTTTCTTTTACATTTAAAAAGGCTTCAATAATAATTCTTCATTTTTTTTCTTCTTTTCCATGGGTTTCCTCCAACTTCTACATCGACACGCTTGCCTGTTCGCAACTTATCCTTTTTCTGCTTTTTCGTAGGTTTCTACCAACTTCTACATCCACACGCCGAACTCTTCATAATGAAATGGCACTTTCCACAACTTTATGCGGGGATCCTGGTCAACCATTAAAACGTCGTTTCAATGACGTAAGTATGTGTATGACAAAATATATGTATTATTATAATAAGATTAGTGGGCATATTTTGGCTTTTAAGAATTTTTATTATATAAAATATAATGGATGGTTTAGATTTAATAATATAGGAACATTTTTTTTGGTATAATTATTCAAGATATAAAAAGAAGATTTTAATTTTTAGATTTTTTAATTTTGGAATTTTTTATTTATTTTTATGGGTAAAAAAAATAAATTTTACAAATGTCACAAATGCCACATATATTAAGTGTATGTGTTTCTCATTAAGAGGTAACATTTTCAAAACTAGAAGGGTAGAGTATGTATGTTTTAGTAGACTTAGTAGTCATTCAACTGCAAGGAGATATACACTAAAAGTAAATATTAATTAATTAACATCAACTTTTATAATTTAAAAAAAAACAAGGAAGACATCATTAACCTTATATTCATTTCAACATAAATATAATAAGGAATAAAAGAAATAATGAAGTTGATAATTTAATCTATAGAGAAAAATGGTTTTTGATGGTCATACTTTTTTTATTATTCTACTCAAAATCAAGTAGAGCTTTTTAAGGATCATAAGTTTAAGTTATTTAATCTACAAATTTCTAATACTTTAGAGGTTTTTTATGTTGTTAAATCTATTTATCTATTAAAAAACACATTTTAAATAATAAGAAGTTACAATCTTGCTGCAAATTATATTAATTAAAGAAAAAATATTTCATTTAATAGTTAAACTAATATAAAACAACTACACTCACTAGATGAAATAGGTAGAGTGTGGTTATTGTGGAAAGAAAAATCACTATAGTTAAAAATTATGGTAGCTATTAACATAATTCTAAATTTATAAGTTTATGAAGGCATACATACTCTACCCCTTCTATGATATATTTTAGAGATTTTGAAGAAACTTTGTTATGATTAACAATAATATAAGAATACAAAGAATTTATTGATGATATTATTCTATATATTTATATAAAATTGAAAATAATTTATCATATAACATAAAACATTTTTATATAAATATATTATTAAGAGATAAATAAAATAATCAATGATATTTTTTTAATATAAAAAGAGGTATAAATTATGATATATGAAAAATATGAATATTTTTTATATATTTACAATATTTATAATTACAATTTAATTTAAAATATACTCACTTTTTATAATTACAATTTAATTCAAAATTAACTATTTTTTATAATTACAATTTAATTCAAAATTAACTCAAAATTAAAATGAAAGTGAAATAATTTTTTACAAATTTAAAGTAAAAAAATAAATTATAATAATTATAATTAAAGAAAACTAATTTAAAATAGGTAATAATTATATAATTATAATTAACCTAGGTGATAAAAATATCTTTCGGATTAACCACATTATTGGATTTGGTTCGAACATTATAATTAATGTTAATATATAAGAAACTCACACATATACCTATGACATGACCTCATGTCATTCACATTTTTTATTAAAAATCAAATAAATTAATTTTTAATAATTATAAATTTGTTTTTATTTTAATTAATTAAAATATATACATATTGATTTTTTTTTAAATCTAATATTTTAAAAATTACTTTGGCCTTTATTTTTAAATATCTCTTTTTATTATTCCTATCCTTTTTTTTAAAAATATTTTTAAATATCTCTTTTTATTATTCTCATTATTATTATTTTTATTTAAATTAATTTATTGGTTTGAATGATTTAAATCAAATATATTAATTTTTTGATGTTGCTATTATTTTTTTTATGTGAATTTCAAATACCATAAAAAAACATCAACTAATAATTTTTTTATCAAGTTTCAATAAACATTATAAAGAACAAATGTCATGGTAATAGAACATTTAGAATATATGGAAATATTTTATTTTTATGTATTTAATAAGAGTGTTCAAAAGGACTATGATATTACAAGTGCGGAAGGTTATAAGTCTAAGTGAATCATTATGTCTAAAATTGTATATTACGATTTTATTAATTTTTTTATTTTTGGTTTTTTCCCGTAGTTAAAATTTGAAGTATGTATATGGAAAACTCAATTCATTATCTTTTGTATGGTTGGAAATATGTTCCCCATATTTATGTAGACTTGCTCAATACATTTTTGGAACTTAAGTCAAATTGGAAGAAGAATCATGGTACTATTTATAATTATTGATTCATTAGCTAATGGAGAATAATTTAAATGAGAGGGGAAGAGACTTATTGAGAAAGAATAATAAACTTAGATGGCCAAGAATGAATAAATCGTATATTAAAGCTTAATAGATATTTGTATGGACTTTTCTATTCAAATACTAAAGAGTCATAAGAGGAAGAATACTTAGAATATACTGTGGAGTAAAATATTTGAATGGAGTTTTCTATTCAAATACTAAAGTGCGTAAGAGGAAGAATACTTAGAATATACTATGGAGTAAAAAAAAAAAAAAAACTTGTGTTGTATTTGTAGTTATTGTGGATATTAAATAATTTTGCTATCTATAATAAAACTTGGTAGTGGAAATAACGAAATTTATATTGGATCCTAACGACATTATTCCATACATTTCTACGCGCACATTGAAAATAATTAGAGGGAGAATGCTTGTGAGGAACTATTGAGAAGATAAAGAAGTTTTTTTTCTTATGTATGTGTAAGGATTCTTGGTGCCAAATAATTTCTTTGCCTTTAGAAATATTTTTAGTAAGATACTTGGTTCAGAAATACTCTTTCTTGGGATAAATATTAGCCCTGAGTTGTTCTTCTAGCACCCTTTCATCCTAATAATGTCACAGCTTAGCTAGAATGTTACATATTGTAGAAGGATGATACATAATGGGGTCTATGGTTGGGTGAAAATTTTCTTTTCCATATCTACTTTTTGTTTATGAATTTAACGTCGTAGAATTATGAGCACAATGATTTCATTATTATCAAATTTTGTTATAAAAATATTGTGGTTCATGATGACCAAATCACTGTTGTTAAGAGTTTTATATTGAAAAACTAAAATTTCAAATATTTTTCCTGTAGGTGAATGTTATGTTTCCTAAAGAACTTGTCTAAGTGTTTAAATGAAAAATATTTAGTGCACATCATTTTAGATGAGTTGGAAGGATTTATTGATGTAAGATACCTTCATTTCTTATACCTATTTATTTGTTATAAAACCATCAATATGTTGCTATGAAACATTAATATATTTTTTTTCTTGATAATTCAAAACATAATTGATCTGAATGGATTGTATTATTTATGATGTGCTAAGTATCCAAACAGTAATAATAATGTCTGGATAAGGCTCTCCTTAATTTCCAGGTTAAACAAATAGTTCTGGCTTTGTTAAATAGATTTTTGTGTGAGGATTGATTAAGTATTTTAACTATTTATCATTGTACAACAGTAAAGAACAGATAAATAAACATCACAAAGCACATTACTTAACAAATTTTTTGAACCAGTTCACCCCTCCTAGGCTACATCTGCTGATCCGGCTCTCAATGGCATGTCCCTCATGTATTAATTTGCTCAAAATGTAAGTATAAGTGAAAATAAGCCTCAATACGTAAAAATATTTGTAAAATCATCTTCGAAAGGTATGAATTAGCTAGAGATGACTAATCATTTACATTAAATAGATAAACAAAGCCAAATACACTTCCTTCTCTATGATGGCCCTAATGGCTCCTTGATCTTCCTCGAAGCTAAAAATACTAAAGATGACCCCTGTTCCACATGAATCCTATGCCAAACTACTGAGAATGTCGAGAATACCCAAAATTGACTATTGTTTCTTCCAAATTGGTCGAAAACTGAAGGATTTTTGGAAAAAACAAATTTTTTACGAGTGTCCCTTGAAAAGCTCCTCCAAAACTGGGGGAACTCCAGTTAAGAGCACAAATTTTGGAAAATCCTAGAAAATGGTGAAACCTTGCCCAAATTTTTCAGAACCATTAACAGTGGAATCTAATGTTTGAGAGGTGGGGTCACATGTGACCTCCGCCGAAACCGCCATTGAAACTGCGGCTTATCCACCTCTAACCTCCGCATTAAATATTTGGGATGTGTTGGCCACATGACAATCCAACATTAATAGTCGGCTAACTGTTGTGGATTGGAAAGGCCCCGGGTCATGAACGCTTGGTCACATATAGTCGGGGCTAGCCCTTAACCTTTTCCGCCCATTACAATTTTAAAAAAAATACAAAATATAATCAATGATTGTTAAGAACTGAAACATAGGTGGGTCGGTCGGGCCTCTTTGCATGCGGAGTCTGGTCTCGGATTTGAATCCCATAGACTTAAAACCTTTTTTCCATAACAATTTCTCCTCGGCCTGGGGCCTCGTGGAAACCTCCGGGCAGGCCATGTGGCACCTAATGATTGGCCCAAAAACTTATATGAAAAATAATTTGAACATATATATATATATATATTATAATTTTTTTCATAAAGTCAAACTGAGTCAAAGGTCCATTCTTGGAGTTTACTAGGCATTTTTAAAACCTCACTAAATTCTGTATATGACCTTGATTTTGAGAACCATTAATGGCACCAGAATCACAACGAAGAGACCTTTCCAATCGTTCATATGCAATAACTTTTGAGCACTTTCATTTTTGAGCATTTTTCATAACTTGGACATGATCTCCTGATCACACCTCCCCACTCGGAAGCTTTTGGACCCCAAACATTCTCTGGACTACTAAACTTGAAGATGAGGTGATTGAATCTCCACTCTTTCAATATTAATCCACTAAAATTTCCCTGATTTCATTAATTGGAGCTTCTCATGAAATGACAAATATTTCCTTGAATTTGTTGACCAATTATTCCTGACTTTGACCTTGTCATGCTGCACATTTTCGAAACTTGCAGAACATCAACTTAACTTTGCAGTAAACATATCGTTTCTACATTGGTCTATATTCAAAGGAAACTGAAAATTACTTTCACTTTGCATCCTGTCCTTACGACGATTTTTTGCTAAACTAGCCTTGTACTTGTGTTGATTTCGGACCAAGTTTCCTTGCCATAGTACCTTGCCATTTTGAAACCAGCAATGATCATTGCTTAAATCTGTGCACTATCTGCTTGGATGCTCTACCCTCTTTTGGATCTTTGCACCTCCTTGCACTGGCACTTTTCTTTCTGCACTGATCCACACCAAAGACAATTGTTGCAACTTCTTGTCATATTCTTTCAAAGACAACCTACTTTCAAACTGAAACAACTCATTATTTTCATTAGCATATACATGAAAAGGATTATGTAGAATTTCTCTCTGTTTAATCATCAATAAAGTCAAATTTTGACTTGCATTGACAAGCCTTTTCATCTACCCAACATTCAATAAAGAAGAGTCTAGCTTTTCACAATGTGCTCTCACAATAAACTCCTTGCCATCCTTGAATGAATGGTACTTATTCTCATGGTGATGGATTATATCTTTCTTGTGATACAAGTAAGTACTTCCCAACACCACACCTGTAATATCAAGCGGAACAACATATAATTCAACCATGTCAATAAAATGTACTGTTGTTGCAAAGCGCAACATGCACTTATTTGAAACATGTAAATTTGCATCCTTACAAACCCAACCAAGAGGATATGGTTTAGGATGTGGAATGGTTTCAAGATTCAGTTTCTTGACTAAGTCTTCAGAAATAAGCTTCGCTTGTGACCCATTGTCAAATAGTGTGTCTACCTTGGTATGTTTGGAAATGACCTTCACATGAAACAGTTCAATTCTCTTCTCTTCACCTGGAGTTTCTATGTGACATTTTGGGATACTGGAACTGCGTTTAGTTTCATTCTCTTTCCCCTTCAAGTTCTTTAGTGCCATAGCTATGATTTTTGTTTCATCTCCCGATTCTAACCATAGGTCTTGTTTAGCTATTACAACTGTCTTACCTTTCTCCTTGGCTTTATCCTTGGCTTTAAAAATTTTTGGTTTCAACTCTCGATGAAGTTTCCAACAATTGTCCTCATCATGGCTTGTTTTAGAACAGTGTTTGACTAAAAATTTTCCCTTCTCTTTTCTAGAATTTGCATTTCTCTTTTTCTTCCATTTTCCTTTAAACTCACTTTCCTCAATCCCATCTAAAATTTTTTTACCCCTTGCCTCTAAATGTGTGGCTTGAAAAAAAACCTCATCTAAGCTTGTAGGGTTAAACATGATAATGGTATGTCTTAGGTAAGTATGCAAACCTCCTATATACTTGAGCAAAATATCCTCACTATGAAAATCTCTTCCTAGTAAAAGAGTTCTTCTTATAAATTATTGGGTATAAACTTGAACAATTTGTCCTTTCAACTGTTTGAAAATTTTCCAATCCATTATGGCTTTCTGCATGTGATCTAATGGATAAAACTGTTGTTTAATTGCAGAAATGAAATCAGACCATGATAAGATAATCTTACCATATTTTTTGATCTCCTCCTTGCACAATAACAATACAGAGAAAATTTCACTCTCCTAATGCTCAACCTAAGCTCTGATACCAACTTGATCTAAATGGATTGTATTAGTTATGTTGTGCTAAGTATCCAAATAGTAAAATAATGTGTGCATAAGGTTCTCCTTAATTTGTTGGTTAAAAAAACAGTTATCGATTTGTTAAAAAAATTTCTATGTGAGGATTGATTAAGTATTTTAACTGTTTATCATTGTATAATAGTAAAGAACAGAGAAATAAAAATCACAAAGAACATTACTCAGCAAAAATTTTGAGGCAGTTCACCCCTCTTGGGCTACATCTGCTAGTCCAGGTCCCAATGGCATGTCCCTCATGTATTAATTTGTCAAAATGTAAGTACAAGTGAAAATAAGCCTCAATAGGAAAAAATATTTGTAAAATCAGCTTCAGAAGGTATGAATTAACCATAGATTACTAATCATTTACATAAAATAGATAAATAAATCCCAATACATTGCCTTCTCCATGATGGCCCTGATGGCTCCTTGATCTTCCTCGAAGCTAAAAATGCTGAAGATGACCTATGTTCCACCTGAAACCTATGCCAAACTACTCATAATGTAAAAAATACCCAAAATTTACTATTTTTACACCCAAATTGGTAAAAAACTGAAGGAGTTATGGCAAAAACAAATTTTTACCCAATGTCGCTTGAAAACCTCCTCCAAAACTAGAGGAACTCCTGTTAAGAATGCTAATTTTGGAAAAACCTCGAAAAAGGCGGAACGACGCCCAAATTTATCGGAATAGTTAAGAGTGGCATTTAATGTTTGAGGGGCGGGGTAACATGTGACTCTCTTCAAGATATCCACTACTGAGAAACCGCAATGACCTTAACCTCCACATTAAATATTTGGATGTGCACACAGTTTACGCCAACACTAACCGTTACTACAAACACTCATGATTGGAAGGGCCTTGGACTACGCAGCGCTCGGGTCACATATCGTTTCAAGCAGCCTTGATGGGCTAGCCTTTAACCTTTCTCGTCACAAGTATAATTTTAAAACAGCCACAAACTGTAATAAATGATTGTTAAGAACCGAACGTATGCTGTGCTCTGGCTGAAATACCCTTTTCACGGGGTCCGGTCTCGGTGTTCAACTCGTGTACTAAAAAAAAAAAAATTTTTTCCATACAATTTCTCCTTGGCCTCGGGGCCACATGGCAAATTTCCTCGGGTAGGCCACATGGTGCCCAATGATTGGCCCAAAACTTATATGAAAATAATTTAGACATATATATATATATATATATATATTCTTTATAATTTTTTCATAAAGTCAAAAGAAGTCAAAGGTCCATTCTTGGAGTTTACTAGGTGTTTTCAAACCTCAATAACTTCTGCATACGACCTCAGTTTTGAGAACTGTTCAGGGTGCTAGAATCGCAGTGACGAGACCTCTCCATTCGTTCAAATTGCAATCAATTCTGAGCACTTTCATTTTTGAGCATTTTTCAGAACTTGGACATGATCTCTTGATCAATAATATAGGGGTACTTGTGTATTTTTTTTTTTATATATAGGAATCTTATATTTAGATGTGCACACACACACACACACACACATTACACAAATATATATATATATATCTATATATATATATATATATATATATATATATATATATATATATATATATATATATATATATATATATATATATGTATGTACATGTATGTATGTATACACACACTATACAATAATAAAGCATAAATATTTTCCTATGGAACCATAAAGGTGTTGCTATGGAATGCCTATAGATTTCGATTTGTCTATCATTCAAATTATATGATTTGGATATCTTAAGGTATTGATCGAAAACTTGTATCTCTTTATTTGTCTATAAATTAAAATATGTGATCTAGGTTAACATGAATTTTTGTATACCAGATACATATATTAATATGGATGTATGTACAAATCCCATGGGGGGAGCTAAATTTTATACACAATACTTATATAATATGGATGTATGTACCAAGCCCATGGGGGAAGCTCATTTGGAAATATTAATGTTATAAAGTAGTATTATACCATGAGGTTCAAATATCAAATCCCAATGGGTCATAGAAACAAAAAAATAAATCAATTCATGTACAAAGATTGTAATTTCTAAGATCGAAGCTGTGTGTGTGTGATGCTCCTTCTTCTTTATGAGAAGTAGAAAAATTTAAATCCAATTAATTTTTGTAAAATCAATTTATAGAAAAGAAAAGTCACCATTGAAGATTGTGTACAATTGGAATAGAACTTTCTTAGTTGAGGAATTTTTCAATGAAAACTATTTTTGAGGTTTTATTATTATTATTATTGTTTGAGTCAATAATATTAATTTTATTGATGTTGATATTATTTTTGGGTGTGAATCTAAAAGTCAAGAAAAATGACAAGAACTAATAAACCAATTTTAATATTAAAAAAAAATTGATAACAGGTACCAAGATTGAAATTTCTATGTTGGAAGGTATATGTATATATCATGATCATTTTTCTTTATGAGAAGTAGAGAAATTTAGATCTAATGCATTTTTCTAAAATCAATTTACACAAAAGAAAAGTCACCATTGAAGATGATGTACAATTGGAATAGAACTTTCTTGGTTGAGGAATATTTTAATGAAAAATATTTTTGAGACTTTATTATTACTATTATTATTATTTAAGTCAATCATATTAATTTTATCGATGCTGATATTATTTTTGGGTGTGAATCTAAAATTCAACAAAAATGACAAGAACGAATAAACCAATTTTAAGAAAACAAAATTGATACAACCCAATTATAATATATGAGGTGTTTTATTATGTGAAGTGTCAATTAAAATATTTTGGATATCTTAAATCAAAATATATTCAAATGTTTTTACTAAGGATATTTTATTACTATGAATTAATTAGCACAATGAGGATGAAATGCCTCAGTACATAGAATAACTAGAATATATGAAAAAATGTAACCTTTTCTTCCACTTAATAAAATTATAATATTGAATAAGGCATGAGTGCCAAAAGAGAATATGATACCATAAGTGGGGAATCTGAGGGGATTTAAGAAAATCCTATATGCCTAAAACCCTATGCTACCTTTATATTAATAATTTTTTAACATTTACATTTTTGAGTCTCCTCTATAGTCAAACTTTCAAATTTATGAACCCATATCCTAAATTAATTCCATAATCTCCTATATTCTTGGTAATATGTCTTTTTATTCAAGCAGCCTTTTTCTCTACCTTCTTGCAACCTAATTCGAATTGGGAAAAGTATTGATGGAATTTTTTTTTATATTATTGATTCATTCATTAATTCAAGGAGAAGAATTCAAATGGTAGAGGGAGGGGAATTTTTGAGAAAGAACAACGAACTAATTAATTATGATTTTTGAGAAAGAATAGTGACCTATGGGTGACCAAGAACCAAGATTTTCAAGTTGGAGCTTAGTAGATATGATTCTATACCTTTCTATGTACATATTGAAAAACATACAAAGGATAACACTTTTGAGGTTATGTGAAGAAAACAAATGAAATATCCTTCTAAAATGTGTATAGGTATTATGGGAGGCTATATAGCTACAATATCTATAATCAAACTCAACAATGCAAATAGTGAAATATTTGTTGGATCCTAGAAATAACAGTCTACACATACCTGTACACATACCAAAGATAATTGGAGGGAGAATACTTTTGAGGGACTAATTAGTAGAGAGGGAAGATTTCTTCTTATTCTATTTGTATCTATTGTGGGTGTTAGAGCATTAATTCATATTTATAATTCTTTATAGTAAGATAGTTATTTTAGAAACACCATTTCTATATGGATTGGATAATTATATTATTTTTCATCCATGTTGATGCATTGAAAATAGGAAAATTTTGGGAAGTATATTACAAGGCCAATTTCACCAACAGGTCACAATTTGGGCAATTAGGGGTTGAAACTTTCCATAGATATTTTGAGGAATTAAATGAATTATTTTGGCATTCAAAAGATCCTTCATGAACCAAATATCTTGATGTTATTATACAATCATATATCTTTCCAAGGATGTAAGAAATACATCAAACATAATATATATGCAAAAGTTATGCCTCCGAGAAGTTGATCTTCCTATTTTGTTTACCATGATTAAATAGGATGATAGGTTATCCCCATTGTTCATGGATAATGGACTGGACACATGGATACTATGAAGAATCCTCTAGAGGGGTCAAATTTGTAACTCTAGTTGAAAGTTTAAGGAGTCTGTAACGTCTCTTGTTTTCCACCCCATTTTTTTTCTCTATTTATAGTTTAATTCTATGCTTCTATTGGCCACGACTGTTCAATTCTACTTTCAAATTTTGTCAATTATGCTCTTCTAGGGAATAGGGTTCCTATTCCTCCTATTACTCTTGTATGTATAAATGGCTATCTATCATAGTTTTATTGTTCTCTTCCACTAAATGTTTGTGGCTTATGTTAAATACATACATACATACATACATACATACATACATACATACATACATACATACATACATACATACATATATACATATATACATATATATATATATATATATATATATATATATATATATATATATATCCCTATACATATATATATTGTTCACACACAAATTTTATATGGTTGCATTTACTCCTACACATTTCTATCTATGCATACATTTACTCACACATTTCGATCTATTCATTAACTTTTAAGCACAACCCTTGTAGGGCTCACCATACCTACGCTTTAGATTTTGATAGCATACTCTTATGGATTGTAGGTTGAATATATTATTCGTTGGGTTTATATCTTCGTATACCTCCAAGAGTTATAACCCTATGTTTGAATTTCGAGTTGTTCAAGGTACTAAATGGTCTATTCCTATTTAACACTTATGTCGTTTATATGAAATTATTATAGTTTTGTGGCCAGGGTTTCAAATGTATAATGAGCGTTCCCATGGCATCGTTGATATCTCACATACATTTCACTTATGATGAGTTTGCTGTGGAGATAGGAAACATTTAAATTCAATGTACTCGTTATGCTTTGTTGGTAAAGTTGGCTTAATGTATTTGGCAATAATAACCTATTTCAAATCTCCACGTCACTTTATTCGATGGCACTCTGTTGATTTTCAATTTTTTTAGCTCTCATTACGTCCACACACAAAGTTGTATGTATCAATGTTTTAATTATAATATGCCACGCCAGAATGCTCTTTTAATTACGCCGACCATATGACGTTATCGAGAGTACTGTGGGATCAATTTCATAGATCTACATTGATCTACATTTATGTGTTGGACGGCTATGTATTAAATGCCAATTTTACCCAATCAATCCGTGTATAGGCCATCGATCCGAGGCCACTTGGATAGTGGATATTGTTCCTCTCCATTAGGGTTTCGTTGGTTTTTTTGATTTGAGACATTTTTATAAATCTCTGTATCTTTATCGAAACGGTTCTTTCGCCCTTCATTTGTTCTAATCGGCTCTCGGTGCCGAGACTCTGCACGATGGAGAAACGAAGCGTCGACTCTCCCAGGCTTCTAGCGTATCTATTTCTTCCTCGTATTGTAGTTCAGGTGTGAAATTATATGCATTTCATTATCTTAACTGTGAGGCTTACTCTCTATGCACTATACCTTGATACGTATTATTTCCCAATAGAAATACTCTCTGCTTAGAGTGCGAGAGTTGTGGTTAAATAAAAATTTTGCATATATTTTCATTTACTGTCGAGAACTCGTCTCGGTCAGTTGGACCAATCTCTCGTGGAGATTTTTCTATACTAGTGCGTTGATTTGTTTATTCCAAACTCTCTTCTTACATTTCGTTTATCTTCCCGTTGACAATTTTTTTGGTACTAATACTCCATCATGGCTTGATAGGAGCTTATTCCTCATCGCCTTCCATGACTTTACTAATGCGATTCGAGTGGCATTGTCTTGACTCTCCCCGTCTCCCTTACGGCGAGCAATCACTACCCTAAGCAAGTAATCAATTTCATTATAACAGTTGACCCGTGGCTTTTTCGTTCAAGGTGAATATACTGGTCTTCTAATTTTTAATACTGTTCAGCTATTTTTGTTTTCAGGTCGTTTTGATATGCACAGTACTAATATATATTATTTTCTGTGATATAATTCATAGCGGCTAATTAACTCGCATTCTTACCGTCTCTTGTTTTATTCAGGTAAATTCGAATCCCATACAAATTTCCTTCTCGGTGATATAGTGAAATGGTTATTTCACTCAGAATTAACTTTGCTTCACCCCGCACTTTCAGGTCGGTATCAACAGCATATTGGTCTAAGTGAAGCCAGACACTCACATTGTTATTATACATCATTTTTGTTCAGACGACCTTGAGTCTTACTTTCATAAATTTTCTCTTTGCTACTATAATAATAATGATTTCCTTAGACTTGTTCTGTCTTAATAACATCCTGCTAATATGGTCGCTGAGACCACATATTTTCAATTAATTTTTCATGGGACACGATTGTTGTGATTTTTTTTTTTTTTTTGTTCATGAATTTACATATATCTTACATATATATATTCCATTCCTGTTTGACAAAAAATAGGGTTAGGCTATACTCTAGTGATTTCAGATTGCTAGTTCATGTTGATGCTCATGATAAGATTTTATTTCTACTGCATCTGTCTGCTTCCATTTACTGGATAGAACTGATAAATTTACTAGTCTTATCTTGTATTTCTGCTTCCTCCACATTTTGTTTTCATAATGGTATATAAATATCTATACTGCAAGAGTATTCACATATATGATAATTTAGTGATTATTGACATTTGGTTTGTATGGTTATGTGTTATTCTACTCTAGTAGTATACCTCTACCTTTTCCCTTTGACTTAACATTTCCAAGTATTACTTACTGGTGTCAATAATAATAGACTCTGGACATTATTGTTTTGTTCTCTAACATGTTCATTATGTACTATTCTCTAGCTAACACTTCCAACCGACATTTTACATTTATTTGGTATGTGAATTATTTGTTATTACTCACAACTTATAAAACTTGCATGCGCTTCATATAAATTTTCTTATATTTATTTTCCAATAGTACATTCAATTTGGAGGCTCCTCCAGTAAAGGAGGTAGGTCATGTGCTAGTTTATGTTTATTTCTTAAGCCAAATTTGGTTATAGGTTTAATAAACCATATTTAGCTCTGTTTATGTCTGAATGTCTTTAACTCGATTAAAGGTACTCATCCATATTTTTTTTTTTCCATAGAGGTAAAATATATAGATATACATACACTGTTAATTCAACAAATCTATAGATCTGCACTGCATGTACTTAATCACTCCTTCACACATGTTTTTTTTTTTTCTAGTGTTCACTGATTTAATTCTATTTTTAACAAAAAGAGATTGAAGTTACACAATTATGAATTATGAGGTAGCATAAATCTCCAGATTTAAACCAGTCGCTGGTTTAGAGGTTCTGGATGATTTTTCCCCATAATTATTGTTCCTAAAACTATGCAGAACTGAGAGGATTTAATTCCTCTACAACTCTGTAAATGTATGGAACACCAGCACAAAACAAAAAACATTGCAAGTAGTGGGCAGCTACAGTCATTAACCTTAACACCTAACAACAATTAATTTTAATCATTCATAAACACTGTGGGCATACCACTTCGGTACTTGACCAGTCCTCCCAACCTTAGAGTCCCTCTATCTCCAAAACTCACCCCCGAGCTGAGATCACCTCCATCACAGACCAACCTCTAATCTGTTCAGGAATAGCTTATTTAAGCTTTTGCTCCCCAAAGCCTATTTCTAATTCTGCGTCCAGAATATCAGGATGCTTTTCTTCCTGTTTTCCTAGGCTTCCCTTATTTAGGGATTTTTAAAGTTGCTTTCTGCTTTTCACAACTTTTTACCTCTTCCCAAATACTCTCCACCTCATTGGGGAAACTAGATTTTCCTCAAAATCTAATTTGGAAATAAATTCTTTCAAGGATTTTTGAAAGATTTTTGGGGAAAGTATTTTCCTCTATCCATCCTCATGGATTTAGCAAGGGATCTCACAATTCTTATTTGGTCAATCTGCACAACATTATTTAATTTAATTTCTATAATGAAATATTTAATTACATCCACAAAATAATTATCCATTGGGGTCCACTCCCCTTTGGATTAAAGTTCAAATGTCTAACTTTGAAAAAAAAACATAAACTAGGGGTGTTACATATCCCCCCTCTGAAAGCAAACACTATCCTCGGTGTTGATATCTGACTACTAGAGTTCATTTTTCAAAACAAAAATGAATATTTTTCCGTCATCTCAGCTTCTCTTTCCCAGGTAGCTTCTTCAGCATTAAAGTGCTTCCATTGCACCTTTACTCTTGTTACTGTTCGATTCCTCAATTCAATTTCTTCCCGCTCCAATATTTGAAGCGGCTCTGGAAGGAACTACCCTTCTGGTTCCACCTATATCACATTCCAATCAACAACGTGAGAAGCATCATGTACATATCTTTTTAATAATGAAACATAAAACACATCATGAACTTTAACATGGGGTGGTAAGACCAACTTATAAGCCACTGGTCCCACCCTTTCTAACACTTCAAAAGGCCCACAATATCTAGGAGCCAATTTTGCACAACTTCTAGCATAAAGTGTGCTCTTTTTGGGTTTAATACGCAAATACACATGTTCCCCCACTTTAAATTCTCGATGTACCCTCTTCTTATTAGCATATTTTTTCTGGCGATCTTGTGCTGTCTTCATGCTTCTTTGTATTTGTTTAACAATTATTTCCATCTCTTGTAAAGCATCTGGTCCCAACATTAGCTTATCCTCAGGTTGGCTCCATCTCAAAGGAGTACGACATTTCCTTCCATAGAGTGCTTCAAATGGATTCATTTTGATGGAGGATTGATAGCTGTTATTATAGGCAAATTAATCTAAATGCAAGTAGTCTTCCCATTTTGATGGCCTATGCATCACCTACATTCTCAGCATATCCTCCAAAATATGATTAGTTCTCTCTGTCTGACCATAGGTCTGAGGGTGATAGGCAGTACTAAAATTCAACTTGGTGCCCATGCTCCCAAATAGACCTTTCCAAAAGGCTACTGTGAACTTAGCATCTCTATTCGAAACAATCATCTTTGGGACCCCATGGAGCCTTACTACTTCCTTCAGGAACACGTCCGCTACTTGGGCTGTCCCAAAAGTAGATTTCATAGGTATGAAGTGAGCATCTTTTGTTAAAGTGTCTACTACCACCATCACTGAGTCGTGTTGGTATTTGGTTTTGGGTAGCCCTGTTATGAAATGTATAGAAACGGTGTCCCATTTCCATTCTGCAATTGGCAAAGGATTTAGAAGTCCCGTAGGATGCTGAAGCTTAACTTTAACAAGTTGACACTCCATGCACCTAGCTAAATATTATGCTACATCTCTTTTCATTCCTGGCCAAAACAACTTCTTTTTCAAAGTTGTTAGCATTTTCTAATATCCAGGATGCCCTACATATGGTTGTTTGTGATATTCATCTAGGATTTATTTTTTCAAAGTTTCCACATTGGGGATATACAATCTATTTTTGTAGCAGATCAACCCTTTTTGGTTTTGAGTGTATTTAGCCATCTCCTTATTTATTATTTTCACCTGTAGTGTCTCATAATTTGGATCTTGGTCTGCTACCTTTTTCATTAGATCTTCTAAATCAAAATTAGCACTACTTCCAATGTTGTTTATGTGTCGACAAGCATTTCTACTCAGGGCATCAACAATTTTGTTTTCTTTCCCTCTGATATGTTTTATGTCCATATCAAATTCTCTCAGAAAAGACAACCATCTGGCTTTTCGAGCATTCAAATCAGTTTGGAAAAAGAAATACTTAAGACTAATATGATCTGTCATCAATGTAAATTTCTTTCCAAGAAGATAGTTTCGCCACATCTTCAAGGCATGAATTACAGCATCCAACTCTAAATCATATGCACTATAGTTCTGTTCATGTGTCTTAAGTTTCCTAGACTCATACGCAATAACTTTATTTTCTTGAAACAAGACTCCTCCCAACCCCTCTCTACAGGCATCCGTACATATAACAAATTCTTTATCAGGATTTGCAATCTTCAGTATAGGGGATGTAGTGAGTTTTAATTTTAATTGTTCAAAAATGTTTTGGCATTTTTTCAGTCCACTCAAAATTGACCCCCTTTCTTTGTAGTGAGGTTATGGGATATGCTATGGCAGAAAATCTCTCCACAAATCTGCGATAATAACCTGCAATCCCCATGAATGATATCGAAACATCAGTTGGCACCGGCATTCTCTAATAGATTTTATATTTTCAGGGTCAACAACCAACCCTTGTTCAAAAATAATATGACCCAAGTATTGGATCTTGTCCTTATAGAATTCACATTTACTGAATTTGGCATATAACTGGTTTTCTTTCAAAGTTTGCAACACTATTCTCAAGTGCTCTTTGTGCTCCTCCTTACTTTTTGAATAAACTAAAATATCGTCTATGAACACTAGTACAAATTTATCCAAGTACTTGTTTAAAACACTGTTCATTAAGCACATAAAGGTGGCAGGGGCATTTGTCAAACTAAAAGGTAGGACTACAAATTCATAGTGACCATACCTGGTTCGAAAAGCTGTTTTGCTAATTTATTCCTCTTTAATTCTGAGCTGGTGATAACCAGTCCTTAGATCAATCTTAGAAAATACTGAAGCTCCTCTTACCTGATCAAAAATATCATCAATTCGAGGCATAGGGTATCTATTTTTAATTGTCAAATTATTCAGCTGACGATAATCAATACACATTCTAAAAGTTCCATCTTTATTTTTCACAAACAACACTGGTGCTCCCAAAGGAGGCACACTCAGTCTGATATAACCCTTATCCAACAATTCTTGCAATTGCATTTTCAGCTCCATGAGTTCAGGGGGACTCATTCGATAAGGGGCTCGGGAAACCGGTGTTGCTCCCGGCACCAAATCGATTGAAAATTCAATCTCTCTTTTGGGGGGAAGATGAGGAATCTCATCTGGAAAAACTTCCTTAAACTCTCACCACTGACAAAGTATCCAGCGGGTTTTCTTCAGGTTGATGTTCTATTTCTTCAACATGTACTACATATACTTGATATCCTTTCCTAGTTGTTCCTTTTAGTTGCAGTGCTGATATTTGTCTTACAGAGATGGGTTTTGGTTTTCCCTTGAGAATAAAAGGTTTCCCTTCTTCATCTATGCAATGCAGAGTTTTATCCCAACAGTTCATCATATCCTTTCTCTTTTCCAGCCAGTCCATTCCTATCAACAAGTCATATGAGCCTAAGGGCAGAATGTTTAAATTCACTTCTGTCTGAAAATCATTTAATTTAGTTGATGGTTGGGGTAACTTATGAGTTACTTTCCTTTTGGTGCCTGTGACTAATTGTACCAACCAAGACTGCTGAAATTCTTTAGCTTTGAGATTGCATTTTTCTACCACTTGTGGACTAATGTAACTCAAATAAGCACCTGGATCAATTAAAACAGTAACAGATTGGTCAGCAATCTTACCTTCCATTTCAACCATGGTAGCTTGGTGTTCTGCTTGTCGATTCTCCAAGGCTACACTGATAGTGGGTATATTTCTTGTTATATCATTTACTGTGGTAGCTTCTCAATCTCTCATAATCATCTGAATATTTCGGTGGGGAAAATCCCTCAAGAGATGAGGTTCTCCACATCCCGAGCACTTCAAAGGTTCCCTCATTTTAACTATGCCTTCCTTCTTATTTTCTTCATCTAGTTGTTTGGAACCAACTCGAGACTGAGCAGTTTGGATTTCTTTTGGTTTATTAAACTATTTCGGCTGATGATCCCTGCCAAAATTCTTTAAGTAAGCTGGTTTATATTTCTTTCCTTTGATTTCACCCTTGTTTATCCAGCCTTTTCCATTCTCACCCTTTCCTTTAAACTACTGGTAGCATAACCTAGCTTTCCTCACTGCTTCATCCCTAGTTTTTGGGTTATCAAACTCGATCTTCTCTTTGTACACAGCAGGAAAATAGTTCAAAAACCTTTGTACCTTTGCCTTCTCTTCCCTAATGTAAGGGACATATCTCAACCGATTTGTAAACTTGGTGACAAACTCATCAATAGTAAGTTGTCCCAGTCTAAGTTCATGGAATTCCTTTGCTTTATCATCATAATAACGTTCGTTCAAATAGCGGATTTTAACCTTGACTTGGAAATCTTCCTAAGTCACAGTTTTTTCATCAATGGCATGGATCATTTTCGTCTCCTCCCACCACAAGGTAGCCTTACCTTGTAGCTGGTAGACAACTAATCTAGCCTTCAGGTTACTTTCATATTCATAGACCTAGAAATATTTAATCATGTTGAACAACCAGGCTTCAACATCTTCCTCCTTTTCCCCATCATAGGAGGGAGGTTTTATCTTTCGGAATTCCCCCTGTAATTCCTTTTTCTTCTTACACTAATGCCTAGTAGCATCATCTTCCTCAGAATCATCAGAGAACTTTTTTTTCTATTTATAGTTTAATTCTATGCTTCTATTTACAACAGCAGTTCAATTCTAATTTCGAATTTCATCAATTATGATCTGCTAGGGAATAGGGTTCCTATTCCTCCTATTACTCTTGTATGTATAAATGGCTGCCTATCATAGTTTTATTATTCTCTTCCACTAAATGTTTGTGGCTTATGTTAAATACATATATACATATATATATATACACACACACACACACACAGATATATATATATATATATATATATATATATATATATATATCCCTATACATATATATATTGTTCACACACGAAATTTATATGGTTGCATTTACTTCTACGCGTTTCTATCTATGCATACATTTACTCACACATTTCGATCTATTCATTAAGTTTTAAGCACAACCCTTGTAGGGCTCACCATACCTATGCTTTAGATTTTGATAGCATACTCTTATGGGTTGTAGGTTGGACATATTATTCGTTGGGTTTATATCTTCTTAAACCACCAAGAGTTATAACCCTATGTTTGAATTTCGAGTTATTCAAGGTACCGAATGGTCTATTCCTATTTAAAACGTATGTCATTTATATGAGATGATTATAGTTTTGTGGCCACTGTTTCCAAGGTGTAATGAGCGTTCCCATAGCATCATTTATATCTCATGCACATTTCACTTATGATGAGTTTGCTGTGGAGATAGGCAACATTTAAATTCAAGTTACTCGTTATGCTTCGTTGGCAAATTTGGTTTATTGTATTTGGCAATTGTAACCTATTTCAAATCTCCACGTCACTTTATTCAGTAGCACTCTCTTGATTTTCAATTTTGTTAGCTCTCATTACATCCACCCGCAAGGTTATATGTATCTACGTTTTAATTATAATATGCCATGCTAGAATGCTCTTTTAATTATGCCGGCCATATGACATTATCGGAAGTACTGTGGGATTGATTTGATAGATCTACATTTATGTGTTGGACGACTATTTATTAAATGCCAATTTCACCCAATCAATCCGTGTATAGGCCATCGATCCGAGGACACTTGGACGGTGGAGATTGTTCCTATCCATTAGGGTTTCATTGGTTTTTTATTTGAGACATTTGTATTAATATCTATGTCATTATCGAAATGTTTCTTTCACCCTTCATTTGTTCTGATCGCCTCCCAGTGTCGAGACTCTACACGTTGGAGAAATGAAGCGTTGGCTCTCCCAGTATTCTAGCGTATCTATCTCTTCATCGTATTGTAGTTCAGGTATGAAATTCTGTGCATTTCACTATCTTAACTGTGAGGCTTACTCTCTGTGCACTATACCTTGATACATATTCTTTCCCAATAGCAATATGCTCTTCTTAGAGTGCAAGAGTTGTGGTTAACTAAAAAATTTTTCATATAGTTTCGTCTAATGTCGAGAACTCGTCTTGGTCAGTTGGACCAATCTCTCGTGGAGATTTTTCTATCCTAGTGCGTTGACTTTTTTATTCCAACACCTCTTCTTACATTTCGTTTATCTTCTTGTTGACAATTTTTGGTACTAATACTCCATCATCGCTTGATAGGAGCTTATTCCTCATCACTTTCCGTGACTTTACTGAGGTGATTCAAGTGGAGTTGTCTTGACTCTACCCGTCTCCCTTACGAAAAGCAATCACTACCCTAGGAAAGTAATCGATTCCATTATAACCTTTGACCCGTTGCTTTTTCGTTCACAGTGAATATCTTGGTCTTCGAATTTTTAATACTTTTCAGCTATTTTTGTTTTCAGGTTGTTTTGAAATAAAGGGTTTCTCATCTGCAAGGTATCCCTTTATTTTTATGCACAGTACTAATATATATTATTTTCTGTGATATAATAAATAGCGGCTAATTAACTCACATTCTTACTGTTTCTTGTTTTATTCAGGTAACTTCGAATCCCATATGAATTTCCTTCTCGGGGATATATTGAAATGGTTATTTCACTCAGAATTAACTTAGCTTCACCCTGCAATTTCAAGTCGGTATCAACAATATATTGGTCGAATTGAAGCTAGACTCTCACATTGTTATTATACATCATTTTTTTTCAAACCACTTTGAGTCTTAATTTCATAAATTTTCTCTTCGCTACTGTAATAATAATGATTTCCTTAGACTTGGTATGTCTTAATAACATCCTGCTAATATGGTCATTGAGACCACATATTTTCAATTAATTTGTCATGGGGCACGATTGTTGTGATTTATTATTTTTGGTTCATGAATTTACATATGGCTTACATATATATATATATATATATATTCCATTCCTGTTTCACAAAAAACAGAGTTATGCTATACTCTAGTGATTTCAGATTGCTAGTTCATGTTGATGCTCATGATAAGATTTTATTTCTACATCATTTGTCTGCTTCCATTTACTAGATAGAACTGATAAATTTACTAGACTTATCTTGTATTTCTGCTTCCTCCACATTTTATTTTCATAATGGTATATACATATCTATACTACAAGAGTATTCACATCTACAATAATTTAGTGATTCTTGACATCTGGTTTATGTGGTTATATGTGTTATTCTACTCTAGTAGTATACCTCTATATCTGCTTCTTGACTTAACGTTTCCAAGTATTTCTTACTGGCGTCAATACTAATAGACTCTAGACATTATTGTTTTGTTTTATAACATGTTCAATATGTACTATTCTCTAGCTAACACTTCCAACCAAAATTTTATATTGATTTGGTGTGTGAATTATTTTTTATTACTCATAGCTTATAAAATTTACATGCGCTTCATATAAATTTGCTTATTTTTATTTTCCAATAGTACATTCAGTTTGGAGACTCCTCTAGTAAAGGAGGTAGGTCATGTGCTAGTTTATGTTTATTTATTACGCCAAATTTGGTTACAGGTTTAATAAACCATATTTAGCTCTGTTTATGTCTGAATGTCTTTAACTCAATTAAAAGTACTCATCCATCTCTTTTTTTTTCATAGAGGTTAAATCTATAGATATACATACACTGTTAATTCAAAAAATCTATACATCTGCACTGCATGTACTTAATCACTCCTTCACACAGGTTTTTCTTTTCTAGTGTTCACCGATTTAATTCTATTTTTAATAGAAACAGATTAAAGTTACACAATTATGAATTATGAGGTAGCATAATTCTCCAGATTTAAACCAGTCACTGGTTCAAAGTTTCTGGCTGATTTTTCCCCATAATTCTTGTTCCTACAACTATGCAGAACTAAGAGGATTTAATTCCTCTACAACTCTGTAAATGTATGGAACACCAGCACAAAACAAAAAAACATTGCATGTAGTAGGCAGCTACAGTCATTAACCTTAACACCTAACAACAATTAATTTTAATCATTCATAAACACTGTGGGCATACCGCTTCGGTACTTGACCAGTCCTACCAACCTTAGAGTCCATCTATCTCTAGAACTCACCCCTGACCTGAGATCACCTCCATCACAGACCAACCTCTAATCTGTTCAGGAATAGCTTATTTAAGCTTTTGCTCCCCAAATCCTGTTTCTATTTCTGCGTCCAGAATATCAGGATGTTTTTCTTCCTGTTTGCCTAGGCTTCCCTTATTTAGGGATTTTTAAAGCTGCTTTCTTCTTTTCACAGCTTTTTACCTCTTCCCACTAATATCCACCTCATTGGGGAAACTAGATTTTCCTCAAAATCTAATTTGGAAATAAATTCTTTCAAGGATTTTTGAAAGATTTTTGGGGAAAGTATTTGCCTCTATCCATCCTCATGGATTTAGCAAGTGATCTCACAATTCTTATTTGGTCAATCTGCACAACATTATTTTATTTAATTTCTATAATGAAATATTTAATTACATCCACAAAATACTTATCCATTGGGGTCCACTCCCCTTTGGATTAAAGTTCAAATGTCTAACTTTGAAAAAAAACATAAACTAGGGGTGTTACATATTCCCCCTCTGAAAGAAAACATCGTTCTCGGTGTTGATATCTAACTACTAGAGTTCATTTTTCAAAACAAAAATGGATATTTTTCCATCATCTGAGCTTCTCTTTCCCAATTAGCTTCTTCAGCAGTAAAGTGCTTCCACTGCACCTTTACTCTTGCTACCATTCGATTCCTCAATTCAATTTCTTCCCGCTCCAATATTTGAAGCGGCTCTGGAAGGAACTCCCCTTCTAGTTCCACCTGTATCACATTCCAATCAACAATGTGAGAAGCATCATGTACATATATTTTTAATAATGAAACATGAAACACATCATGAACTTTAACATGGGACGGTAAGGCCAGCTTATAAGCCACTGGTCCCACCCTTTCTAACACTTCAAATGGCCCACAATATCTAGGAGCCAATTTTTCACAACTTCCAGCATAAAGTGTGCTCTTTTTGGGTTTAATACGCAAATACACATGTTCCCCCACTTTAAATTCTCGATTTACCCTCTTCTTATCAGCATAGTTTTTCTGGCGATCTTGTGCTATCTTGATGTTTCTTTGTATTTGTTTAACAATTCTTTCCATCTCTTGTAAAGCATCTGGTCCCAACATTAGCTTATCCTCAGGTTGGCTTCAGCTCAAAGGAGTACGACATTTCCTTCCATAGAGTGCTTCAAACAGACTCATTTTGATGGAGGATTGATAACTGTTATTATAGGCAAATTCAGCTAAATGCAAGTAGTCTTCCCATTTTGATGGCCTATCCATCACATACATTCTCAGCATATCCTCCAAAATCTGATTAGTTCTCTCTGTCTGACCGTCGGTCTGAGGGTGATAGGCAGTACTAAAATTCAACTTGGTGCCCATGCCCCCAAATAGACCTTTCCAAAAGGCTGCTGTGAACTTAGCATCTATATCCGAAACAATCACCTTTGGGACCCCATGGAGCCTTACTACTTCCTTCAGGAACACGTTCGCTACTTGGGCTGTCCCAAAAGTAGATTTCACAGGTATGAAGTGCGCAGATTTTGTTAAAGTGTCTACTACCACCATCACTGAGTCATGTTGGTATTTGGTTTTGGGTAGCCCTGTTATGAAATCTATAGAAACGGTGTCCCATTTCCATTCTGCAATTGGAAAAGGATTTAGAAGTCCCACGGGATGCTGATGCTCAACTTTAACTAGTTGACACTCCATGCACCTAGCTAAATATTCTGCTACATCTCTTTTCATTCATGGCCAAAACAACTTCTTTTTCAAAGTTGTTAGCATTTTCTGATATCTAGGATGCCCTGCATATGACTGTTTGTGATATTCATTTAGGATTTCTTTTTTCAAAGTTTCCACATTGGGGATATACAATCTATTTTTGTAGCAGATCAGCCCTTTTTGGTTTTGAGTGTATTCAGCCATCTCCTTCTTTATTATTTTCACCTGTAGTGTCTCATAATTTGGATCATGGTCTGCTACCTTTTTCACTAGATCTTCTAAATCAAAATTAGCACTACTTCCAATGCTGTTTATGTGTTGATAAGCATTTCTACTCAGGGCATCAGCAATTTTGTTTTCTTTCCCTCTGATATGTTTTATGTCCATATCAAATTCACTCAGAAAAGACAGCCATCTGGCTTGTCGAGCATTCAAATCAATTTGGGAAAAGAAATACTTAAGACTAATATGATCTGTCATCAATGTAAATTTCTTTCCAAGAAGATAGTGTCGCCACATCTTCAAGGCATGAATTACAACAGCCAACTCTAAATCATATGCACTATAGTTCTGTTCATGTGTCTTAAGTTTCCTAGACTCATATGCAATAACTGAATTTTCTTGCACGAGGACTCCTCCCAACCCCTCTCTACAGGCATCCGTACATACAACAAATTCTTTATCAGGATTTGCGATCTTCAGTATAGGGGTTGTAGTGAGTTTTAATTTTAATTGTTCAAAACTGTTTTGGCATTTTTCAGTCCACTCAAACTTGACCCCCTTTCTTTGTAGTGAGGTTATGGGATATGTTATGGCAGAAAATTTCTCCACAAATCTGCGATAATAACTTGCAATCCCCATGAATGATCTCACTGCTGAAACATCAGTTGGCACCGGCCATTCTCTAATAGCTTTTATCTTTTCAGGGTCAACATCCAACCCTTGTTCAGAAATAATATGACCCAAGTATTGGATCTTGTCCTTATAGAATTCACATTTACTGAATTTGGCATATAACTAGTTTTCTTTCAAAGTTTGCAACACTATTCTCAAGTGCTCTTTGTGCTCCTCCTTACTTTTTGAATAAACTAAAATATCGTCTATGAACACTAGTACAAATTTATCCAAGTACTTGTTTAAAACACTATTCATTAAGCACATAAAGGTGGCAGGGGCATTTGTCAAACCGAAAAGTAGGACTACAAATTCGTAGTGACCATACCTGGTTCGAAAAGATGTTTTGCTAATGTCTTCCTCTTTAATTCTGAGCTGGTGATAACCAGTCCTTAGATTAATCTTAGAAAATACTGAAGCTCCTCTTACCTGATCAAAAAGATCATCAATTCGAGGCAAAGGGTATCTATTTTTAATTGTCAACTTATTCAGCTGGCGATAATCAATACACATTCTAAAATTTCCATCTTTCTTTTTCACAAACAACACTCGTGCTCCCCAAGGAGACACACTCGGTCTGATATAACCCTTATCCAGCAATTCTTGCAATTGCATTTTCAGCTCCATGAGTTCAGGGGGACTCATTCGATAAGGGGCTCGGGAAACTGGTGTTGCTCCCTGCACCAAATCTATTGAAAATTAAATCTCTCTTTTGGGGGGAAGATGAGGAATCTCATCTGGAAAAAATTCCTTAACCTCTCTCACCACTGGCAAAGTATCCAGCGGGTTTTCTTCAGGTTGCTGTTCTATTTCTTCAACGTTTACTGCATATACTTGATATCCTTTCCTAGCTGTTCTTTTTAGTTGCAGTGCTGATATTTGTCTTACAGAGATGGGTTTTGGTTTTCCCTTGAGAATAAAAGGTTTCCCTTTTTCATCTATGCAATGCAAAGTTTTATCCCAACAGTTCATCATATCCTTTCTCTTTTCCAGCCATTCCATTCCTATCAACAAGTCATATGAGCCTAAGGGCATAATTTTTAAATTCACTTCTGTCTGAAAATCATTTAATTTAATTTTTTTTTTTTTTCCACAGGAAAAAAATCAAACTTCTATTATATAGATAGTTTCAGAACATATGCATAGAATTTCTATAACAGAGCCATTCCCTTCTATCGAAAGGAGATGGAGACATAGCTGCTTTACAACCTGCAAGGATGCTTAGCAGCTAGAAAAAACCAAAAAAAGAGCCACACAAGACGCCAGTGCATCTCCTTTAGCTCATCATCTCCCGGTGAACCGAAACAGAGATGAGAGTAGAAGGATAAGAAAGCACTGAACAAGCCCTCAGCATCGATAGCTCAGTGAAAGGGACTGGCAGTAGAAACTATCCCAGTCCCTAGAAGTACATCAGAAAAAGACAAAAATGGAGCCCAAAACCTCCTTACAAAAGGAAAACAGTTATGGAATCAATAAAGTAGATGTTTTTAGAGTTTTTTATAGAGAAAATATATACATAACAGAAGTAAAATAGCATAAATTAAAGAAAGGACGACTGTTCCCTAGCATGAACAGCCCCATTCACCATCTCAGTTACTATCCAGGACCCCAAATTTTGCTAAGCACCTTCTTTAGATAATCGATCTGCTTCCTGGTTCCTTTCCCTGTAAATGTGACAAACAAATATCTCAGAGAAGAAACATTTAAGACGACGGATCTCCTTAATTAAAGGTAACAAAATATAATTCCTGCACTGCTGAGTCCCATTGAACCAATTCACAACATTCCTAGAGTCACTAAAAATATGAATCTGTCTCATATGTTTGGAAATCAACCAGCAAAGAAGAAAATGGAGGGCTTTAAGTTCAGCAAAATTATTGGACCCTTGCCCAAGGCCCACCGAAGCACGCAGAGAGTTTCCATGTGAAAGATGAATAATAAGACCAGCACCGCAAAGACCATTTACACCAGAGGCCCCATCAAAAAAAGCCCACGGAATTGACTCATTTATAGCTTCAGGCTGAATGTTTCGAGTAGAGCCTGAATCAGAAGGAGTAGGAATGTTGTCATAGATGGCAACTCCCTCTGCTGCCAGCCTGGCTATAGGGAAGGATTGCTCATTGAAAATCACCTTGTTACGGGCGATCCACATTCCCCAAGCTATAAGAAGAGGAATAGATCTGACTTTATCATTTGGAGCCTCCTGCCACCAATTTTTCCACGCCTGAAAAAGGTCCTCCCCGTGCCAATTGAAGGGGATATTGATCAAGCTCAAGGTCTCTGCCCAAAGGCTGGAGTTGAAAGGGAAAAAGAGAAAAAGGTGGTGAATATTTTCTTCAGCAGACTTGCAAAGGGAACACCAGCTCAGCCCCTATTTCCCTCTCTTTTGAAGAAAGTCCCAAGTTGGCACCTTATTTTGGAGGATGCACCCGAAAAAGAGTCTGGTCTTGGCTGGACATTTCAGCTTCCAGATTGGTTTATGCCACCAGCTTGGGGCACCCCACCCTTCTTGAGCCATTAACCATTTATATCCCGATTTAGGAGAATAGAGGCCTGACTATGCATACACCCAGCGCAGTTCATCAGTAGAATCTGAGATTCGAACAGAAGAAAAAATTAAGGCTGAAACATAACGGTTCCACTCTTCCAACCACCTGTCTTCTAAATGCAAGTCTAAACCTGAGAGCCAACCTTGTTTCACGAGGGAGGTTGTTCTAGGATCTGCAACCTGATTCAAAGTATAGAATCCTCTTTCATTAATATAATCAACCAAAGCCAGAGAAAGAGAGAAATTATCAGAACAACCAACCCAAGGATCGCAACCCAAACGAACTTGAGTGCCATCTCCAACATGCCAGGCCAAGCCTCTTTCAATTGTCTGAACAGATGCCACAATAGCTTTCCAAACAATAGAGGCATTTTTAGAGGTTTTGACTGGAGAACGAATCCAATCCAGAACAGAAACTTGATTGATATATTTTCTTTTGATGACCGATGCCCAGAGAGAATCTGTAGAGATCAATCGCCACGCAAGCTTGGCAGCCAAGGATTTAGCAAAGGACGAAAGATTTTTAATTCCCCAGCCTCCTCATTCCTTGGGTTTAGTGATTTTATCCCAGGAAACCCAGGGGCTAACATTGTCCAGTTTTGACCCTGTCCAAAGGAAATTCCTACATAATTTATCAATTGAGGACAAGATGCCTTTTGGAACCCAAGAAAGGCTAGCCCAATAAACTGGAATGGCCATCAAAACTGACTTGATCAAGACCAGGCGACCTACCCTCGAAAGCCACCTGAAACTCCAATGGTTTAGCCTTTTTTCCACTTTAGCAAGTAACCATTTCCAGTCTCGGATTCTGTAGTTATCAGGTTTGAGATAAAAGCCTAAGTATTTAAAAATGTCCTGCAAAGTTCTGACTTCAAAATTCAAGAGTCTTCTCACTCAGCCAATCTCTTCAGCAGAAAGGCCAGAGGGAGTGAGAGTCAACTTTTGATCATTTATTTGGAGACCCGTTGCTTTAAGAAAAAGATCTAGCAGATTTTTTAAGGCATGACAATCCTCGATGCTCCCATTAACAAACAGCAAAATGTCATCCACAAAAAGTAGATGAGTAATCCAGAGATTCTGAGCCACTTCAATGCCTTTGATATTGCCCAATATTTTGTCTTTATGAATCATTAGGCTTAAACCTTCAGCTGCCAGAAGAAATAGCAGGGGAGATAGAGGACAGCCTTGCCTGAGGCCACGTTTTGGATTAAAAAAAGAGGTTGCAGCACCATTAATCAGTAGAGAAATTGCAGAAGAAGATACACAGCTCATGATCCATCTGAAAAAATCAAATCTAAAGCCAATATGAGTGAGTAAAAGCCTCAGATACAACCAACTGAATCTATCATAAGCTTTAGACAAATCTAATTTGACAATAACCCCTTTCCTACCACTTCGCTTCAGGTTGTGAAGGGACTCTTGAGCAGCGTCGAAAGCTTCATGAATCTGTATACCACTTAGAAACCCAAACTGTTCCGGAGAAATGTGACTGGAGAGGAAAGGCTTAATCCTGGAAGCTATGACTTTCGCAATGATTTTATAAACACAGGTGCAGAGAGAGATAGGCCAAAAGTTAGCAAAGGAACTTGGCTAGTCAGATTTAGGAATCAATGCAAGAAAAGTGGAGTTGAAAGGGGGAAAGATAGAACCCGATGCTCTGGATTCATCTACAACAGCTACAAGTTCGTCACCCAACACATCAAATAAATGCAGGAAGAATTCAACAGTCCAACCGTCCGGGCCTGGACTTTTGTCCCTTTGCATTCCTTTGAGAATTTCCTCGACTTCTTGATTAGAAACAAGAGCCATGATGGCATCATTCTCTTCCTCCTCAACAAACCTAGGAAACAGATGTGCCACTCTTATGACTTCTACAATAGACGCTACAGCCGGGGCTTTAAAGATATCTTTAAAATAACAAATACCCAAGGAAGCCAGATCCTCAAACGAAGAAGCCTTTTCACCATTTCCTTTAGGGATTTCCCAAATAGTGTTTGCCAGCTTCCGACCTTTGGTGAAGTTTTGGAAGAATTTGGTGTTCTCATCGCCCGCTTGAAGCCATATCGCTCTGCTTTTCAAGCACCAAATTTATCACCTGAGCTGAATAATTCTTCTTTGGGAGGCCTCCAATTCCTTGATTTTATTCCTCGATTCAAGAGAGGCATATCCTCCCCCTTCCGGATCTTCTAACAGAGCAAGTTCAGAGTTAACCCTTTTAAGCTCCTCCTCTTCCTTCTCCTTTTTTTGAGCAACCCAATTTTTTGAAGCTGCTTTCATTTTTTTCAGATTCCAAAGAAAGGAACTCCTAGAAGAGTCAAGCCTAAGAGGATCTTTCTCCCAAGTTGTTGAAAAAATTTCATTATACGAATCATCCTTGAGCCAGGCAGGATTAAAACGGAAGGGCATCCCTGGTTTTTTTCCAACACCTTTAATTTCGAGAAGGATGGGAAAATGGTCTGAGACACCACCTTCACCTACCCAATGGCGATAGTTCATGAGTTTATCCACCAAAAATTCACTTAACAAAAAAAGGTCAATCTTCTTTCCCACCCAATCCTGAGCAATCCTTCTGTTTCTCCAAGTAGGTCTCAACTTCAGAAGAGGCATGTCCACCAGATGAGATAGAGCTAAGTGATTCCTGGAAAAATTAGATAAGGGGTCAGCTCTGGCTGAGACACCCCATGACTCCGCTTCCCCCAGAGAGAAGTTCAGGTCTCCTCCAATGATTAGTTTTGGGTGAGAAATCCAGGAGGAGCGAAAGACAGAAGACCAGAAAGGCTCTCTTTCCACACAAGGCCCATAAATATTTAAGGAAAGAAGAGAGATATTGAGCTCACTGGAGAAAATCTCCAAGGCCAGCATACTCAAGGAACCCCAAGAAGAGACATAATTTAATTTCTTGGGATTAAAACCTGAAACCACACCCCCAGATCTCCCTACAGGATCGAGGGCGAAAAAGGACCAGTCAGGTAGTAGTTTAGAAGTGATACTGAAAACCTCATCCCCTTTTCCTAGAGTTTCTTGTAGCAAAATAATGTCTGGATTCTGAGAACTCACAAGTTCTTTGAAGGCTAGCTTTTTAGGTTGGCTAGCTAAGCCTCTGCAATTGAAGGAAAGAACAATCATGGCACATCTTCTGGGGGTGGTCGCTCTGCTCTAAGCACCCCACTGAGAGACATCTGTTTACCATCAGCAATATCCACAACAACTTTCGATTGAGCTTTGGAGAGGTTAGACTTTCGGCCTCTCAACTTCCTGGCCCCAATTACTATAAGGTTCGAGGCAAGACCTCCCACAGCCAGGCCAGACCCACCCCTGTTAGCCCGAGGTCTGAGGTTATAAGGGAGAAGGTCAGAATCAGAAGGCCGAGAGTAGGGAAACTGAGGGACATCAACAACTAAAGAGGAAGGAGGACCAAAGAGGTCTGGAACGGATAAAATGACACTATCCAGGGATGAAAAAGAGAGGTTTAAAGTAGATAGATCATTCAAAAGCTACCTGGAAGGACCAGGCTCAGTACTATTAGAAAAAGGAAAAAAAGCAGAGGACTGATGCAAGAGAGGAGAGGAGGAGGACATACCCGCCTGAGATGCCCCAACGAGTTCAGCAACTTGTAGGGGAACCGGGGAGTCTGCCAGGTCCTCGAAGGGTAGAGAGGAAGGGCCAACTGCATCCTCCGGGGCCTGGTCCACGAACACCACAGGGGAAGAGGGAATCTCCTGTACCATAGGGCCTGTCTCTGCTTCCTTAGGAGCCTAATCCTGATCTAAATCTGTGACTTTCTCCTTCCTGAACTACTTTCGTTATCTACGTCTACGCTGGTGGACGAGTGGGCACTCTTTTGCCAAATGACCAGTCTTATGGCATCTGTTGCACCAGAAAAGAAGGTGCTCATAATCTAACATCTACAAAAACTCCATATCCCTATATTAAAGTGTCATCACATCAGCGAGACCTTCTCTCGGGTTTAATCTCACCAATATACAAGCCACACTCTTGTCCCTTGTTTGTAAGAAAGACTTATCAGCTTCAAGAAAAGTGCCCAGAGTGTTTCCAATAGAGACAAATACAGAATCAATCTAGAACTGCAGAGGAAGGCCGGGAAGCTTAACCCAAACCGGCCATTCTGCCATTTTTTCCTTCTAAGCGTCAAAGAGGGGTGTCCGTGTTCTAAAGAGTATGGGCCTCTTCCCAAAAAACTAGTTCCTCTCGAGGACCCAATCCACTTTTTCTTTCCTTTCAAACGTAATACTGAACCAACCTCTAGCGAGAATTGAAATATCTACAGGCATACCTGGGGACTCTTTCCACATTGATTGAGCCCAATCAGCTATGTAGTTTGCTGAGTATTTTCGGCCCCTTACTCTGCCAACAATCATAATCTTAGTTAATTCCATAACATTCTCAATGCCAATATCCACACCTAACAAACATTTTGGATGGGCTTCTTTCGTTTTAATAGATTTGGCTTTTTTTCGCTTCACTCCCACAGCTTTCTTGAAACCCTCCTCCTCTGCTACCGGATTGATTTGCGGTACCTCGGCTCTTAAAGACTCAAGTAACAACTGTCTTAGAGCCTCAATGGATCTCGGAGGTGCAAGACCCTTACTTAAACTCTGTGGGGCACCAACCCCTGAAACATCTTCACGACGCAGCGCAAAAGCCTAATTTTCAGAGGCAGATGATTTTGGGGGAAGGTCGACTGCCTCATTCGAGGAAACCCTGGACTGATCACCAAGACCTGCAACCCCATCCTTTACCAGACTGGGCAACCCTCCTTCATTCTAATCTATAGGCACTAGATCCTCCGCCACCCCTTTAGAAACGACCTTTGAAAAAACATTCTCTGCCCCAGGCAAAAACAGCCCCCCCGAGGCCTCCTAAGGGGTTCTACCCAACAAAGAGAGACCTGTAGGGTTTTCAACCCTAGGCAGAATGGAACCCTACAGATACTGAAGCCCTCTACAACCCACTACATCTTCTAAACCACCAGTAGCAACAAAAGGAGCGAAATTACCTTGAGGTACCGAGCAAGGCAGGGACCGATCGAGGTTGATCGCTGCTTTGAAGAGATCTTCAGAGGGCTGAGGATGGCTACTGCTCAAAAAAAGTGGGCTGTGGAAACAATGCCCACTCCTGGAGCCAGCAAAGTTTTTTCCAACAGGGCCAACCCCTTGCGACAATCCTCCCAATGCTGTTTCAGCAGCCAGATCAAGCGAAATCGGATTGGGAAATAATTGTTCAAGATTTTTCTCCGAGATTTCCAAAACCCAGCAGGTAAGAAGGTCTTCGAGAGAGGGTTCTAGCTCAACAGAGACACTATCAAAACCCATAGTGACCGACAAAAATCCCTCTTAAGGAAAACAACAGAAAGGTGCAAAACCCACTCGTCCACAGAAACCCTAACCTCCGAACACCGTTGAATGAAACCAAAAACGCACACAAGGATTATCTCCATTCTGAGAGCTGTATCGTTAATCTTCGTAAAGAACCCACGGAACCTCGATCTGAAGGAAACGCCAAGGAGAAGCGGAAGCTTTTGCGAAAACCGGCCGGCAAACCCTAGTCCCATCTCATGACCCCTGCCGGTTCTCCCAACACTACTCTCACTTATTCAACACTTTGTTCTCATTTTAATTTAATTTTACGATTTTGGGGTAGATTATTCAGCACCAACCAAGACTGCTGAAATTTTTCAGTTTTGAGATTGCATTTTTCTACCACTTGTGGACTAATGTAACTCAAAGAAGCACCTGGATCAATTAAAATAGTAACAGATTGGTCAACAATCTTACCTTCCATTTCAACCATGGTAGCTTGGTGTTCTGCTTGTTGATTCTCCAAGGCTGCACTGATAGTGGGTATATTTCTTGCTATATCATTTACTGTGGTAGCTTCTCGATCTCTCATAATCATCTGAATATTTCGGTGGGGACAATCCCTCAAGAGATGAGGTTCTCCACATCCCCAGCATTTCAAAGGTTCCCTCATTTTAACTGTGCCTTCCTTCTTATTTTCTCCATCTAGTTGTTTGGAACCAAATTGAGACTTAGCAGTTTGGCTTTCTTTTGGTTTATTAAAATTTTTCCGCTGATGATCCCTGCCAAAATTCTTTAAGTAAGCTGGTTTCTGTTTCTTTCCTTTGATTTCACCCTTGTTTATCCAGCCTTTTCCATGCTCACCCTTTCCTTTAAACTACTGGTAGCATAACCTAGATTTCCTCACTGCTTCGTCCATAGTTTTTGGGTTATCAAACTCAATCTTCTCTTTGTACACAATAGGCAAACAGTTCAAAAACCTTTGTACCTTTACTTCTCTTCCCTAATGTAAGGGACATATCTCAATAGATTTGTAAACTTGGTGACAAACTCATCAATAGTAAGTTGTCCCAGTCTAAGTTCATGGAATTCCTTTGCTTTATCATCATAATAACGTTCGTTCAAATAGCGGTTTTTAAACTTGACTTGGAAATCTTCCCAAGTCACAGTTTTTTCATCAATGGCATGGATCATTTTCGTCTCTTCCCACCACAAGGTAGCCTTACCTTGTAGCTGGTAGACAGCTAATCTGGCCTTCAGGTTGCTTTCATATTCATAGACCTGGAAATATTTAATCATGTTCAACAACCAGGCTTCAACATCTTCCTCCTTTTCCCCATCATAGGAGGGAGGTTTGATATTTCGGAATTTCCCCTGTAATTCCTTTTTCTGCTTACACTGATGCCTAGTAGCATCATCTTCCTCAGAATCATCAGAGAACTTGCCCTTCTTCCTCTTTCCGGAACCTTCACCTTCTTGGCTGTTCCGTGAAGTTAATTCTCTGATGAGCTTTTCCCACTACCCACTGGCTAATGATAGTCTGTCATTCTGGCTTCTTATCTCAACCATCTCTCGTTGCAAACTATGCAACATAGCCATCACCGGAGCGTTGGGATCTGGTGTATTATCTTCATCACGCAGATCAACATAAATTTCATCACTTCCAGCCATTTGACTTTTCTGTTTCAACAACACTGTACACTAAACAACACATATCAGTAATAATTTTTTTTTCAACAAAAATAATTTATATAGTGAGCACAACAACAACAGCCTAGTTTTTCTAACTTGGCTCGGATACCATTTGTAACATCTCTTCTTTTCCACCCCAATTTTTTTTTTCTTTTCTATTTATAGTTTAATTCTATGCTTCTATTGGCCACAGCTGTTCAATTCTACTTTCGAATTTCGTCAATTATGATCTTCCAGGGAATAGGGTTCCTATTCCTCCTATTACTCTTGTATGTATAAATGGCTATCTATCATAATTTTATTGTTCTCTTCCACTAAATGTTTGTGGCTTATGTTAAATACACACATGTATATATATATATATATATATATATATATATATATATTGTTCATACACGAAATTTATATGGTTGCATTTAATTCTACGCATTTCTATCTATGCATACATTTAATCACACATTTCGATCTATTCATTAACTTGTAAGCACAACCCTTATAGGGCTCACCATACCTACGCTTTAGATTTCGATAGCATACTCTTATGGGTTGTAGGTTGGACATATTATTCGTTGGGTTTATATCTTCGTATACCACCAAGAGTTATAACCCTATGTTTGAATTTCGAGTTATTCAAGGTACCGAATGGTCTATTCCTATTTAAAAAATATGTCGTTTATATGAGATGATTATAGTTTTGTGGCCACTATTTCCAAGGTGTAATGAGCGTTCCCATAGCATCATTTATATCTCACGTACATTTCACTTATGATAAGTTTACTGTGGGTATAGGCAAAATTTAAATTCAAGGTACTCGTTATGCTTCGTTGGCAAAGTTGGCTTATTGTATTTGGAAATTGTAACCTATTTCAAATCTCCACTTCACTTTATTCAGTAGCACTCTGTTTATTTTCAATTCTGTTAGCTCTCATTATGTCCACCTGTAAGGTTGTATGTATCTATGTTTTAATTATAATATGCCACGCCAAAATGCTCTTTTAATTACGTCGGCCATATGACATTATCGGAAGTACTGTGGGATCGATTTCATAGATCTACATTTATGTGTTGGACGGCTATGTATTAAATTCCAATTTCACCCAATTGATCCGTGTATAGGCCATCGATCTGAGGCCACTTGGACGATGGAGATTATTCCTCTCCATTAGGGTTTCGTTGGTTTTTTGGTTTGAGACATTTGTATTAATCTCTGTTTCATTATCGAAACGGTTCTTTTGCCCTTCATTTGTTCTGATCGCCTTTCAGTGCCGAGACTCTGCACGATGGAGAAAAGAAGCGTCGGCTCTCCCAGGCTTCTGGCGTATCTATTTCTTCCTCGTATTGTAGTTCAGGTATGAAATTCTGTGCATTTCACTATATTAACTGTGAGGCTTACTCTCTATGCACTATACCTTGATACATATTATTTCCAAATAGCAATACTCTCTGCTTAGAGTGCGAGAGTTGTGGTTAAATAAAAATTTTGCATATAGTTTCGTTTACTGTCGAGAACTCGTCTCGGTCAGTTGGACCAATCTCTCATGGAGATAATTCTATACTAGTGCGTTGATTTGTTTATTCCAACCTCTCTTCTTACATTTCTTTTATCTTCCTGTTGACAATTTTTTTGGTACTAATACTCCATCATGGCTTGATAGGAGCTTATTCCTCATCGCCTTCCGTGACTTTACTGAGGTGATTCGGGTGGCGTTGTCTTGACTCTACCCATCTCCCTTATGGTGAGCAATCACTAACCTAGGAAAGTAATCGATTCCATTATAACCTTTGACCCGTTGCTTTTTCGTTCACGGTGAATATCTTGGTCTTCGAATTTTTAATACTATTCAGATATTTTTGTTTTTAGGTCATTTTGAAATAAAGGGTTTCTCATCTGCAAGGTATCCCCTTATTTTTATGCACAGTACTAATATATTTTATTTTCTATGATATAATTCATAGTAGCTAATTAACTCACATTCTTACTGTCTCTTTTCTTATTCAGGTAAATTCGAATCCCATATGAATTTCCTTCTCAGTGATATAGTGAAATGGTTATTTCACTCAGAATTAACTTTGCTTCACCTTGGACTTTCAGGTCGGTATCAACAGCATATTGGTCGAAGTGAAGCCAGACTCTCACATTGTTGTTATACATAATTTTTGTTCAGACCCCCTTGAGTCTTAATTTCATAAATTTTCTCTTTCCTACTGTAATAATAATGATTTCCTTAGACTTGGTATGTCTTAATAACATCCTGCTAATATGGTCGCTGAGACCACATATTTTCAATTAATTTTTCATGGGGCACGATTGTCGTGATTTATTATTTTTGGTTCATGAATTTACATATGGCTTACATAAAGTTACACAATTATGAATTAAGAGGTAGCATAAATCTCCAGATTTAAACCAGTCACTAGTTTATAGGTTCTGGCTTATTTTTCCCCATAATTCTTGTTCCTACAACTATGCAGAACTGAGAGGATTTAATTCCTCTACAACTCTGTAAATGTATGGAACACCAGCACAAAACAAAAAATGTTGCAAGTAGTAGGCAGTTACTGTCATTAACCTTAACACTTAACAACAATTAATTTTAATCATTTATAAACACTGTGGGCATACCGCTTCAGTACTTGACCAATCCTCCCGACCTTAGAGTCCCTCTATCTCCAGAACTCACCCCTGAGCTGAGATCACCTCCATCACAAACCAACCTCTAATCTGTTCAGGAATAGCTTATTTAAGCTTTTGCTCCCCAAATCCTGTTTCTAATTCTGCGTCCAGAATATCAGGATGCTTTTCTTCCGTTTACCTAGGCTTCCCTTTTTCAGGGATTTTTAAAGATGCTTTCTGCTTTTCACAGCTTTTTCTCCACTTCATTAGGAAAACTACTTTCCCTCAAAATCTAATTTGGAACAAATTCTTTCAAGGATGTTTGAAAGATTTTTTGGGAAAGTATTTTCCTCTATCCATCCTCATGGATTTAGCAAGTGATCTCAAAATTCTCATTTCCTGTTCAATCTCTACCAATTATTTTATTTTATTTCTATAATGAAATATTTAATTACATCCAAAAAAATACTTATCCATTGGGGTCCTACCCCTTTGGATTAAAGTTCAAATGTCTAACTTTGAAAAAAACATAAACTAAGGGTGTTACAGAACCAATCGTGGTGATATTGTAGAAGGTGGCATTCATATTATGCTTTTCCTTTCTCCCCTAGAAATATTATTTAGCATCGTTTGTACAAATCAGACCTATGAATCATGGCTATTCTCTCGATTGACTTCATCACAGTCCTCTTCATCTTCAAAAATGTTATTTTCCCCCGAGGTCCTAATCACATAATCATTATACATATTGTTATCTCTGAATCTTAAATTAGCATCTGAATCAACATAACTGATCACAACATTCAAATATTTTGTCTATAGGGAGAAAAAATTAGGTGTTGTTTTGGTGCCAATCTTTCTTTCACAACAAAAGCAATAATAGGAAGACATGCAAATTCAAGTTCCCCAGAAAAGGTTTGTAGTGCCAATTTCGTGGAATAATGTGTGTTGGTCTCTCAAAAGTCACTCTACGAAAGTGCCATTGCATATTCATTGTTGAAAATGGGTGTAAGCTAGAGTTGGAATGTTACCAGACCCTTGGAGAATGACTTCGCAAGGCCAAAGAATAGACTCAGACTCTAGAAAATCTCAGGAGTTACCGTGGGAAATAAAAGCATAAAACAATACACTAAATTTCATAAAAAGAGATATTTTTCATTAATATAAAAAATTCCAATGCGAATATGATGCAAATTTTTAGTAATAGTCCAATCCAACACTTGTAAATTAGAAAATTTAACTTCATATTAAAAAATTCCATGGATTGTGGACACCCCTAGTGCTTATGAAATCACCTGGGATGTCACTAGCAAACACTAAAAAAGAAAAATCACATTATGAGGGGAAGC